>BPTQ01000004.1:233308995-233356817 GCA_019973895.1 Chrysanthemum seticuspe
TAAGTTTATAACCGGGATGCAGTAACTTCTAAACTTAATGCACTAATAAGTTTTGGTGCATATTTATTATAAGTTACTGCATCATAGTTAATAGTTAAGTGATCAACTATGATGCACTAAAATCAAGGTTATAACTTTAATACACAAAAAATCATGATTGTGATGTAGTAACTTTATAACTGTGATGCAGTAATTTATAACCTTAATGCACTAAAATCGTGATTGTGATGCAATAACTTTATAACTGTGATGCAGTAAAAAAATTTGGCGGGAAATTTTTGACGGGATTTTTTTTTGGGCGGGGGGGGGGGGGGGGGGGGGGCATGGTGATGTGACATAATGATAAGTCATGTGGAGGTGACATGTGTCACCTTTACCACATCACCATGCCCCACCCCCCCCCCCCCCCCTCCGGAAAAAAAAAATTTTTCCCGCCAAAAAAAATTTTTGGTAAAAAAAAAAATTTTTCCTGACAAATTTTTTTAATGCATCACAGTTATAAAGTTACTGCATCACAATCATGATTTTAGTGTATTAACGTTATAACCTTGATTTTAGTGCATCATAGTTGATGCACTTAACTATTAACTATGATGCAGTAACTTATAATAAAGTTGCACCAAAACTTATTAGTGCATTAAGGTTATAAGTTAGTGCATCCCGGTTATAAACTTACTGCATCATAATCATGATTTTATTGCATTATAATTAGGGAAAATTCTCTAATTGCCCCGGCTGCCCAACAAATTTACCCCAAATGCCCCAAAAATTTTCCACTTCTCTTAATGCCCCATGGGCAACTCTCCCAATTCAATTTTTGGGCGACTCTCCCATATAGGTGACATGTGTCCCTTTTTGTGGGGCCACCTTGTATTTACATAGTACAAGTATACTAGATGTTAACTTGGGCAACTTTTACCAACTTTATTGGGCAACTGACATTTTTTGTCTTTTAGTACATAAGTATGGTCTTTTTTTATTATTAAAAAGTACAGATATCTTTGGCAACTTGGTCCCACACTTATGTACTCTTGGGCAACTCATGAGGTATAAAGTATACAATATATTTAGTGTATAAAAAACTTTTAAAAGTGTATAAATAATTTTATAACTTTAATACATTTATACATTTTATATATTTACAAATAGAAATCTTCCTTAACACACTTCTTATCCACTAACTGATAACACACTTTTTATCCACACATAACACACTCATATCCACTGATCTAATGTATCCAAACCATCGCCACCACACTCCGATCTAATGTCTATAAAAAAAACGATTTGGGCTAGGGTAAGCAATTTTGTGTTTGATTTAGGGTTTCGCTATTTTTGAAATTTTTTAGTTGGTATCGTATTGGGGGTTTAATTTTTCGTATTTGATTTATGGTTAATTTTTTAAGTTGGTATCGTATTGATTTAGGGTTTCGCTAATTTAGGGTTAACTTTTTAAGTTGGTATCGTATTGATATAGGGTTTCGCTAATTGTTCTTGTTTGATTTTGGGTTTCGATATTTTAGGGTTAATTTTTTAAGTTGGTAAGGTATTGGGTGATTAATTGTTCTTGTGGTTTTAGTGATTTGTTGCTACGTATTAAGTTTGAGAAACAAATGATGGATGTTTTTGTAGACTAAGTGAATAAAACATTGTAAGATAACTAGCACTAAATGGTTTTAGTGATTAATTGGTAACGTATTGGGGTGATTAATTGTTCTTGTGGTTTTAGTGATTTGTTGCTACTTATTAAGTTTGAGAAACAAATGATGGATGTTGTTGTAGACTAAGTGAATAAAGCACTGTAAGATAACTGGAACTAAATGGTTGTAGTGATTAATTGGTAACGTATTGGGGTGATTAATTGTTCTTGTGGTTTTAGTGATTTGTTGCTACTTATTAAGTTTGAGAAACAAATGATGGATGTTGTTGTAGACTGAGTGAATAAAGCAATGTAAGATAACTGACACTAAGTGAATAAAGCACTATAAGGATGGTGCAAACGGGTTCGGTTAACGAAACAAAATACAATAAAATTAAACTGCGACACAACTAAATATAATCCGGGTGATCCCAAGTTTGAGAGTTGTTAGAGTCGTAACCATCGTCGTAAAGATACTCAGACCAACCTTCAAATTTGCTCTCATCCCACTCTGCATACAAAGCATCGAATTCTCTGTCCCGACGTTCTTGTTCCTCCCTTTCAGCTTGCTCCATACGAGCAGCTTCCTCCATCTCTAACAAAACTTCTTCATCTTGGAGCATAAGTCGCTCCTTTTCGGCTTCCTCCTTAAGAGCAGCTTCTCTTTCTGCTATCTCCCTGTTAGTCTTAATAGTTTTATTAGAAGTGATGGTCATTCACGTTTAGGAACTTTGTAACGTGTGTTAGATATCGTACTAGAATAGTCAACGGGCTCGTGGATTGGACTAAGCTAAATGGGTATTAGTTTAGTTAAGCTTGCCTTATATCCAATCCAACCCATGTCCAAGCCCACGAAAGCCCATGGAAAGCCTTTTAGGGCATCAAGTCCCTTGGACTATAAATACCCCTCAAATGGTCATTTGAGGGGTGTGCTTGAGTGTGTGTGTGTGTGTTTTCCTTCAAGTAATACAACTTTATTGTTCATCTTTTCTCTACACATATACACGGTTTACATCTTAAGTCACCATCTTTCTCATCTTATTTCTACGCTTTGTTTGTGTTTGTGGTTAACGTGTTTCTACGCATATAGTGATATACGTGTTGGGTTTGTGATAAGGTTGATAAAAGTAAGGTCCTACAATTGGTATCAATCGCCTAACAATGGTTTAGGAGTGGTTGGTTGAAGTTTTTTTTGTGTTGTGTTGTTACGTGTAAAGCTCTCGGTATCGAAAGGTTTTCACGCTTAAAACTTTACTTTTTGCACTTTAATCTTCAAGATTCTTATGGTTTGAGGTTATTATAGTGTTAAGGAGTCTTGTTTTGGGAAAAAGTTTGAAGCTTTACACGTTTTACATCGTTTTTAAACTTGTATCTTTTGCGTTGTACATTTCTACGCGTAAGAGATATAAGCACTTTGGGTGATTATAGTCAAAAGTTTTGTGTTATTGGAGTGATTTTAAGGTTGTTTGTGCAAGCGAAATTGTTTGAATCGTTGGAAATTTTTTACGCGTAGGTCAAAACCCTAGTTTTACGCGTAAGAAAGTCAAAACCCTTTTTCTACGCATAACTTCCTACGCATAACTTTTTGGCTAAGAATCTTCGAGCATCAAAGGTTACTCAGTGCTTCCCTCACTTGGATAAGTGTGTGGAACACTTCGACTTGTGAATATCTTTTACGCTGTGACAGTGTAAAGGATTTTTGGTTCTAAACCTAAGTTTATGCATAAGCATAAACGCCTACGCGTAACAATCTATGCATAAGTTCCACTTACGCATAAGATTTCTACACCTAAGCATTTTTGTTTACGCCTAAGCCTTAAGTTTACGCGTAAGATACTGTTTACGCATAAGGAATCCTACGCTTAAGCTATCTACGCATAAGAATCCTACGCATAAGCATTTCTACGCTTAAGAATAAGTTTTACGAGTAAGATTGTGATCAAAAATTCAAACGGCTATAACTTTTGAACCGTAACTCCGTTTTCAGCAATCTACCCATCAAAACGACCGTGAGAACGAGGAGAATAGACCGCCGAATTAACTAAAGTTTTTTCAAGTAAACCTTAAGTCCTAAAAACGCTCAGAATAGAAGTGATTGAGGTTTTAAGTTTTTAGAGCAAATTTTCACTACAACAACCAAGCTTAATCGTCATCAATCACAACTCCTTTATCGTTGAATCGATCCTACATCAACTTTATTAGATCATACCTTCATCAATGGCAACTCAACAAGACATTCATGCAGCCGGTGCCGAAAACCGTCCTCCTATGTTGGCAAAAGGTGGTTATCTTCAATGGACAAGTCGAATGCTTCGTTACATCAAGACAAAACCTAATGGGAAATTGATGATCAAATCCATTCAGGATGGACCCTTCATACCTCGACAAGTCCAAGACCCTGGAAATGCTGATGCAACACCTCCCGTCCCACCATTTTTTCATCTTCAAAAAGAATCGGAATACTCTGAAGAGGATCAGAAACAAGTCGAAGCAGATGACATGGCAATTCATATTGTCCAACTGGGTTTACCAAGAGACATCTTTGCTGCTGTAGACAGTTGTGAAACTGCTTTCGATATGTGGGAACGAGTTAGACGACTTTGTCATGGAACAGAAATTGGTCAACAAGACACAGAGAACAAGTTGCTAACTGCTTGGGAGAAGTTTACATCTACTCCAGGAGAATCCATTGAATCCTACTATGGAAGGTTCTGCACTTTAATGAATGAGCTGATCAGAAACAAGTTGACACCCAGAACTATCGTGAGCAACATCAAGTTCTTGAACAATCTACCAGAAGAATGGGGACGATATGTCACTATTGTCAACCAAACAAAAGACTTACATCAAGTGAACTTTGATCAACTCAACGATTTTCTGAAACAAAACCAAAATGAAGTGAATGAAGTCAGGCAAGAAAGATTAGCAAAGAATCATGATCCATTGGCACTCATTGCAAAGACTCAAACTCCAGTGAATACACAACAACAACCTTCATCATCTTCCACTAACAACAACTTGCAGCAATACATCCCTCAACAACAAAACTATCCACCTGAACAACAACATTACCAGGAACAAGGTATCACTGATCTTGAAATGGAAACAGAAGAAGCTTTGTCACAAGCATTTGCATTCTTGGGTAAAGCATTCAGAGGTCGCTATTCCACACCAACTAACAACAACCAAAGGATTTCATCAAACACTCGCAACAGGCAAATTGCACAGCCGGGTGTGAATATGGGTCGTCAAGGACAAATGGTTGGAGTTATTGGGAATCAGCAGGGATATGCTACTGGATTTCGCATGGGTAATCAGGCGGTTCCGAATCAGGGTAATCAGATGGGTCAGAATGTTGGGAATAGAGCAGTGGGTAATCAGAATGGGAATGTTGCAGCTCCAGTCGTTGGGAATTATGGAAATGTGAATCAGGGTAATCAGGTTACGTGTTATAACTGTCAAGGATTGGGTCACATGGCAAGGAATTGTCCAACTAAGCCGAAAAAGAAGGATCTTGTGTATCTTCAGAAAGCTATTATGTTGGTACAAAAGGAACAATCTGGACTTCAATTGAGTGCTGAGGAAAATGACTTCATGGCTATTATGGATGATTTGGAAGACCTCGAGGAACTCAATGCAAACTCCATCTTCATGGCAAATCTTCAGGAGACTAAGTACGACACTGATTCTAACGCACCTCCTGTCTATGACGCCAACGCAGTATCTGAGGTACCAATCATTGATCCATGCTATAACAATGTCATATTTGATGTGTTTACTCATAACGAACAGCATTCTGTGACACCAGCACCTACTTATGATACATACCTGGACAATCTGAGTTGTAGCAATACTAACTCTGAGACTCCAGATGTGGATCCTAATGGAGGCTGTGTGACACAAAATACTGAGACTGATGAGGAAACACGTGCTTATTTTGAATCATTAATCAATAACCGTGGCATTGAAATTGAGAAAGTTAAAACGGTCAATCGCGAAGTTAAGGCCGCGAATGCTAAATTGACCGCTGAGCTTGAGAGTTACAAGGAGAACGCAAAAGCCTTTGAATTTCAGAAAAACAAAGAATCAGAATTAGAAATTGGTTATCGAAATTTGGTTTCTAAAGAACAACTATTGCAAATCAAGTACAACACACTCGATGTGAATTTGAACTTGAAAATTAAATCTTTAAACAAGGAAATTTCTGATTTAAATAACCAACTTTCTAAACAAAAAGAAATGTTTTCTAATGTTGAAAAAGAGAAGAAAGCAGTTGATTAGTGATTTTTCAAAACGAGAAGATTCTCTTCTTAATGAAATTCTTGATTAAAATGAGAAAATCCAAACTTTGGAAAATTTGCTTCTTAAAACGGGTCATTCTGCTCAAACAATCAAGATGCTTTCTAATCAAGTAAATCCGCGTTTTCATACTAATAATAGAATGGCACTTGGTAACGACCCTTCTTCGTTCCTCAAGAAAGCTCAGAAATCTCAGAATGTGTTAAACAATGGAAATGTTTTGCATAAACCTATAATTGTGCATGATTCTCTTGAAACGTTGGAACTATCTGAGGAGAGTAGATCAAGAATGAAACAAAAAATCTGGAAATCAAACCAATTGATTATAACAAATGGAACAAAATTAACGGAATTACTTTTGTTAATCAAAAAGAAAAGTCAAAGTTTTCCATCACACCAAGTGTTTCAAACAAAAAGTCAACACCTGTTTCAAAATCTGTTTCAAACCAGTGGTTGTCTCAAATTCTCTTTCGAACATTGAACAAATGTCTTCAAACAATCCTTTTAACACAAGTGATGCGAGAAGTATTTTAGAAAATGTGAAAACTAGAATTGGGAGACTTCAAGAGACTGTTAAAACTAAAACTCATATTACAACCAACATCTGGTTTAATAGTTTTGATATTGAACAAAAAACATTTTTTGAAACTGAAATTGCCCCTCAGCTGAATAACATCAACTCAAGGGTAATTTATTTTGAACAAGCCTTTTTGAAAGAAACAGCTGACTTTGTCAAGGACCATAAATCCCTGGTAAAGCAAGCTAATGACTGTGTTGAAAAAGTCAAAGTTTTGGAAAATTTAAATGACTCTCTCTTCGAAGATGTTCTGACTACTGATATTATGTCCATCATTTTGCAAACATATTCTGTTGAAGATCATGAAAGACTCCAGTCTGAGACCTCCGAAATTGTTTCAAAATATGAAAAAGCTCTTGAAAAACTTGAAAAAGAAAATGTGTCATATTTTAAACAACTTGATCGAAAAACTGAGGAATGCAAATATGAAAAATTGTCGTATGAGCGTGCCTACAATGACATGAAAGCGAAAAATGATCTTTTGAGGGCTCAGCTGGAAAGTCAAAAAGGAAAGGTAGTGGAAACTGTGATTACAAAACCATTGACTGCGGAGAAAGCAAATGTTCCCAAACCGGTTTCCAAACCAAAAATGTCTGTTTCTATGCCTCCTCCAAAAGTCAATGAGAAAAATGTTTCATCAAAACCAGTCACTCCACCTGCCCTACCTAAACAAAACGTTGATAAGGGAAAAGCGGTTATCGTGAAACCAAAAGTTTTAGCACCTGGCCTTTTTAAGATGAGTACCACTAATGCGTCTGCCTCCACATCTAAAACATATGGAACAAACGACATAAGTTTAGAAAAGCACTCTAAAGAGACTAGGAAAGCTGAAACCACTTCTCTAGATAAAAATGTGAATCCTAATGAGTGTGCCTTACCTTTTACAGGACTAGGAAGCACCTCTAGGAGCAGCAGACTAATGCCTAAGAGCAATACAAGGAACAATAGAGTCTCGATTGCCTCTAAGAGTAGTAGCTTGAATAAAGAGAAGAAAGTAGAAGAACACCCTAGGAGTTTACCGCTTTTGAATAAGAAAGACATTTCATCTGAATGTACTGAACCTATGAAACTTGCTAAGTCTAATGAATGTGTTGAATCTCTTTGTTTAACTTGCAAGAAATCTTTAATTAATGTTCAAGATGATTGTGTTTCTAAGATTGTGAATGATAAGCCTGTTAAGAAGAACGTCCCAAAAAGATCTTATGCTAAACGAGTAGGAAGACTAGTTGCAAAACTTAGGCTTTTCACTACTGAAAAGAACCATAGTGTTTACTTTAGGGATGATATTTGGAAACCCACCGGTAGAACTTTCACACTTCAGAATGGTAAAATGAGTGATAAACCAGAACTCCCTGTAGCAAACCTCTTTGAGTGTGATAAGGATTTTACCTCTAACCCAAAGGAACCAAAATCAAAACGGTTTCCACAATATTCTTTTTCTGTTACTGGTAGGTTATCGAAATTTGTCTTTGGATCGTCGACTCGGGTTGCTCCAAGCACATGACCGAGAATCTGAAGCTGCTGATCAATTTTGTCTGGAAATTCATGGGCACCGTACGTTTCGGAAATGATCATGTAGCAACTATCATGGGTTATGGAGATCTACCTTTTGGAAATTATTTGATCACTCGGGTTTACTATGTCGAAGGGTTGGGACATAATTTGTTTTCAGTCGGGCAGTTCTGTGATGCAGATTTAGAGGTTGCTTTTAGGAAAAATGCTTGCTTCATTAGAAACTTGGATGGCACTGATCTCTTAACTGGGAATCGTGATACAAACTTGTATGCTATCGACATCAATCAAATGGCCTCTTCATCTCCAATATGTCTTATGACACGAGCATCTGGAACACAGTCCTGGTTGTGGCATAGAAGGTTATCCCATCTCAATTTCGACACCATCAACAATCTTGCCAAAGACAACATCGTCAATGGACTTCCAAAGTTCAAATACACCAAGGATCACTTATGTCCATCATGCGAACAAGGAAAAAGCAAAAGAGCATCATATAAACCTAAAACCGTACCTAGTTCGGAAGCAAAGTTGCATATGTTGCACATGGACTTATGTGGCCCAATGAGAGTTGAAAGCATTAATGGGAAAAAGTATATTCTTGTTATCGTCGATGATTATTCAAGATATACATGGGTTAGGTTTTTGAGATCAAAAGACGAAGCACCAGGCATCATCATCACCTTTTTGAAGCGTATTCAAGTACTTCTTCAAACTCCAGTAAGGGTTGTAAGAACAGACAACGGCACAGAATTCACTAATCAGGAGTTAAGATCTTATTTTGAAGATGTTGGATGTACACATCAGACATCAGTTGTTAGAACTCCACAGCAGAATGGGGTAGTTGAAAGAAGAAATAGAACTCTTGTGGAAGCTGCTCGCACAATGCTAATCTATTCTAGTACACCATTATTTCTATGGGCTGATGCTGTTGCCACTGCTTGTTTCACTCAGAACCGATCCCTAATCCATCCAAGATTCAATAAAACCCCATATGAAATAGTGAACAACAGAAAACCTGATATCTCTTATTTTCACGTGTTTGGCGCTTTGTGCTATCCGACGAACGACAGAGAAGATCTAGGTAAATTAAAAGCTAAAGGTGATATTGGAATCTTCATTGGATATTCAGATAACTCGAGGGCATTCAGGGTGTATAACAGAAGAACTGGGAGGATCATGGAGACGATGAATGTGAAATTTGACGAACTTTCACATATGGCTTCTGAGAGACTCGCTCTAGAACCCGCACTAAACCCAAAGACTTCTGGACACATCAGTTCAGGACTCGTACCTCAAAGAGCTCAATCAACTTCGTTTGACAATCCTAAAGAACAAGAATGGGAGAATTTCTTCGAGTTAATGTTCGATGAATACTATGGTGGAACTTCGACAAATGCATCAAACCATCATTCCGCTGCACCCGCTCAAAATCATCCACCACCACCAACAGAAGATGCATCTACAACGGTCGAAACCAATGCACCAACTCCATCTACATCATCTACATCTACTACAGTTATTGCACCCGTTCTACCAGCAGTTGATGAGCAAAACCAAAACCAGAATAATGCAACGTTAGATGAAGAATTATTTGAAAACCCGTTTGCAACGGAATCAGCTGAATCATCTTCATGCTTACGAGAACCATCTAACTCGCATATGTATAACCAACGGTATCCTTCTACTCTAAAGTGGACAAAAGACCACCCAATTGAACAAGTTATTGGTGAACCTTCAAGGCCAATTCAGACGAGACGTCAACTTGCCACCGATTGCGACTTATGCATTTACCTTTGCTCAATTAGCAATATAGAGCCAAAGAACATTCGCGAGGCAATGGCAGAACCCGCATGGATAGAAGCGATGCAGGAGGACATTAAGACCGCGTTCTTGAATGGAACTCTGAAAAAGAAGTGTACGTGAGTCAGCCAGAAGGCTTCATCGACTTGGAACATCCAGACTACGTCTACAAACTTAAAAAGGCAATCTATGGATTGAAACAAGCTCCGAGAGAGTGGTATGACGAACTGTCCTATTTCCTTATCCAAAACAATTTCACCAAAGGCACAGTTGATCCTACCTTGTTTACACAAAAATGCAAAAACGACATTTTGATTGTTCAGATTTACGTGGACGACATCATCTTTGGGTCCACTAATCCGAATCTTTCAAAACATTTTGAAAATCTCATGAAAAGCAAATTTGAAATGTCCATGATGGGGGAACTAAAATTCTTTCTTGGTTTACAAATACATCAGTCCCCTCGTGGAATTTTTATAAATCAAGCTAAATACACAACTGAGATTTTGAAAAATCATGGTATGGATAATTGTGATTCGGTCGGAACACCAATGGTAACTTCCCCAAAAATTGGAGCCGATTTGTTTGGGAAACCTATTGATCCGAAGAAATATCGGAGCATGATTGGTTCTCTCATGTATCTTACTGCTAGTCGACCCGATATTCATTTTGCTGTTTGCTTATTAGCACGGTTTCAGGCTAAGCCTACCGAACTGCACCTCAAAGAGGTTAAACGGATCTTTCGATACCTGAAGACATCCAGTCACATGGGACTTTGGTATCCGAAGGAATCCGGATTTGATCTAATTGCTTTTTCAGATGCGGACCACGCAGGTGATCAAGTTACAGCAAAAAGTACATCAGGAGGAGCACAATTTTTGGGTGAAAAGTTAGTCAGCTGGTCTTCAAAGAAACAAGATTGCACTGCACTTTCAACCGCTGAAGCTGAGTATGTGTCTCTATCTGCGTGTTGTGCTCAAGTTCTATGGATGAGAACACAACTCACAGATTATGGCTTTACTTTCGATAAAATACCTATGTATTGTGACTCGAAAAGTGCCATAGCCATATCATGCAATCCTGTTCATCACTCAAAGACTAAGCATATCCGAGTCCGCTACCACTTCATCAAAGAGTACGTCGAAAATGGTACTGTTGAATTATTCTTCGTGAAGACTGATTACCAACTCGCCGATCTATTAACTAAAGCCCTTCCAAAAGAAAGGTTTGAGTATTTAGTTCGACGAATTGGAATGCGAAGCCTAACCCCTGAGGAGTTAGAACGTCTTCTCGAATCTTCTTGAAAATGATTTTCCAAAAAGCTTCGCTGTAAATATTTTTGAAAAACCAAATACAAAATTTGAAAAACCAACAAAAACAAAATATAAAAATATAAAATCTTTCAAAAATACAAAAACAATATAAAATCAAAAATCCAAAAATATTCTTCTCATGACATGTCTCTCGTATAATCGATATTCTGTAAGTTTCTAGAAATGTCATTCAACAATGATACGGGCATGTACAGATGCTTGAGCGAGAGTTCTTTAAATGTTTTCCAAAACATGTCGTTTCTCAATATTTCTTTAATAAAATGGCTTTCGTATACTTCAGTACGAAACCCGGACTAAGATGATGACTTTTGATTAATTTTCAAATCAAAACTCGTGCTTTTATAGAAAAAATCAAGTGTACGCATCAGTGCACTACATTTAAAAATGGTGAGAAATCATCATCATCTTGAGAACCTTTTCAAGATTGTTCAAAAAGATTTTCAAAATATTTCAAAATATTTTGTGCTCAAGATAACTCCCTCTAAAACCCTTTAATTGACTACGCTTTATTAAAGGGGGAGTATAAAACAAAAATGTTCCAAATTCATGCTTAAATCAAATCCGTTTGTCTCCCCAAAAGATTCTAAAATGTTTTTTTAATCCGATGATATCAAAAATATCACAAATATGCTATTTTTGAGGGGGAGGAGACGTGATTAAAATGTGATCAAAAAGTTTCAATGATCGGTGTTTGAATCTCAAAATGAGCTCGACTCAGACGGAACCAATGAATTGACGGGAATCAAAGTCAGTAAATGTAACATTTCGAGAAACTTTCTATGGACTTGACCAGGACGGGTAATAATTTCAAGCTAGTTCTCTAGTGATGTAAACGTGTCTCGAATCGGTCTAGTTCATTTAAAGTCGATCAATTCAAAAGTGCGAACTCTACCCTCTATGTGCAGATTTCTGTCAAAACATATAAGCACATGTGAAGGGGGAGTGTTTCAGAAAATATAAAACTCTCAGAGTGTTCCAAACATGTTTTTCTATCATAAACACTTTGAGAGATTTTCAAGAAAAATTGTTTTATGGCAACAATAGGACAGTCATGGAGTTATAAGGTGACTAAGGATAGGAAAATCCTTCCTATGATCCGCCAGAGCCGGAGGGATCTACCCAAGGATATCACAAATAGTTAGTATTAGAAGTCCTTAGGAATGATTGAAAAAAGGAGTAATGTGAGAAAGGAGAAAGAAGGGGTTGAAGAATTAAAAAGAAATGTAATGAAAAAGGGTGAAAAGAAATAGCCCTCCATATTCAACCTTAGGGCAGAAACCGGGTTCAATTCATACGCTACTGGTTGTCACTAGATGACACTGGTATTGAAGACCAAGACGTCATGGACCCAGTGACGCACTGCACTAAACCTTCTAGCCACTCAATTCCTCTTAAAAGGATTTGTTTCATTCTCACTGGGAACCCTACATAATCTATCGACTTTCTCTTAGAGATCGTTGGTATTGAAGAAGGAGACCCTCTCCCTAGTCTCCACTCAGGAAAACCAAAATGCACTATAGAGTCTAGAGCCACGAGATTCATCAAAAGATCTCATAGGAACACATGACATGACATCGCTTGTTGTTCATCAATAAGGACACACGTGATATATTATAGAGTCCTACACAGATCTTAGCAATCTGCCATAACATTTATGAGAAGTTTCACTTCTGTGATCTTCAGTGATTGAATGGAAACTCCTGCCAGGGTTAACATCAAGCAACCCTGACAGCAGGTCACTTCGGTAACTCCCCGTGGATTACGCTTAGTGTGTCTCAAACGGTCTACAGTCGTGGGGTGATGCTTCGGTGTACCTTAGCGACTCATCTGAACTGTAGGTGTATTTCGGTACATCGCGTTATCTCACTTGTGGGACTCCAGTTCAGGAACGGCCTCTGTGAGAATTAGAGACGTGTTTTCACACTATGCTGTTAACACCCTCAAAATTCAAACTTGTAAGTGCCGGAATCCGCTTATTACTAACCTGTTTTTATGTTTTCTTCTTATGGAAGCTCCGGAGCGTATTGATCGTGCAGACTCTCCACATGCTCATACCAACAACACATGAAAGTTCTCATCAAAATTAAAGGCTACTCAAAGTTAAAGATGATTCTTCGTCAATGTCAAAGAATCTACAAAGTTTAAAGACTAGAGAACCAAATCATTGGTAACCAAAAGACAAATAGAAGTGTGAGCATGGTGGAGAAAGACGTGGAGACACCAAACCAACGAAGTTGACAACGGCAGACAACCACATTATCTGATCACAAAGCATGAAGGAACAAAGAATTAAGACTATTCTATATCTACACGCAAAGTTCAAGCTCGAGAAAAGTAAAGACCTAATCAAGTGGAGCATCATTTGAATGACCACCCCTTAGGGGGAGATTGTTAGCCTTAATAGTTTTATTAGAAGTGATGGTCATTCACGTTTAGGAACTTTGTAACGTGTGTTAGATATCGTACTAGAATAGTCAACGGGCTCGTGGATTGGACTAAGCTAAATGGGTATTAGTTTAGTTAAGCTTGCCTTATATCCAATCCAACCCATGTCCAAGCCCACGAAATCCCATGGAAAGCCTTTTAGGGCATCAAGTCCCTTGGTCTATAAATACCCCTCAAATGGTCATTTGAGGGGTGTGCTTGAGTGTGTGTGTGTGTGTGTTTTCCTTCAAGCAATACAACTTTATTGTTCATCTTTTCTCTACACATATACATGGTTTACATCTTAAGTCACCATCTTTCTCATCTTATTTCTACGCTTTGTTTGTGTTTGTGGTTAACGTGTTTCTACGCGTATAGTGATATACGTGTTGGGTTTGTGATAAGGTTGATAAAAGTAAGGTCCTACACTCCCTTTCTTCTTCCTCCTTAATAGCAGCCTCCTCCATTTGTCTTAAAAGTTCTTCTTCATCAATTTGTTGGCCAAAGTCTTTTTGTTCCAGAAATTGTTGGCCGAAGTCTTTTTGTTCTGGAAATTGTTGGCTGAAGTCTTTTGTAGACATTTTTGAGAGAATTTTGTAACCTATTTAGCAACACCACTTGAATTAAAATACACACATATAAGGTGGGTAAGTTTTAAAATTTATTACCCTTTAATATGTCTATAAATGTGGTGCAGGTGGAAACTCTCCCATATAGTTCACATGGGCCCACCTTGTACTTACATAGGTGATTTATTGGGCAACTTTTGCCTACTTTCTAATTAAGCATTTAGTTCTCTAATAAAATACTGTAAGTCTTTTTCTTCTCTTAAGATAACTGGTATTGAGTTGAGTGGTTGCAAACGGGTTCGGTTAACTCCTTGATCTGCCACCTAGAGTGGTATGAATACCTGCTCTGGCCAACCCTAGTTCACTCAGCTTAATCCAAGTTATAAGGATTTGGGCAGTCTTGGAAGTTGAGATTTATTAAGGTTTAGGCGACAACCACTGCTGGCAATGTTGCTGCATCCACTGCTAGTACAGAAAAACCACTGCTAGTTTAGAAGAAACCACTGCTAGTTCATACGAAACCACTGCTAGTTCAGAAAAAACCAATGCTAGTTTAGAAGAAACCACTGCTAGTTCAGACGAAACCACTGCTATTTCAGAAAAAACCACTGCTAGTTCAGATACACCGTTTCTTTTAACCTTAATTGTTTTGTGTATTTGTGATATGTATGAGGCTGTGATGACAAATATCTTACTTGATCAAGCAAATGATGTGATTTACCGTATCTTGGCATGGCCGTTTTATTACATTCTTATGCAGCCATGGCGGTTATATCAGTTTTATTACAGATCTGAGCCTTGATAATGCATGTCACAATACACACTCAGTAGCATACATTACTGTGTACCCATGGGCCAAAACGTTTGATTTGATTTTGAGTGGGAACGTTTGACTATTGCCAATGTGTGTTTTAGTAGCAGATTTGTATTTTGTGTTAAGTGTATTTGTGTATTTGGTACATGCAAGAGGCTGTGATGATGATTATCTTATTTGATCAAGAAATTGATGTGATTAGCCGTCAGCTGGCATGGCAATTTTATTACATTATTTTGCAGCCACGGCGGTTATATCCTGATGTTTTTGTTTTTATCAAACTTTTTACAGATTTGAGCCTTGCTAATGCATATAACAATACACCCCTGATTGGTATACTCACATAGATGATTAACATCTTTGGGTCAATCATGTTTCATTGTGGTTGGCATCCGTTGGCAACACATGAATATATATTTTTTGTGAGAGTATATAATCATTTGTCCCTAGCAGACGCCTGTCCTAATGAACCATGATTGGCTCGAAGATTTGTATCATCTCTGTGAGTATATACTTTCCGTGGATAAGAAGTGTGTTAAACTAGACATGTAACTTTTTCAAACAATTCCTTTACGTATATAAGTTGTTAATTTGTATGAGGCTGTGATGACAAGTATCTTATTAAATCATGCAAATGATGCGATATTCCATGTCCTGGCGTGGCAATTCTATACTATTGCAGCCATGGCGGTTATATCCTGATGTTGTGTAAACTATTGATTTATACAGATCTGAGCTTCAGTATTATGTTAAGAAAGGGCTAGATATTGTTAGGTAATTGTTTGCTGTCACTTTGAAAAAATGGCCTCTTTTATCAGCGAGTATCAACATTAAAGGCTAATTGTACACTTAATTAACAAAACAAACATATGAATGATCAAAGATGGATGAACGGCACCACCTTTGAGTAGCAAAATAAACTTAATATGGTGTCGTTCATCCATCTTTGATTATTCATTACTGTTTGCAGCCATAGCGGTTATATCTTAGATGCAGACAAGTTAACCAAATGCAGATAGTTTGTTTACTTACAATTCAGCTTTGTTGATTGAATGACATGTCAGACCTTGGATCATTTGTGTAATTTATAAATCAACCTAGATATGACATGCTATTCAATCACCAAACCTGGATTGCAGGTGAACAAACAAGTATATGGTGGAGTTTTCGAATTCTTCAAAGGCGACTGTTGCCCATGGGGCATTCAGGGAAGTTTATTTTTTTTACCTGTGTCACTGGTATTTGTATTTATCATATTTTGATTGTTTGTTACTTTATATGAGTGTGATATAATTGTTATACACTGTTGCTAGATTGTTAAAAAAATTTAGTTGACTTGTGTTAAGGAGTTACTTAAGAAAGAAGGATCAATATGATATAGTTGTGGATGCAAAGTCAAGTTGAAAGTAACAATGTGGCCATACACAACTTCCTGCATTCAACTTGTCTTTGAATATCGCAATGATCACGATAGATGTGGCTTGATCATTGCGTGTTGATTGTGATAATGATATAGTGTGTATTGTTCATGACACGCCACACTCCTTGATTATCCCACTCAAATGCTTTTCTAGAATCCACAAATTCTAGAAAAGACCTTGGTACTTTGAGCTTTCCCTCGAAAACCCATTCCTATGTCACTGTCATAGCAATGGGTTTCGACATGGCAATGGGATTTCGAGTGGAGGCTCAAAGTACCAAAGTCTGTCCACTTGTTTATAACATATTGACAAGCAACTTTGTTAACCAACTCATTTACATAGGTAATTGTTTGAAGAAGTTGGATTATTTTGCGCCACATGTGTGTATTTGTGATATGCAAGAGGCTGTGATGACGATTATCTTATTTGATATGCAAATGATGTGATTTACCGTATGTTGGCATGGCAATTTTATTACATTATTTTGCAGCCATGGTGGTTATATCCTGATGTTCCGGTGTTTATCCAACTTTTTTACAGATCTGAGTCTTGCTAATGCATATCACACTGCACACTCAGTTTGGAAGTTTATATGAGTCTGATATACTTGTTATAGAGTTTTGCTAGGTTGTTAAAAAAAGTTGAGGATCAATATGATATAGTTGCGGATTTAAAGGGAAGTTGAATGTACCAATGTGGCCACGTTACTTTGTAGATGAGTAGGGAATTTCAGCATATTTACCCATTCTGAATTCCCAAACAGTGCCTTTTTTTTCAACAATCTAGCAATCCGCCTGGTGCAGGCCTTTGCTAAAAGGGGGTTGAAACGACAAAAGGTACTGTAGGGGGATTCAGAAGGGTTAACTAAGTTGAAATTCCATACACATCTACAAAGTAACGCGACCGCATTGGTTTGTTCAACTTCCCTTTGAATCCGCAACTATATCATATTGTTCCTTAACTTTTTTTAACAACCTAGCAAAACTATAATTATGATTTTAAAAAACATAATTAACCCTTCTTAGTTCTTATACAGTTCCTTTTGTTTTTTCAGCAATTTAGCAAATCGCCTGGTGCAGGCCTTTGCTCAAAGGGAGTTGAAACGACAAAAGGAACTGTAGGGGAACTAAGGGGCTGTTTATTTTTTTGTTAGCTATGGGAGAAATGGGTCCCACATTCTATTGCATCATCTGATTGGGGGGAGAAGCTTATATTTCACTCTTCAAATACAGACGAGATAGTGAAATTGGTGGGCCCAAATAAGAAAAATAATAATATTAAATAGATGGGTCCCATGTTCTTTCCACTAACAGAAAAAAAGAAACATAGCCTAAGAAGGGTTAACTATGCTTCCTTTTTGTCGAAAAAAAAATGTTTTTATGATCTTAAAAAACATAATAAACCGTTCTGAGGTCCCATACAGTTCCTTTTGAAAATTTGGGCCATATGTGTGCATTTGTGATATGCAAGAGGCTGTGATGATGATTATCTTATTTGATATGCAAATGATGTGATTTATCGTATGTTGGCATGGCAATTTTATTATATTATTTTGCAGCCATGGCGGTTATATCCTGATGTTCCGGTGCTTATCCAACTTTTTTACAGATCTGAGCCTTGCTAATGCATATCACACTGCACACTCAGTTTGGAAGTTTATATGAGTCTGATATACTTGTTATAGACTTTTGCTAGATTGTAAAAAAAAGTTAAGGATCAATATGATATACTTGCGGATTCAAAGGGAAGTTGAACGTATCTAAGTGGCCACGTTACTTTGTAGATGAGTAGGGAATTTCAGCATAGTTACCCAATCTTAATTCCCAAACAGTGCCTTTTGTTTTTTCAACAATCTAGCAATCCGCCTGGTGCAGGCCTTTGCTCAAAGGGAGTTGAAACGACAAAAGGTACTGTAGGGGGATTCAGAAGGGTTCACTAAGTTGAAATTCCATACACATCTTCAAAGTAACGCGACCACATTGGTATGTTCAACTTCCGTTTGAATCCGCAACTATATTATATTGTTCCTTAACTTTTTTTAACAATCTAGCAAAACTGTAATTATGATGTTAAAAAACATAATTAACCCTTATGAGGTCCCATACAGTTCCTTTTGTTTTTTCAACAATCTAGCAAATCGCCTGGTGTAGGCCTTTGCTCAAAGGGAGTTGAAACGACAAACGGAACTGTAGTGGGACCTCAGAAGCATTAACTATGTTTCCTTTTTGATGAAATCGTGAATTATCAGGGAGCATCTGTATATAAGGTGTCAGTGTGTATGAGGCTGTGATGACAAGTATCTTATTAAATCATGCTGTTAGGTTCCCATTTATGTAACACAAGCATCAATATAAGAAGTATAGATTAGAAAGGATCGGTTGAACACAAAACCAAAACACACGAATAAATAAGAAAGGTTTATGCTTAGAGTGAAATAGAAAAGTGAACAACCAACCTTCTAAGGAAGGTTTACAAAGCTATTTATAGGAGAGTGAGATAGGGCAACACTCCTAGTCCCTTCCTTTCCTTATTAGGCTTGGGCCAAGGCTTATGGGCCTTCTACATAAGCCTTAGCATAATAACAAACATAAAGGCCTAATTAAGCTAACTATTACATATTAATTACTAACACTTGTAATCTAGTTTAGGAGTGATTCCAACAATCTTCCCCTAAGTGTTGGTAATTGATGATATGAGTGAAAAAACGTTGTAGGTGCTGATGTAATAGTTGCTTTGACGTCTTCTGACATTCTTCTTTCTTGTGAGAAGAAGTGCCTTAATTCCAACAATCTCCCCAGTGTGAGGATCTTGTTTACTTTGAAGTTTTCAGCTTTGACGTCTTCATTAATCTTTGTTCTTTGATCTTTGTTCTTTGTGGTGGTAGTGATAGTATGTTGTGGTTATCTGCATCAGTTCTGCTTCGTTGCTCCAGTGTCTCCACGTCTTTCTTCAACATGCTCAAACACTCTTTATCGTTGGATTTCAGTGCTGATGTAGTTCTGTTAGTCTTTAAACTTTTTAGATTCTTTGACTTTGACCAAGAATCATTCTGACTTTGTGTTGCCTTTTGAGAGAACTTTAATTAGTGTTGTTGTTGGTATGAGCATGTGACGAATCTGCACGATCTTTTCCACCCGCGAGCATCCATAAGAAGAAAACATAAAACATGGGTTAGAAATAATCCAGCGCTTACAAGTTTGAACTTCGAGTGTGTTAACAACATAGTGTGAAAACATGTCTCTAATTCTCACTAAGGCTGTTCCTGAACTGGATTCCCACATGTGAGATAACACAATGTATCGAAGTATACCTACAGTTCAGGTGAGTCACTGAGGTACACCGAAGCATCACCCCACGACTGTAGACCGTTTGAGACACACTAAGCGTAACCCACAAGGAGTTACCGAAGTGACCTGCTGTCAGGATTGTTTGATGTTGACCCTGACAGGAGTTTCCATTCAATCACTGAGGATCACAGTTGTGAACCCCTCATAAATGTTCTCGAAAGATTGCTAAGATCTGTGAAGGACTCGATAATGTATCACTTGTGTTCTTATTGTTGAACGACAAGCGATGAATTGTCAAGTGTACCTAAGAGATATTTTGATGAATCTCGTGGCTCTAGACTCAATAGTGCGCTTTGGTTTTCCTGAGCGGAGACTAGGGAGAGGGTATCCTTGTTTCAATACCAGTAATCTCTAAGAGAAAGCCGATAGTTTTCGTAGGGTTCCCTGTGAGAAGGAAACAAGCTTCTGTTGAGAAAAACTTGAGTGGCTAAGAAGGTTTAGTGCATGCGTCACTGGGTCCATGACGACTTTGATCTTCAATACCGGTGTCATCAAGTGACAACCAGTAGCATATGAATTGAACCCGGTGTCTGTCCTAAGTTGAATAATCTGGAGGGCTGTTTATTTTCACCATTTTCTTTACTTTTCTTTTTAGTTCTTCAACTCCTTCTTTCTATGATTCATATTTTTTCCTTTTTTATATTCATACCTAAGGACTTCTAAATTCTAACTATTGGTGGTGTCCTTGGGTATTTCCCTCCGGCTCTGGCGGATCATAGGACGGTTATTCCTAACCTTAGTCACCTTATAACTCTATGACTAACCTATGTTGCCATAAAACCATTTTCATGAAAAATCTCTCAAAGTGGTTATGATTAAAAGCATTTTGTACCACTGTTGAGAGTTAAGGATTTTGCCGAAATACTCCCCCTCCACACGTGCTTGAGTATTTTGACAGAAATCTGCACGGTGAGAGAAGATCGCACACTTTTGAATTGATCAACGTTAGATAGACAATCCCCCGCGAGACACGATTACGTTGCATAGTTAAAGAGTTACATTGTCAGCTTTTAGGTGACAACTCGCTCTAATAACTACCATGAAGGTGTGGACAAACCTCGAAAGGTTTGTCAAACCCGTAAAAGTTCATGTCTACCAAGAGTTTCTCGAATGGTACATTCTACTAGGACAAGTCCTTTGCGAGACACGTTTACGTCACTAGCGAACTAGTTTGAAATTATTACCCGTCCCGGACAAGTCTTTTCGAGTTACTAACGTTTAAGATCTCGTCAATTCATTGGTTAAGTCTTTTAGCACAACGATTCATTTGCAATTCACAACATATTTCTTATCACGTAATTTTTCTCCCCCTCAAAAATGGCATATAAATGTTATTTTTGATGAAATTTGATATCGAATATGTCCATTTCGAGTTTTGCGGGAAGATTACCACGAAGAACAATTTTGTGAACAAAGTTTTTAAGCAAATACTCCCCCCTCAACAAGTGATATTAACTTTTGAGGTTTTGAAAATCATAAGGGGAAGTACTTGTCCTTTTAAGCAAAACTTTGAACATGAAATTTTTGATTAGTTTTACTCAAAAGTAAGAAGCTTTCGCTCCTTTTATAGGATTGCGGCACTGAAGCGTACCACAGGGTCCTTTATTTACAAGTACGGGTTGTACACTGTTATGTGTGCACAAGCCACTATTATATATAAATCACACATCCAAAATATGATAAGGAAACAAATCAAGGGGTACCAGGAGTCTCAGGTAATCCATCAATAACTCTAGGAATGCGTTCTGGGCGTTGGTAGCCTGTGAGAGATATGCTTGGACGACCGCCTACGAAACTCTCCAAAGTTCTGATTTGGTCCCTTCTGAATAACCTTTCATCAATCCGCGTGATGATCTTCTTAACATCCCTCCTGTCCTTTGAATTCCATCTCTTCTTTGACCCTATGCCTTCATGAATCTCTTTTAACCGATAAGCTAATCCGTCCCTGACTTTCTTCAATGTATGATCCCGAAACTTGTGAAGCTCTTTGCACGCCATAAAGCAATTGTGATGTAGTTCACTTCGGTACAAGATGAGGGTGTACTGAGCAAGTTGATTTATGTCGGGAAGATCTAGCTGAGGTTTTGTGAGGTTAACACGCTTCTGATATGATTGCATGGCAAGTTGAATATCTTCTACACGTTCTTGGATCACGATGCTTCTGATAAAGATAAGTAGAGACTTGATGTACTCTCGTTGGATAGTTGTAGAGAATTGTCGCATTCGTCCTTGTACCTTCGCAAGATACATATCTTCAATGTCGTTTAGTGACAATCTCAGAAAATCCCCTTCACAGAAGTCATATTCCTCTTCGTCTTGTCGTTTGACCACAATCTTCTTATGGAATGTGTAGTCCCACTTCGACGACAGGGTAACATGTTGAATAGCAATGATCCATTTTTCACTAAACACTTCCTTTTTAGACTTAAGAACCTGGCAGCTTCTGTAGAAGATTCTTCGGCGTTCGGGCCAATGATGAATCCCATACATCGCATCAAGGTCATACTTTTCCACTTTGTCAGCAAACATATGTGTGGCTTCTTCCTCAATGGCTAGATTGTGAGAGTAGATTGCTGCTGGGAAAGGAAATGTGAGTGACGTAGCGTACTTCCTTGTCACATCACTACAGTGTAGAAGAAACTCGAAGTCATTGTTGAAGAAGTAACGATATGGAATTTGAGGTTGATCCGGTCGGCCAATTGTTGGTAGAGGTTTGGTTCAATCAGTGTAGTAGGGAGCCTTGTCTTGTCTTGTGAAGTCGATGTTAGCTTCGGGATTGAGCCAATCGATATTGTTCGACATGGCTCGTGCAATGTTGTCGAGATGGTATTCGACTTCAATTGCACTTTCTGAGCTGTCTTTAAGCAGTTGGAAGGCATCATTCTTTATTATCCGTAGCTCAGCCTTAGTCATCTTCTTCACTTTAAACTGTTCTTGAATCAGCTTCACATGCTCCATAGTACGGCCATCTACCATTTCTTGACCTTCTGGTAATGAGGGAGTAGCATCAACAAGTCTAGAAAACCAGTCGTATTCTTCAGTTGTATCGCCATCTAGCCATGAGACAAATTTGGTCTTAGTCTTCTTCTTCTTTGGCTTTGATGAGGACTCTGGTTTCTTTGTTGTAGCGGGAAAGGTGGGTTGTTGTTGGGGCTCTGGGATCTCTTCATCGTCACCACCAGTGTATTCGAAATGATCACCGATTTTCTCTGTTTGCGGTGGTAACTCAGAGTCTTGAGGTTTCTCAGTAGGAGCAGAACGTGGAGGGGATCTTCTTTCGGTTGGAGTCCTTTGGGGTGGTGGTAGCATAGAAGAGGATTCACCATACTTCTTCTTGCGTTTCGTTTCTTTGTCTTTATCCGCATCATCATCGTCTCTAGGACGCTTAGCCGTTTCAGCTGCCGCTTTGCATGACGTTTTAAGTTGGTAATCCATCAATGCGTCAAACAGTTTACCTTTGTCAGAGGTAAACGTTGCAGATTGTTTTGACATTTGAAGTACAAGCTTGGAAACCAATTCTGCATCGGAGAAAGCTGTAGGCTCGGTTGGGTTGATTGTAACTGTTAAAGGCGTTGATCTTATTGTTTGCTTGGCTAACTGCATGAGATTCGGATAGAGTTGTTTGGTGAACATCTCTCTTGTCACACCTGGAACAATGTCGAAAAGGAACTTATGAGTATATTCCCTAATCGTATTGTTCATCTCACCCTGTATGTCTCGATTAAGAAACTGCTGGATCTGTTCCCGTTCTCTCAACATCTGGTTTATCCCATTTTGAAGAAGGTTTACTCTGTCAGCGAGTTGATTGAGTTTCTTGTTGACTACATTCTTCTTCCTTACTTGCTTGACAGCTTTGACAATAATTGTCTTTGCACGGGATGCCCAAGTGTCAGTTGGTTTCTTAATCGATCTGGATGCGGATCTGGTGGTTGCTTTGGATGGTGGAGGTGATGAGTGAGAAGATGAATCTGATGATGATGAGACATGAGGAGATTCAGGGTCCTTTGATGGCTCGGAAGTTTGTTCCTTGCTATGTGCGGGACTATCTAGAAGATAGTCATTTGCTTCCTTTTCTGCTTGAGCCTTTTCTTCAGCAGCCTTGACCCTAGCTTCTTCATCTGCTTGAGCTTGAGCTTCTTTTTCTGCTTTTTCTTTAGCTTCAGCCTCAACATCTTCATCAGGAATTTTCTCAGACTTCTCCTTTTCTGGTTCCTCAAAGTCATAGATGATAGAATCCTCAAGTTGCTTTTGTTGTTGTTCGTGGGTGGTGGTACCAGTTCCCTTATCGGGGTTGATTAACCGCATCAGAAACTGGTGTAGATAGTACACCACCACTTGACCCTCCGGGGCCACGAGTTTGTTGCTGTTCGAACTCTTTAGGAACATGTTGGAGTATGAGGTTCTTAAGCTTCTTTCTGTAGTCTCTGTCTTCATCCAGTGGCTCTTCATCTGAGCTCTCTTCTTCCTGCTCTAGCACTGGAGTTTTCCCTTTATCAGACTTGGGACTTAGAGGTTTTTCAACTATTAGTGTATCATCTATAGCAGATTCTGAGTAGGTAACCTCTTCATCTGGTTCAGTGCCCTCTGAGTCCTCATCCATTAGTTTGGGTTCTGGTTTAGGATTTGGAATAGCAACCATGGATGGTACTTTCCTTTTTCTGGAGGGATTTCTCTTTGGATACTTTAAGGGACTTCCAGTGCTTGTAACACTTCCTGCACTTCCTCTCCTGGTCTTCCTAACAGGTGTACCAGTAGACTTAGCATCAATGAAACCTACTTTTCCTGCTTCAACTGCTACCAGATATCCTTTGTACGATTGAAGTCCTTTGATAATATCAGTAAGAAGATAATTTGGCAACACTACACCCTGTTTCTTCGTGGTAGATTCTTTGAATCTTACCATGTTGAGTGTGGGTTCAAGTAGCTCGGAGTGATGGTTGGGGTCTTCAAGTCTTTGGGGAATGTCTGGATTGGTTTCAAGAATCCTTTTGATCAACAGTTTTGTGTATCTGACATAAGGGATCTTGGAGCCAGGCCTTCTCAGGTAAGTCATCATGTCATCCCAGATCAGAGCTGCAAATTCAATGTGTTTCATGTTGACCATGCCCCAAAAGATTTGAAGTTCCATGAGCTTCGGATGCTCATAGCCACTGTCACGTCCGAAAACGGATATAGCAATCATAATGTACAGTGTTCTCCATGGTTGAGGAATGTTCTTGAGATCTACTCAAGAGTGTTTTGTGGTAACTCCAGCAGCTTCATCATAGCCGATGTCGACCATGAATTGGAGAACGACCTCTTCCATAGGAGTAGCAGAGAATTCAGTAGGCTCGATGGTTGGAAGAAGAAGAATAGCCCTTAAATCTGCAGGAGTGATGGTGACTTGTTTGTTGTTAAGACTCACTGTTACAACACTTTGACCTTTGACATTTTGTATAGTGTGCCAGAATTGGTGAATGTAGATCTCCGGCACAGTAGCAGAATTTGTGAGCATGTTCTGGTATGGGTGAGTCTTCAGAATATCCACTGCAATCTGACAAGATGACTCAGAACACGTGAAGTTGTCAAAGTCGACTCTGAGATTATTCTTTCCAATCTTCATTGGGTAACCATTAGGGAAGATGTCTTCAACTGTGAGAACATTTGGTGCATCAACGTTTTCCATTTGGATGTCCATATCGTGATCTGAAAGATATTTATCCAAAAGAACTAACATATCGAAAGACATTATGTTAGTCAAAAGTTGATTTTATTGTCTAATTATTGAATTATGATATGTTAACGAATGTTACGAGTCCAATGTCACTTGTTTGTCCAATAGTCCAAAGTAGTCGTGAAAAGTATCGTGAATTTATTAACTTTGAGTTTTAAAGTCCGAATTTTCACTAATTATCACAACATATTAACCATTTAAGCTTATTAATGACATTTTGGTTTTGTGACGTTATGATTTGTTTATTTACAAGTTTGTACGCGTAACACTTCATAATTTTGGTTAATATATGGCTTAGGCGTAAAGTTCCAAGCTTATGCGTAAACAGTTGTGGTCATACGCGTAAGCATAAGCTTATGCGTAGAATCTTGACTTATGCGTAAGAAATGTTACGCGTAGGAAAAGAGAACCTTAGGCATAAAGCTCACGCGTAAGCGTATATGGGAGCTTACGCGTAAGGCTTACTCGCAAGAGTGAACCTTATGCTTAAAACTTACTGTTTATGCATATCCTTCACAGGATACGCGTAGTCCCCTTTGTAGAACCTTACACGTAAAGGTTACGCGTAAGATTTCTCTTACGCATAACATTCTACGCGTAAGGTGATCCTTATGCATAGAAACTCATTTAACCTTGATTCTGAATATTTCACGCGTAAAACCTGAAACAAATTAATCATAACACATTCATTAACACAATATTCAATCCCTTTCAGTCTAACATGAAGTCTCAATCAAAACAGGTTACGTGTAGGATATGCATACGCGTAGAAACTTAAACCCTAGGATTCAAAAGTTACGAGTATGAAATCTAGCCATAGGATTGACATCAAATCTTTTCTGTGATATCTTAGAAGCCTAATGAGTTGTTTTAAGCAAGTTTTAACATCAAAACCCTTGTTAGTTAATAATACCCAATTCATACGTCTATAAACCCTAAACCTTAATTTCTCAAAATTTCTTGTTTCTGGGTATGATTTGAGCATGGTTTTGGTTAATTAGCTATGTTCCAATCATCATATGACTAACCAATTACACAGAAACAATCCCAAATGAAAACCCCCAATTCCACGCATAAACCCAAATGTTTTCTGGGTGGATTTTTTTTATTATGAAAAAGGTTTAAAGACTTTATGTAAACATTTAAAACACAACCCTTATCATCACAATCAACCAATCATGATTATGTGTACATACGCCTATGCGTAGAACACATAATTACTCTTATATCAAAATCAAACCGTTGAAAATGCAAACGATTAAAAACCTTTGTTTGAAATCACATAAGAATGCTTAAATCACTTACAAAATGGATGATTATAACACGGATTAGATGGTTGAATCTTATGCGTGGGATTTGGTAGTTGGAGAAGTTAATGTAAGAATTAAATGTTATGAAAAATTAGGTGGAGTATATTGAAAAAAATAAGTTTAAGCATTTAACAACTTTAGTCCCTCCACCTTAATCATTTTCATCCAACGCCCATATCTTCCATTTTAGTTACGTAACGCAAGATATTTGGAAAGAAACTTGACGACACTCCCCCTCGACTTAAGAAATAATGAAATTTTATAAATTTGAGCCCGGGGAGTGTCAGTAAACCAAAAATGTGACCACCATTATCAAAGAAACAACCGGGATAAGATAACATGCAAGTACAAGGTTTTATGAAACCGAAAAATATTTACATTCTCCCCCTCAACACTTTACCAAGAAAATACTGAATTTTGAAAGAGTAACGTGTTGACTGAAGATTTGTACTTGCCATGTTGAAAGAAATATTGGATAGAGATTTTATATATTTTTTATTTTGTTTTTGAAAAAATATTTACAAAAGAGGTTTTGGTGTTTGACTGATTTTAAGATTGTTTTAAAAGTTCGTCCAGTTCCTCTGGAGTCAAACACCGCATACCAATCCGGTGGACCAACTCAGTAAACCTAGCAGGAGCTAGGGCTTTGGTGAGAAGATCTGCCAATTGGTATTCAGTACCCACAAAGTATAATTCAACGGTACCCTTTTCCACATGCTCCTTGATGAAATGATATCCAAGATCGATGTGCTTTGATTTTGAATGTTGAACAGAGTTGCACGAGATCTCAATAGCACTTCGATTGTCGCAGTACATTGGGATTCTGTCAAATACGTAACCATAGTCTTTGAGTTGTGTTCTCATCCAAATGACTTGAGCACAACATGCCGACATGGCTACATATTCTGCTTCTGTTGAGGACAGCGATGTACAATCCTGCTTCTTCGACTGCCATGACACCAGTTTATCACCAAGAAATTGTAAAGCTCCTGAAGTACTTTTCCGAGAATCTAAGCAACCTGCATGATCAGCGTATAAAAAAGCTATTAGTTAAAAACCAGAATCCTTCGGATACCAAATCCCCAAGTTAATGGTTCCCTTGATGTATCGGAGGATTCTTTTAGCCTCAGAGAGGTGAGTTTCAGTTGGTCGCAACTGATAACGGGAGCAAAGATATACATCAAAGAAAATATCAGGTCTACTGGCTGTTAGATACATGAGAGACCCAATGATACTTCAGTATTTGGTAGGGTCAACCAATTTCCCATGCAAATCAGCGTCCAGCTTCTTGGTATGTGCCATTGGTGTGGCATAGGTGTCACAGTTTTGCATTCCATGTTTGTTAAAGATTTCAAGGGCATATTTAGACTAACTCAAGAAAATACCACGGGTTGATTGATGAACTTGCAGTCCTAGAAAGAACGTAAGTTCACCCATCATGGATATTTCAAAATGTTTTTTCATAAGTTTTGAAAAAGCGTTTGAGTACTTTAGATGTGTTGACCCAAAAATGATGTCATCCACATAAATTTGAACGATTAGAATGTGTGCCCCGTGATATTGTATGAAAAAGGTAGGGTAGACCGAACCTTTGACGAAATTATTGGCGATAAGAAAGGATGATAACTTATCATACCACGCCCAAGGGGCTTGTTTGAGACCGTAGAGAGCCTTCTTCAGTCTGTAGATGTGATTAGGGAACTCTGGATCAACGAATCCTTCTGGCTGGCTAACATAGACCGTTTCTTTCTGTTTTCCATTGAGAAAAGCAGTTTTGACATCCATCTGAAAGACCGTGATGTTCATGTGAGCCGCAAATGTCAGGAAATCCGTATAGCCTCAAGACGAGCAACCAGAGCGAATGATTCTTCAAAGTCAATACCCTCTTCCTATCTATAACCCTTAGCCATCAGACGTGACTTATTTCTGATTACTGTTCCTTCAGCATCCAATTTGTTTTTCCAAATCCATTTGAGACCAATGACGAAGACCTATGTTGGTCTTTCAACCAATTCCCATACTTCAAGAAGTTTAAACTGATTGAGTTCTTCTTGCATGGATTCAATCCAGTTGTCTTTGGTCATTGCATCTTTAACGATGTGTGGAAGGTTGATGTTGATATACATTCTACAGATTGGGAGGATTCAAATGGCTTGTAGATGATTCCGCAACATCAGGTGTGGCAGTTTTATTTGCAAACGGATTAAAGAACGAATTTGGATCATAATCTGCAGGTGGGGGTACTTCATTGTTCAGAATATGATCAGCTGGTTCAGCGTCGTTGGATGCAGTTTGTTCAACTGTTGTTGTAGAATCAACTGGTGGTGCTTCCTGAATAGTAGTTGTAGCAAGTGTATCAGGTATTGGATTTTGATCAGGTTGAGCAGTGGAAACATTTGATACAGCTGGAGCACGTTCATCAAAATCATCACTAAATAGAGGAGCAAATAGTTGTTCCAGTTGACGTCGAGTTAGTTGTAAACTAGGTTCAGCTGATGATGGGGTTTGAGGGAAGTTTAAACGGTTATGACCGGGTTCCAAGCTGTTATGCTCAGAAGCCATTTTAGTAAGCTCATCGAAATTCGCGTGAATCGTTTCCATAATCTCCCTTGTACGACGATTCCAGATCCGAGAACCTTTAGAGTTTTCACAATATCCAACAAAGACTCCAATGTCAGCTTTGGCTTTGAGCTTACCAAAATCATCACGATCATTATTCGGATAACAGAGGGATCCAAATACATGAAAGTGTTTGAGATTTGGTTTATGGTTGTGGATAATCTCATAAGGTGTTTTGTTGTGGCGTTTGGTAATCATTGAGCGATTCTGAGTGTAGCATGCAGTTGACATGGATTCAGCCCACAAGTAATCTGGAAGTTTAGCATTGATTAACATCGTTCTTGCAGCTTCCACTAATGTATGGTTTCGTCTTTCAACAACTCCGTTTTGTTCCGGTGTTCGTGCAATGGATGTTTGATGCTCAATTCCCACTTTCTCATAATATGCACGAAGAGTTTGATTTACAAATTCAGTTCCTTTGTCTGTTCTGATTTGTCTGACTTTGTTCCGGAGCTGAACTTGAATTTTCGTGAGAAAGGTGATGATCATCTGTGGAGCTTGATCTATACTCCGAAGAAAATAAACCCAAGTCCATCTTGAGTAGTCATCGACAATTACCAAGATGTAGCGTTTGCCATTAATCGTCTGCACGCGCATCGGGCCACACAAGTCCATGTGAAGAAGATGAAGCACATGCTGTGAGTTGTGTTCCACCTTTGAAGGAAAGTGAGCACGAGTGCTTTTCCCTTGTTCACAAGCTGAGCAAAGGTGATCTTTAGAATACCGAAATCTGGGGAGACCTTCAACAAGTTTGAGTCGTGCAAGATTGGTTATGGTTTGAAAGTTTAAATGTGAGAGACGACGGTGCCATAGCCAAGATTTTGTAGATGTAGCCTTTGAAAGTAGATAGATGGGAGATGAAGCAATCATGTCTTGCATTGAGATTGTGTTTGAGATCATTTCCTTGTAGGTCACGAATGAAACAAGTTTTCTCCTAAAAAGCAACTTCAAAATCTCCATCACAGAACTGACCAACTGAGTAGAGATTATGACTGAGGCCTTCCACATAATAAACCCTGCTAATTTCGATGTTGCCATTGATGTAATCTCCGTAGCCCATGATAGCTGCGAAGTGATCATTCCCGAATCTGACAGTGCCAATGAACTTTGCAACAAAGTTTGATAACAATTTGAGATTGCCTGTCATGTGTCAGGAACATCCGCTATCAACAATCCAAAGGATGATCTGTATCACCTGCATTACACACATACGACACAGATGGAATAGAAGTAGATGTGGAACCCAAAGAGTTAGAGGGTTCCAATGCAGTTATATGTGAAACACACATGTTTATGATTTTAGGTATCCATTGAAATCCTAGTGTATTATGTAACCATTTCTGCCATCTCCAACTAGTCTTAGCTTTGGTCTTAGTGAATGCACTAGGTGATAAGTTCTTCCTAGGAGGTGAAGTGGGTGCCACAGGTACATCAATGATGTTTGCAGAAACACTAGAAGGCGGTTTGCCTAGCACAGACTTAGAAGCATTTGTGGGCCTAGAGGTATTACGTTTTCTAGTATTCCGCTTACAAGATAAGATAGCCTTAGCAACACATTTATCATGACAACCAGAAAACATGCTTTTACGACAACCAACACAAGAAGCTTCAAACAAAATATTAAGAGTACTTAAGGATTCAACATTCGTTACATCACTTTGTTCATTACATTTGTCAGACGCAATATCTAAAGTGGGTGCAACTTGAGTTTTATTCAAAGTCCTAGGGTGTTCTTCCACTTCAGCATTCTTTATTGTTCTTTTCTTACGTCGCAACTTCCTATTTTTCCTTGTATTGCACCTATGCTGTGAAGTGCGGGCGTTGGGAAAAGAGGCAACTATTCCTGTTTCAGTAGAGGGAAGCACATTAGTTTCTTGTGGTTTGTCGTTAGATGTTCTAGAGTCGTTTTGAATCTGTTTAGGTGCAATTACTACAGTGTTACTATCCCTATCTTTCTTAAGTTTAACCAACTCTGCTTTTAAATCATGGATAGTGTGTAACAAATCTTGATTTTGAGAATGAGTATTTCCATTTTGTCGTAAAACATCTTTGGTATACGCAAGATGATCATCAATATCTTTTGACACCATATTCCTTTTTAACTTTTGAAATTTCTTGTTCATATTTTGAGATTTGACACTTCAAAGACACGTTTTGATCATCCAGTTGTTCAAGTTTTGGATAAAAAGTTTTAGTGTACAACTGGTGGATTTGGTTTTGCAAAGCGAGTTCTCAATTTTGACAATCTTTTTGACACCATTGAAGACGACGTTTTGCATTTGAAAGCTCGTTAAATAAACGTTCATTTTCAACTTTTAAAGAGTTGATTTGTGACACAGTATCATTATTCTTAACATTTTCAACGGAAACAGAATCAGCAGAGATATAATCAAATGCATATGCAACCGAATGTAATAATACAACATTATGGATATCAGCACATATAACATCTTCCAAGAGTCGATCAATATCTTTTCTCAACAATTTCTTTTTACGTTTAGTATTTGAAATCGATGTTTCTGTTTGTTCGAAAACTCTTTTCATAAGTCCAAGTTCCTTGTGAAAGTCCCTTTCCCAATATATTGCACAAATTTTCAAATTTTGGACATGTGGTAAAATTCTTTTCTGAAAAATGTCTCTTTGGGCTCTCGCTTGAGGCGATTGAAAATGTTCAACTTTTATTTCAGAATTGATTTCAATTTCACGTTCCAAAAGTTTGATGTCCGATAAGAATGTTTCAAATTATTTTATAACTTTACATTGTTCGGCTAATGGTTTTATTTCACTAAGTGAAGGTAAAGGACCATTAATTTGTGCAGTATTGGAAAGGGAACCCTCAGAAGTAGGTGTGATAACCCAAGGTGTGTTCGAAAAATCCTTTTGTGTGACGAAAGTAACAGCTTTTGAATAGTTAAATGGTTTGTTATAAACAACATTTTCTAATTTTGACCGACTCTCGTCTTCTGTATCTAATTCTTCTTGAAGATTATATTCAACAACACTCACAATGGAATCATCAATTCTATGTTCTGCACTGTAAACTTCAGGATTTGGTTTGAATGCTCTATTTGACAACTTTGGTTTGTAATCAACAAGATTCGGTCCATATGCATTTGGATTTGGTTTAAAAGTAAACTTTTGAATCATTGTGATTGATTCACCATGTTTATAAACAATATTTCGAAACTCTTTGATTTTGTTTTGTAAGTCGACAATTTCTTCAAGATAGTTATCTATTCGTTTCATTGAATGCTTTTTGTACTCAGAGAACTGTTTTTGACAAGTTAACAACTCAGACTTGGCTTTTTGAGTTTCCAAAGTGAGAGCGTTAAGTTGTTGTTTATGATCATATTTCAGTTGTTCTATTTGAGACAACAAAGCATTCTTGGATGCGACTAGATCATGTATCTGTTGTTCTAATGATTTTTCGTTTTGGTAAGATGTAGCAAAAGTGACTTCAAAACCTTTTTCACGTTTTTCTTGAGTTTAAAAAACGTTGAGTTGGTTTTTTAAGCATTCAATATCCCTAGTTAATAGTGCATTTTTGTCCTTTAATTGAATATTGATGTCCATGCATATTTCCAGGCGAGATTCTTGGTCTTTAAGTAAGGGCATGAGCTCAGATGGAAGTTCATCTTGTTCAACGTGAGTCTTAACATGATCATTAGTCAGATCCTCAAGTATAACCACGGAGTCAACTTGATTATCAATGGTAACCATAAGGTCATCTTGATCGTCAAATATAACTATGGGATCTATTTGATTATCATCGGAATGAGATGTAGACGGCTCATGTTGAACACTCTGATCCTCGTCGGATACAGATGTAGGCGGAGATATCATATCAGTAATGAATATGGTTTTATCCGGTACCTGAGACAAGCCGTCAGTGTCATACACTTGGCCTGTGTCACTCATGTGGAGTTCGTGCATGTTTGCCATCAACATAACTGCTGCATTAGCCTGCAAGTCCTCCATATCATCATCAGAATCTGCATTTGCCATGAAGCTCTGTTCCTTGTTGGTAAGAGTTCCACCAACTTCATCCTTAAGAGCCAAGAGTAAAGCCTCTTTGTGATAAGCACTGCCTCTTGTCCTCGGCTTTGGGCATGCATTCGCTAGATGACCCTTCTCATTACAGTTATAGCAACGAAGACCATTCACCCCATTTTGAGCATTACTCTGTTCAACCACTTGAGCCCTTTGTTGTTGTGGAGCACCTATGTTATTCCTTCCCATTCAATTAAACCCTTGACCACCGCCCATCTGACGAACTTGACCATGATTTTGAACCTCAACTCTTCCATTGTTAACAACAGCCTGATTCCTTGTGTTAGATGAGGTGCGAATGCGATTGTTGGATTTGTTGGAGTATCGACCAAAGGCTCTAGCAATCATAACAAATCCTTGTTGCAATGCATCAAAAGCTTCAGCATCCTCAATTGATTCATTGTAAAGTGCTTGAGTATTGTTGTTGTTGTATGGAACCAGTTGATTTTCTTGTGGTATTTGCTATTGTGAAGGATCATAAGGTGTTATCTTAGTAGATGGTTGAGCAGTAGGGTGTGGAGGATTTGTGAATACAGTTTGTAAGGTCGGGAATTGAGGATAACAAGCTTGATCCTACAAAGCTAATTGTTGATTATCCGGAAGTGAAGGTGAGACAGGGAGTCCACGGATAACTCTTTCTTTGTAAACTTCCTTTTGGTGGGGCTTCAAATAGTCGTACAACAATCCGTATGTAGCATGATGAAGATTCTTTGCTTGACGGATGAATATGACATACTTTTCCCAATCAGGACCAAGACTACTTAGGAACTTAGTGTTGACTGCAATTCTTGGCATAATGATGTTATGTTTTTCCAAGTCATTGATGATGTCTGAGAATCGATGATGATATGACTCTAATGTCTCTCCTGGTTCAATCATGAAGTGTTCATAAGCCAAGTAGATTTTGGATTCCATGTCTTCTTGATTGAGTTCAGTGCCTTCCATGAGAAGATGAATATGTTCCCACATCGCTTTAGCAGTCTTTTGAGCATCAACACTTCGAAGGATCTGATTGGGTAATCCCAAAAGGATGTATTGCATTGCTAGTTCATCGGCTTCAAAGTGTAGAAGTTCATCAGTAGTGAGGTCATTAAGACTTGCAATGTTAGTGACATCACCTCTTGGTGGATTAGCATTTGGATCTTCGGGTACAGTGACAGTAGGCATCTGAAATGGACCTTCCAAGATAACCTTCTTCAAGAACTTTCCATGTGGCTTCTTTAGATCACCAAACCTAAAAAACCTTATCACCCATTGATCATAGTTTCCGGGAGTGAGCATTGGAGGTCTATCAAGTGATCCAGCCTCATGAATGGATTGTTGGCTACTTAAAGCTTCACACATCTTTGCAAACCAAGAAGGTTCCTTTATAGTATTCCTGGATGGATGTTGATTGTGAAAGTTTGTGTAAGGTTGTACTTGAAGACTAGGTGGTGGTTGAATCATTTGTGGTTGAATTGCTCCTTGAGGAAATTGTTGTTGAAATTGTTGTTGTTGATGTTGTTGAATTTGTTGATAAATATGTTGTTGTTGATTGAGTTGTTGTTGTTGTTGTTGTTGAGGATACACATGAGGGAAGTAGCTAGAGTATGGTGGTTGAGACATCTTGAAACTTGTGTTGTAAAAAATCGATCTTTGTAGTCGAATGAAACTTTGTTGATGAAGAATCCTTATGCGTAGAAAACCAGTTTAGGCAAAGAAAACCTTATGCGTAAAAACACCAAGTTACGCGTAAGAAGGGATCTTACGCGTAGGATTAGCTTACGCGTACGGTTAAGGAGACCTTAGCTTATGCGTAATCCAAAAGCTTAGGAGTAGAATGGTTATGCGTCAGACAAGGCTTAGGCGTAAGACAAGACTTAGGCGTAAAGATTCTACGCGTAAGAGTTTGCTTAGGCGTAAAACTAGGGTTTTGCCAAAAAAATCCTTTACACTTATCCCAGTGTAAAAGATATCCAAAGTCGAAGTGTTTTCAGGCTTATCCAAGCAAGAAAACACTGAGTAAACCAAGAACACTGAAGATCAAACCAAGGAAACCTTACGCGTAAGATTAGGGTTTTCTTATGCGTAAGATTTATCAAATTATTCCAAAACTTTGATTTCTGCCCAAAAGTGTTTCTAAACCTGATTTTTGTGATGAAATAGCTTCAATATCACCAAAATAACACAAAAGTATGAAACTTGATGATCCAAAACGTTTATGCACCTTATGGGTAAAACAGTCTACACGACTAAAATCAAGTTCAAAATTAAGGAAATACACGTAAAGTTTCAAACTTTTTGCCAAAAACTTAAACTTTAACACCAAATAACCTTTAAAGTACATGAATCTTAAGATTTAAAGTGTAAAAATTTGAGCTTTTTGCGTATGAAAGTTTCTAAACCGAGAGTTACGCGTAAAAACCACAAACACTTCAAAAACAAAAATCGTTTCACCCAACTATTTGGCGAATGATACCACTGTTAGGTTCCCATTTATGTAACACAAGCATCAATATAAGAAGTATAGATTAGAAAGGATCGGTTGAACACAAAACCAAAACACACGAATAAATAAGAAAGGTTTATGCTTAGAGTGAAATAGAAAAGTGAACAACCAACCTTCTAAGGAAGGTTTACAAAGCTATTTATAGGAGAGGGAGCTAGGGCAACTCCTAGTCCCTTCCTTTCCTTATTAGGCTTGGGTCAAGGCTTATGGGCCTTCTACATAAGCCTTAGCATAATAACAAACATAAAGGCCTAATTAAGCTAACTATTACATATTAATTACTAACACTTGTAATCTAGTTTAGGAGTGATTCCAACATATGCAAATGATGCGATAATCCGTGTCTTGGCGTGGCAGTTCTATAGTTTATACTATTGCAGCCATGGCGGTTATATCATGATGTTTGTATACTATTGATTTATACAGATCTGAGCCTCATTATTATGTTTATAAAGTTTTGTAAAATTAGGTAATTGTTTATTTGCTGTGAGTATGATAAAATGCTTCATTTTGATAAATATGATTGGCGTACTAGGAAATCAGTGATAGGTTTTGAACGGTATTGTAACAGGTTGTATCTCTTCTAACATACAGTTACTCACACTATGTATGTTTTATTGATTGTAGTTGTTGTAAGATACTAATTATTTGTTATTAATTTGATTTTTTTTCTTCTAAGGAATACGAAGCCAATGTCATCGTTAGGAGAAAATTGAAATACTTTTCATTAATTAAAGAAAAGCTGAATCATAATCGAAGGAAATTGTATAGGACTACATGTTTTGGAGGATGGCTGGATATGTTCTTTTTTGACCATGAAGCACATATGTTAGATTATGTATTACAAAAACAGGGTTTTGTGGATAATCATCACTATGACATGCCCCTTATATATAACCTCGATGGTCGTAGTCTACATTTTGGTCGACCCCAGTTTTCTCTTATAACAGGCTTTCATTTTGGGAATGGTAGTTTTGATTTATATAGTTCAGGGGATTTAATATTTAAGTCGAGGGTATTTCCAAAAAGATTAGGGGTAAAACTTTCCAACTTAGATCTTATTGGTGTTATTGAGGATGAAGAGTTCTTCGGGAAATTAACTGATGAAGACGCAGTCCGTGTGTGTCTAGTGTTATCGTTAGAGGTCATTTTTGTGGGTCGGTTATTGGTTGAAGAGGTGGATGTTACACTCCTGCGTTTGGTTGAAGACCTTGACTCATGGAACTCCTTTCCATGGGGGGAGCACATTTGGAGGCAATTGTACGACCAAATACTCGATGTTGTATCAAACCACAAGTGGGAACACCTAAAAGGTTTGGAAAGAGATCAGAAGTATGTTCCAATATACACAGTTGCTGGATTTGTTTGGCCTTTCAAGGTTATTCCTTGTTATATGATATTTTCCTAAGTTATTATTAATGAACCTTTGCTATGAGATTTAACGCATCTTTATTATTATAGATATGGATTCTTGAGTCGTTTGAAATAAGCAGTCATTGGTGGAATAAAGTCCCAGATGTCATACCAAGGGCAGTAGTGTGGTCAAGGAAAGTAATGTTTACAAGATCGGATTATGGATTTCTATTTGGCAAGGTAAAACGTATTCAAAAGTCTCAATGCATGCTTATTAATTATTTTATTTGATACTGTATTACTGTTCTTTTTTGATTTCCTTGCCGTTGATGACGTCATTTAGGACTCGAAGATAATTTATGATCTGAAACCAACATTAGCCGAGCACCAGTCGGACTGGTATAAGCAGTTTAGGGAATTTTACATGCACTACATACCAAGGTCTCTTCCAACAAAATTACCGCATGATTACGATGTGTATCTACAGAAGTTGGCTGCTGCACGGAAACGCGGTAGGACAGAACAAAAGTATTTATCGATTGTGCATAGGGTTCAGACCAGTAGTCTTCTAACAGAAATCAGCCTCAAGGATTCTGTCATTCAAGAGTTGAATTCTCGGGTTTTCAAACTCGAGGCTATTATTCAGGTTATTTACGAGTCAAAGTAAAATAATAACTATAAGTTTATTTATATTAAAATTATTGTTAAGGATAATATATTTTATTACTTCGTAGGTCCTTGAATGTGAAAGAACTTGTGGATTTCGGGTAATACAGTCATCCATATAGTACCTTTATTTCTTAAACAAACAGTTGGTTTTATAATGAACTTTATTTCGTTAACAGGACAAGTTGGACTTTACTGCATCCTTTTCCCATATGAGCTATGAATTTCGAGATCAACTAAATCGTGAATTCTACGAATTGGTTGACTCTCTTATTTCTAGCAGTCGTTCAGACCCGGTAGATGTCGATGATGAGGATGATGTTGTTCTGGTAATGTGCTTTCTAAACTACACTTTTGCCATAATATAGTATACAATGTATTTAAAAACATCACCTCTTACTCAGGAGTATATTTTGGAAGAGGAATTAAGGTTGAGGAAAGAAGAGGAAGAAAGGTGGAGGATTAAAGAACAAAAGATGAAGGAATAGGAATTTCTAAAGGCGTTGATAGAGGAGAAGAATCGCAGGTTGGAAAAGGTAAAGTTGTTGAAGATTGAGAAGGATAAGAAAAAAAGGTCTTTAGCTTTCTATAATTCAGATCACTGGAAAAGAGCCAAGGCAGATATAACAGCTGACAAGAGGAGTAAAAAAGATGATGCGGAGTCGTCGTATTACTGGTCAAAAAGATTTGTGGAATCTCAAAAAAAATCGAACACCTCCCTATGGATGTCGGGATCCAAATATGACCGCAGAGTTAAAAAATGTTAAACCTTGGGTTGAGGTATGAAAAACAACTTTTACATTCTTTGTTTTAAGTGTTTTGAATATACGTGTTAGAAAATTAATTGCTAATACAGCAACACTGTGTCTGTAGGTTCTTTATCGAAGGAACAAGGCTATCCACACAGTAGTTCTTACTGATGAGTACGAAGAATTTCTTGGAAAGCAGGGGCCCCTTTGATGTATGTTTCCTTGGTCCAAAGAAGTTCATGTTGATCGGAGGTTCTGGGAATCCTTAGTGTGTTTAGACCCTCCTAAGAAAGGTTGGCTTATGGACGAGGTAACAGTCATGGATATCTTCCACTCAGCTTCTTTTGCAGTTTTTATTGTTGCTTTAATACCCTAATGAAATTTGTTTTTCTTTGGTATTTACAGCACATAGAGTTGTGGGTGGAATACATGTTGCATTTCAAACCCGATGACGCTGATTGGGCTATAGTTACTGCATACTTTGTTCAACTGCTCTTACAAGACTCCATACCCATTTGGTATGTTAACGGGGAAAAGTACAAAATCCCATGGGCTGATGTTGAACAGGTAATACTTGTGTTCATTCCTTTACACTTATATTGATATGTGTTTTGTTAACCCGACCTTTATACATATACTGCAGGTTTATATGCCTATCAATGAAAAGGAAAAACATTGGTTTCTGGCTCGATTTCCTATCAGGACAGGGGTTGTAACATTTTATGACAGTGGCGATAAGCATGATCCTGAGTGGCGTCCTTGGTATTTGGAGATGCGAGCATGTTTACAGGTACCATTGCTTTAAGTTCTTAACTGATAAATGTTTGGCAACATAACCAAATTAACAAACTAGTTAATATAACAACATTTTTATAACTAGTAGTTAGAAACAAACTAGTTATTGCCTAAGTTGCCCATCAGTGTCATAGTTGCCCAAATAAAATAAATTATGAAACATACAATTTCAAGTGTATATGAAGCTGCCCTTGTACTTGTTCAGTAAATGTTTGGTCATTTTAAGCACAAGTCAACTCTTTAAGCTCCAAATTAAGTATTAGAGCATTTAATACAAGTAGTAGTTGTCTTAAATTCATATCTTATAGGTTGGTTTCTAGATATGAATGCTCTAATTATTTATACTCTTCCTGTCCATACTACTCTAAACACACACTTACAGTTTCTAAGTTGCCCAAAAAAAACTGCAAAGTTGCCCAACAAAATTTCCAAGTTGCCCAAAAAAACATCAAAGTTGCCCTTATAAATTTCAAAATGTCTGACAACATTCCAATTGAAGTTCAAATGGATATAGTTAATAGGATTTCAGTGAAGTGTGTAGCTCAATGCCGAAGTGTGTGGAAGGCTTGGAAGTCTTGCATAGACAACATGCATTTCACTGTTCGTTATGGTGTTCGCATGACTCCACCAGTTTCCTACCTTTTGCTGTACAAGCAGAGGTTTAAAGGTTACGTGGGTTTGGTAGATCAAAATTTTTACTTGAACCCTCTTTCCTCAAACATAAGTTTTTCTGACCTCAACCCACTTGGTTGGTCCCATGGAGTATGGGGTTTTACGTATGGACCAATTGTGAAACATACCATGGCGGTTGTTTGGAACCCATCCATCAAACGATCAGTCGGCACATTTTTCCTGTATGTGAACACATCACAGGAGTATGAAAAATGTTTTTTGGCTTTTGGGATTCGTCCCGAGAACTTTGATCCGACATTCCTTAAATTTTCATACCCCTTCAATCCTCAACAGCTATGCACTGTCTTAATTTTCACCTTATCCTCAAAACAATGGAGGGTGTTAGATCATCAATGCTTGCTTCCTAACACAATCAGAATTAAAAAAGCAAGTCAAGAAAATGTTGGGGTCATATCTATTGGTGTGGTTATGAACGGTTCTATGCTAATGATGGTAGCACCTTCAAGAGATACATGATTGTTTCTTTTGACTTACTCACCCACCGTTTCCATGTCCTAGACATACCTGACCGGTTAATAGGAAAACTTCCTTTACCGTTCTATGTGTCTAACCTAAGAGACAAACCGGTGGTGTCTGGAAACATTCATGGGGATGTCAGTTCTGTTTTCTGTATACGGGTTTTAACTGTTGTTGGTGGAACGATAGCATCTTCTACACAACTACTTAGCATTACCACTCCAATAGCACTCAAATTAATTGGTTTTGATGATAACAACGACCCTGTCCTTGAACTTGATAACCATGAAGGATTTAATGCAACCATTGTACTCTACAAGCTTGCTACTAGGAACTTCCAGAACCTGGGTATCGACGGAGATGGTGGCTCCTTTTTGTTCAACCCGTTCTGTGAATCACTTATTTTGCAGACTCATCCAGATATGGCGGCTTGTTAGGATGTCTGGTTTCATTGGAGTGTGGTGTAGTTTCTGTTATCAGTGTTTTCTGTAGTTTAGGTTTTCAGTGTGTCATATGTAAACACTTAAGTTGGTATGTGATTAGTTAAGTTGGTATGTAAAATAACCAAATATGTTTCGATGTATATACAGGAATCGTTCTAGAGAAAGCCAGGGTCTTCCAGAAGAAAGGTATAAATCCGAAAACATATGCAATTACCTTCAAGAATGCGCACAACGTTCCAGATCAGGGTGGGCTGTTTGGTGATTGTGGTATCTTGGTTTGCATATTCTTATACCGATTGTCACATGGGAAGGCATTGGCCGTCGATAATCCTGTACAGGCTGCCCTTGCATATCATGAGCATATGGCTATTTTTTTTTCAAACACAGAGTATGTATTTGGTAGTCATGTTGTAGTCATATTTGGTTGTAATTCTAACAATTTGTATCAAGGGAGCAAGTTTGTATTACGGTATGAAGTTTGTATTAGACAAGTAGATAAACTGATGTATCAATTACTTTAATTAATGTGATCCCTTATATGAGATGTATTTATTTTGTAAATATCATTGTCATTAAAAGTGTTCGCATGGTTGCGCCTTTTTTTGTATCGACTTCTAGTTAAAGAATTTAGTAGAAGGAATGCTTCTCATTTTGCCAGATAAGTGCCCTTTTCATGGTGGCCTTTTATTACGACTTATTAATGTTCTTGTTAACTTATCTTTAAATAATGACATATTCATCAGACAACAACCACTGCCAATGTTGCTGTATCCACTACCAGTTCAGAAAAAACCACTGCTGCAAAGTTAAAGAATTTAGTCGAAGGAATGCTTCTCATTTTGCAAGATAAGTGCCCTTTTCATGGTGGCCTATTTATTACGACTTAATAATTTTCTTGTTAACTTATTTTTAAATGATATATTCATTAGTGCTTTGATACATTAGCCGTTGTTTCAACAATGCTTCTAGCCGTGGTTTCAAGAATACTTTTAGCCGTGGTTTCATCCTTCTAGCCGTGGTTTCATCCTTCTAGCCATGGTTTCATCCTTTTGAACTAGCAGTGGTTTCAAGAATGCTTCTAGACGTGGTTTCATCCTTCTAGCCGTGGTTTCTTTTGCTCTAGCAGTAGTTCCATATCCACTGCTAGTTCAGAAGAAACCAATGCTAGTTCAGAAGAAAGCACTGCTGCAACTAGTTCTGAGGTAATTCTATCCACTGATAATTCAGATACACATACTGCTATTGATAAGGTTTTAAAAGGTACCTTTTTGAGGGGTCGTTTAAGCCCTTATTTGATCACTTTTGTATCCGTTATTGCTTAATATCGTTCCTTTTCACTTTTTAGGTCTCTTGAAGGCAAAATGCTGGAATGGCACTTATTTGGACGAAAAGGCGCGAATATACGAAGAAAATGGCGAAAGTCAGAATCGAGACACTCAAAGCTGCTGAAAACATAAGGTGACGGCGTCACTGCTTAACTGCGACGCCGTCGGAGGATTTTGTGACGGGACAGAAACCAAAACTCCTAGTGATGACGTCAAGTTATAAAAGAGTAGGCCGTCGCAACTCAGACGGCCTAGATGCAATTCAGACGGCGTTAGAAGCTGAAGAGGACGGCGTCACAAGCATAAGGTGACGCCGTCGCAAGTCTAACGTGGCCAAGACGAAACCCTAATGACGGCGACACGACGGCGTCACAAAACATAAGGTGACGCCGTCGCAAATGTAATCTTATATATAGAATCCGAATTTTTCAGTATTTGTGTGTAGTCTTTTGGAGTAAAAACCTAAACCGAACCAAGGCTGTCTTGTACAGTATTTTAGGGTTCCAAACCCTATCTTACATCAAGATAAGTGTTTTACTTCATTAATACAATTATTTCTTTGATTATTTGTGTGTATGCTTGTATATTCTCCATGTCCGGCTAATTTACTTGTGTGTTTGCTTAGGGAATATGAAACTTAATTATTGAATATTGATTGGTTGTTTCTTATCTTAGTTGATTAATGATCTAGAAATGCGATAGGTCATTCGTTGTGTACTTAATTCTTGATTAAATCTTTGTGAACCTTAGAATATGACTCCTTGAGTAGTTATAAGCTAAATCATCCAAAGAGTGCCTTAGAGTAAGAGTTTATTATCCCTAGTGGGTTTTGTAGACGAGACCCTTTGGTAAGTTCAAAGAGTTAGGGAGAAACGCATACCCTACAACCTTAGACACACAACGCAACTAAGAATAAGGACGTGACAATTCAACCACCAATAGGAGATAATTAAGGAGTAGTAAAACCTAAGTAAACACATCTTTAAACTATCATACGAGCACACAATAATTAGACATAGACTACATACACCTTAGATTAGATAATTAGATAAGTAGAGTAATCGGTAGCAATACCAACCCCCCAAATTCAAACCCCGAGATTTGTACCTTTCCTTTCCTTAAAAAAATATAAAAAGATAAAAAATAATCTTCCTCAACCCTAACCTTAGCGTAGTAACTTCTCACTAGCATTCCTATTCCCCTAGAGAACGATATCAATACCCGTGGCTTACCCTAATACTACACTACAACGATTAGGTTCACTGCCTAGGGTGTTGAAAAACTTGCTCGACGAAAAGGAAGTTCCTTTGACCCCGAACGACGCGTGTAGCGTTATCAAGTTTTTGGCGCCGCTGCCGGGGAATAGAATAGCTAGTTAGTAGTCCACCTCGTTTAGGTTTCTTTACTTGATTCCTATCAAGTAAACTTTTTTCTCATTTTTTTAGCTTTCTCTTAGTCTATCCCCCTTCTTCGTGGCCTTTGTTCGTAACCCCATCACTTTTCATCATGGAAGGTGATAACCACCCACCACCAATTGACCCGCCAAGAGCCCGTACTCTTGGTGAATACTCGAGACGAAGCCACTTAGGCTATAGGAACACCATTGAGCTCCGACCAAGCCCAAACTACGGCCCTGCAATCCGACACCATCCGGTTGGTGCAAAACGGATGTGCATTCCATGGACTTCGTTCCGAAGATCCAAATCAGCATCTTAGGGATTTCCTTAAAATTGTCGATTCCATCGACCTCGATGCTACTACTCAGGAGACCACGCGCCTGCGTCTCTTCCAATTCTCTCTACGGGACCAAGCTAGTAATTGGCTTGAGCGACTTCCCGCCGGTTCCATCTCAAGTTGGGATGATCTTACCTCTCGCTTCCTTGCTCAATTTTTCCCACCGGGGAGAACCACTAAGCTTAGGAATGACATCTTGATGTTCCAACAACGTCAGGGTGAATCTCTCTACGAAGCATGGACTCGATTCAAGGACTTACTTCATAAAGTCCCACATCACGGCATTGATCTTTGTCTCCAAGTCCAAATCTTTTATGATCATGTCAACTTCCCCACCAAGCGATCCATTGACCAAGCGGCCGGTGGAAAACTTAGTGATCTCACCGCGGAAGAATCATGGGGTATAATAGAGGACCTTGCCCTCTATGACAACGAAAGTTGGGATGACCCCCGTGAGCTGCCCAAAACCGTTAAGGCAATCTCCTTGCCTCCCACTGACTCACAACCTTCCGACCGTAGGATGATCGAACTTGAAGATCAAGTAAAATTCCTAATGAGTTCCTACGAAAATCCTAAGTCTTCACACCATGTGAACAAAGTTTCTTCCTCGTGTGTGCCGTTTTGTGATCCTCATAACACGCGCACTAGCACCCGATCCCCCGAACATGCTTCCGTTGACTACGCATCCTCGCGTATTAATGGAACGGGAGGAAGATTCCCTACAATACCCGGACCTAGGAATTTCAATGAAACCCGAGAGGCATGGAAAGGCAAGCCCAACTTCTACTAGGGACAAACCAAGGAATTCACTTCCAATGATTTTTCATGGCCCCCACCTAACGGTCCTAACCAACAAAACATCGAAGGGATGTTGCAGAACCTAGTTGCATCCCAAGAAGCCCAAATAGCTAAGCTCTCGGACCGCTTTAACCAACAACAAGCCAAAATGGATAGGAAGATAGACAACCTTTTGAAAGCCATAACCAATAGTGATAGGAAGGTTAGTGCTATCTCAACTCCCGAGCCTTCCGGTGTAGAGATTAAGGACCCAAGTAAGCTAGCTAAGCACGTTCAATTCGTCAATACCATCGCCTTAGTTAAACCTAATGGAACAAATGACGAAGAGGACCATACACTTGAGAATGATGAAACAACCGAGGAAGTAGATGAAGTAGACAATGACTTTTTCAATAAGTTTCCTACGGAAGAAGAACTATCTCGCCACCCTCACTTAGTGCGTGACCTCCGTCACATGTATGTTAGAAAAAGCCCTAGAATCAAGTTTGGGAACCCTTGGAATCTTAACATACCATGTTGCATAGGACACCTTTTTGTGGCAAAGACTTACATTGATCACAAATCCCCAATCAACATAATGACTAGTACATACTACAATTGGGTAATGAAGAAGCCTATTCCAACTAGGCAAGACCTCAATAATCCTAGGGTTAAGTGCAATTTTCTTGGTAGAGTTAAGGGATTGCCCGTTAATGTAAGTAGTTTCACGTTTCCTACGGACTTCATAATTGTGGATGGTATTAGCACGGCCATAGACCCTAGCTTGTCCCACGTTATTCTAGGAAAACCTTTCATAGAAAGCACCGTGATGACCTATGATCCCTCGTTAGGAGTAGTGCGATTCAAGGATGAGACCGATGACATAGCTTACCAAATGCCGAGGATAGGGAAAATGGAGTAGATTATGTTATGGCTAAGATTTTCGGATTCTATAAGGATTGCTTGAACTTAGGACCGAAATATAGGACCAAATGGGGAGAGGACGAACTCTTAGAGAGGTGCATCATAGGGCACTTCTACAACATGGAATCCCCCATTAGAGACCGTCAAGGTGGCGGTAATGAAGTCACGTAGGAGCACGACTACGAGTCTAGCTACAAGACTCTTAAATAAAGAAAAGCACTTCGTGGGAGGCAACCCATCCTTAATTGTTTGCTTGTTAGTGTCATATGTCTTTTATTGATTGTTTATTCTCATGTTTAAATTTGTAAAAATGCTTTATTTTGTTTTTAACCTCGTCTTAATTGCATATAAAGGTATTTTACATAAGGGATAAGTGTAGGGAGGATTACACACGTTTTCAAAAGAAACGTAAACATGAGAATAACAATTAACTAAAAGATATATATGTGTGTTTGTTCGAGTCAAATGCTTGTATCGAGTCATAATGGATGTTTTGCAGAAATTTTTCCAGATTCTAAAGATGTAAATTTTCCAGAATTTTTTGCAGAAAATCGCAGACCAGTTTTTGTCAGGATAACCTGACGGCGTCAGGATAGCAACCTGACGGCGTCAGGAAGGAGTAAAAACAACAGATTACTTTTTTCTCGTTTTCGGAGCTACTTATAAATTTTTGGAATTTTCCAGGTCTTAATTTTCCAGAAATTCTGTAAACATCCATTCCACAAGCATTATATCCTAGTTTAAATCGAGTCTTATATATATTATTACCGCCGATTTTACGCGAAGGTTTCGTTTGTTTTCTTCAAGCGTGCAGGTTTAATTTATCAAGAAGAAGTTACATAAGATTGGAAGGAGCTTTTCACGCATAAATTCTTCTTGGAAAGGATTTAACCACTACTTCACACACGGATCCTACCGAGCTAATCAGGGGAGTACTAGTTTCTTTCGTTTTTAATTACCTTCCAATTATCATAACTTTGATACTTTCGAGGAACATTGGGGACAATGTTCAGTTTAAGTGTAGGGAGGGAAAATAAAACGGGAACTTTGAAACTATGCTTATCCTTGAATATTTGCTTTGTCCAATTGTATTTGTGTAATAAACCATGAGAAAATGTCGGTTAGGGTAATTTTGGCACCAAATTTAAAATTTTTCATGATATATAGGAGTGGGCCATTAGTTTTAACAAAAGCGTCTCACGGATAGGAAGTTACATGACTAGCACAAAAACCCTTTACCACCTAAATTCCACCCAAAATGTGAGGATCTCCCTTAGATTAGTAGGAATTAAAAGCATTCATCTTTAATGCTTAGAGTGTGAACCGGTAGTACATTAGATTCTAGAACTTGTTTTGTGATGCATTCCGAGATCGCAAGTAAGACTACACTTGTGTAGTTAGGAATAACTAAATGATAAGAGGCATTAGGATAACCCTTGTTTGATACCCGTAATATAATTACTTCTTCCACCTCGGTTGAGTAATTCCCCCACACCCTTTGCGTTGTACTCATCTTTAGTACACGATACCCCTAGTTAACCCCTCAGAGCCTATCCTTTTCGCGGTTCTCATGATGTTTCAGTTTTTCCGGAATATCAATGAAGAGCATTGTTTACACCCCACCCCCAAATATACACCCAAATCGCCTTAGCCTACCCTGTATGCACTCACTTTTAGTGCATTATTGTTATCACCCTAAACCCTTAGTTCAATTATCTGGTTGCTTGCATGAGTTGCTAAGTCGAGTCATATCCTTTGTATATAGTTTTGGGACGATTGGGATTCATGGAAAAGTTAAAATTTATGAAATGACGGGAAGGGAACGTTAAATTCAAATTCCCTTTGTTTGCGTAATAATGTACCCCAAGTGTTTTGATCTTTTCAATTCGGGTCAAATTAGTGTTAGAGTAATAAAAACTTAAGTGTAGGGATGTGCCTATAAATCCCTATCATTTTGATATCCCCATAGCACATGATTTCTACTCATG
>BPTQ01000004.1:233356827-233395575 GCA_019973895.1 Chrysanthemum seticuspe
ATTCCAACCCCAACTCCTTCTAATAAAAAATAGAAAAATATAAAAAAATTCCTTTCCTTTCCATGCTTAGAGCCCCAAACTTAAACCCCCCAACCTATGTTTTCACGGTAAGGTCGTAAAACGGAAGTTCTCTGGATTTTTAACTTTTCCTTGCTATAATTCGTTATTGCCTATGTTTTCACTAGTTTATTCCCGAATTTGCTGGGGAGTTTTTCCATGGAAAATTTTGGAATAGTTTATAGGGATGTGAACCATAAACGAACAGGAGTTCGTTTACACGAAAATCGGTTAATTAAATATTCAATCCCCAGTACTTCGTAACCAAATTTTGACAGGTGTTGTGTATATTCGGGGCGTTTTCAGTATTGTTCGTGCCTTTAATGTATGATCGTGGAGTGTACCCCACAAACCTAGAGATGTGAGTATCCAAACACCCCATGTGAGGTGCTAGTATGTAATTTCCGTGCTTGTTATGACTTTTGCGGGGCTTATATGTGTTGTGGACAGTTTTAAACCAATGCTTCATGACCCCTAACTTATAAATTAATTGGCTAAAAGCACATTTGCTTGAGGACAAGCAAATACCAAGTGTAGGGATATTTGATAAGGTTTTAAAAGGTACCTTTTTGAGGGGTCGTTTAAGCCCTTATTTGATCACTTTTGTATCCGTTATTGCTTAATATCGTTCCTTTTCAATTTTTAGGTCTCTTGAAGGCAAAATGCTGGAATGGCACTTTTGTATCCAACCCCCCAAATTCAAACCCCGAGATTCGTACCTTTCCTTTCCTTAAAAAAATATAAAAAGATAAAAAATAATCTTCCTCAACCCCAACCTTAGCGTAGTAACTTCTCACTAGCATTCCTATTCCCCTAGAGAACGATATCAATACCCATGGCTTACCCTAATACTACACTACATCGATTAGGTTCACTGCCTAGGGTGTTGAAAAACTTGCTTGATGAAAAGGAAGTTCCTTTGACCCCGAACGACGCATGTAGCGTTATCAGCTATCATAACCATTGCCACTATAATCACAACCACATTAACATAACCCCCACCACTATAATCAGAACCACATTTTGAATGACTAGCAAAATACAAATTAAAAAGACATACATACTTAGCGTTATACAACGTTACAAGTTTAACACCTAACCATTTAACAAGTTTTAGGTTAGTTAAATTAACAGAACATTGACCTAGAAATTATCCAAGTCATAGAAATCATCTAAGTGATAAGTATTTGATGATTCAGGGAGTGAATTTAGGGTAATGCCAGAATTCTCTACGTCACCCTCCCAAAAGGCTGTTACTTGGTTCACCATCCCAACGTACACAATAAAAGATATCATGCCTGTGTCATTTGCAAATACAAATACTGATTATTGGTTTACGACACACTAGAAACACCAGAAACATCTAGCACAGTAACAGTCATGGAGGATTTGGAAGACCAAAAACAAAAACCAAACAACTCAAAGAGTGTGAGAAGAGCATTATTTCAAGATGAGAATGAAGATGCGAAGAAAAAAAAATGTTAGGCCTACAAATTTAACAACCCATTTTATTCAATGAAATATCTTACAATCGATTTTCATGGGTCACACACAAGCACTACAACAACACTCATAATAAGATCACTGACACACACAATTGAAAAAACAACCAACAACAGAGAACACACTTAGCAGACACACACTTAGAGATCCATCAAGCCCCTGAGTTTCTGGATAAAGATGTCATTGTTCTGAGCATTCAGCTCCAGTTCCCGTTCCAGGATACGCATCTGCATGATCTTTTGATCATCTTTACCTTGAACCCCCCTCAAATATTCTGCTGTTTTTTGAGCATGCGTGTTTCCAACACTCTCCAATTCTTGAATGAAGCTAAGAAATTCTTGAGTGATTTGAACCAATCTTCCCGCAAGCGCATTTATTTGTTGTGCCATACCAATATCTTCGCCATAGGCTTGGTAGCAATAGAACACTAACATATCAGGACAGTTGTTAGAATTTGCATCGGCTCTAAGCTTATCACACCTAGGATATCTAGACATTTCCTTATCTCACTTCTTTATCACAAATTAAAAAATAAAGTGGTTCACTAACAAGGTGGGTTAGCTATTTAAATAGGCAAGCAGCAAATAAAAACAAAAGGCAGATACATACATTACTGTTTATTGCATTTGTTTTTTGATTTAATTTATCCATGCTAAAATTACAGCTTTTATTATTATTTTTATTCATCACACCAATTTACACATGCATGTTTCTCAAACATAAACACAAACTTTATTAAAGACATACATATTATATCACGCTGCACATTAACATTTAGAAATCAATTAGTCCCTTAAGCTTCATGGCAAACACATTCTTATCACGAGCACTTAAATCCAAACACATCCTGTAAGCATAGGCTCCTTTTTCACATGCCTATTCCACATCTCCAATCCCTGTCCTCATAATTTAGTCCCTCACATGATGCACAACTGCTCCCATATTATTGAATAACACCAAAAAAAAAATGACAGACATTCAACTACTTTAAAGTCCAACTACTTTAAAGTCCAACTGCTTTAAAGCCCAGCCACATATTGGCACTAAATTTGTTTTTTTCACTTACACATGCTCACAAGATTTACTATTTCTGAACACACATTCAAAACAGGACAAATAATTGCTGGTTTTGCATACCACTTTTCTATTCTCACATCCTGCACACCTATCAAAGGGTAACACACCAATTATTTATACAGTTACTTAATCTTGGAACCACAAATCACCACTCAACCATAGGCAGTGCTGTTTAACTTCAACCATATGCAGTGCTGCTTAACTTCACACGAAAATATAAAAAAAAGACAGACATACTTAGCATTATACAACGTTACAAGTTTAACACCTAACCATTTAACAAGTTTTAGGTTAGTTAAATAAACAGAACATTGACCTAGAAATTATCCAAGTCATAGAAATCATCCAAGTGATAAGTATTTGATGATTCAGGGAGTGAATTTAGGTTAATGCCAGAATTCTCTACGTTACCCTCCCAAAGGCTGTTACTTGGTTCACCATCCCAACGTACGTCATCCCACTCCTGGTAAATTCTCCCATTTTGAAAATACTCGTCGTCCACTTCCGTTTTTAGTTCCTCTTTCACTTGAAATTCAGTACTTGACTTACGTTTACGACTTCCCTGTTCAGATGCCATCTGTTAGGAATTGGAAATTCCATGTTAAAGTGTCGGTCACCCCAATTATGGTCTAGCATATGTTAGCTCGTAGACGTGTCGTTACTTACGTTATTTAGTTAGTTATTTAGTTTTTTGTTTAGTTTAGTGTAACACCGTGGAGGAAGGACGGGTCTTTACCCACTGTATGCCTGATCCACAGCCCGTCAGGAGGGCGCATTATGTAAAACTATAAATACCCTCTACCTCCCAAGGTAGAGGGTTGGACCTTTCACTCAATCTAACCTTCTTTCTTTTGTTTACTTTCTCTCTCTAGAAAGGCTCCCATCTTCCACTTTCTCTCTCTAAATTCATATTGTACGCCCCTTATTTGTGATTGTTTATGTGTTTGTGAAATCCAATATGTTACAAATGGTATTAAGAGCCATGGTTTGATCATCTCTCTTACATTTTCTTGGATTTCTAATGGTTTTATATGGTTTTGGGGTTTGAAAAAGTTTAGTTGTATTTGCATCATTTGGATCATTTCTAGTGTTAAAGTTTGAATTTTGATTGTACTTTTGTGTTTAGAATCATCATAAGTGCTTAGGTTTTGATTTGGAAGGCTTGAATCAATGTGGTTGGGTCGTTTTTGTATTGAAAAGTGGTGCTTTTGAATATTTCTACCTAGCAACTTGTGGTCATGTTCTTCGTAGAGACTTGTGGTTATGTTCTTTGTAGAGACTTGTGGTTATGTTCTTCGTAGAGACTTGTGGTTATGTTCTTCGTAGAGACTTGTGGTCATGTTCTTCGTAGAGACTTGTGGTTATGTTCTTTGTAGAGACTTGTGGTTATGTTCTTCGTACAGACTTGTCTAACGTTTGTCCAGATTCAATGTATCTGTCTAGAGACTTGTCACTTATCTGTCTAGAGACTTATCACTTATTTTTGGTAGAGACTTGTCACTTGTCTGTCTAGAGACTTGTCACTTATCTGCCTAGAGACTTGTTAGTTATCTGTCTAGAGACTTGTCACTTATCTGTCTAGAGACTTGTCACTTATTTTTGGTAGAGACTTGTCACTTGTCTGTCTAGAGACTTGTCACTTATCTGCCTAGAGACTTGTCACTTATCTGTCTAGAGACTTGTCACTTATCTGTCTAGAGACTTGTCACTTATTTTTGGTAGAGACTTGTCACTTATCTTTCTAGAGACTTGTCACTTATTCTTGGCAGAGACTTTTCACTTATTCTTGAAAGAGGTTTGTCCAGATTTGACGTACCTGTCTAGCAACTTGTGGTTTGACCAAAGTTGATTTTTACATCAAAACTTCAAACGGCCATAACTTTTGAACCTTAACGACCGTGAGAACGAGGAGAATGCTAATCCTACAAACAATCATAAGTCCTAACAAACAATTGTCTATCATTGTGACGATCCATCAGTCATCTTAATTCGGTCTATTGGTCATTGCGTAACGGTTTCTTCTTGATTTTGTAAAATCCCACGAAAGAATCTATTTCTCGGTTTAAATCATAGATTTGTAAAATCCCGTGTATACTAAAACATCATGTCTTACACTACTGACCCAGTGATTTCAGAATTACTTAAATTGTATGATGCTGTGAACAACAATGATAATGTATGCTACACTGAAAGATTAAAGATGATTGAATTAATCAATGACGATGTGAGATCTTCATGTTCTGAGTACAGTGAGAGTGAATTACACCTGCTAATGCCACAGAATACCATGCAATTGGAATGCAGCATTGTGCCCTATCAGCTACTTCACTCTCACCTCATACAGCTTTTATCCACAACTATGGATCGAACATGTAGTGCCCTCTTCCGTCAGGACTTATCTACCTTAACTAGAACCTTGTTGTTGAACTTAGAACATTTAAAGCATCAACTTACCAATGAAAAGGTTCAAAAGGATGGTTCCAGTGCAGCTCTTCAAGTAATCTACAAACAATTTCAGTCTTTCATCAATGGGGAATATTCAGCAGATTATGATCACACTTGACTGGAATTTCTTTCTAAAAACACACTGGAATGGAAATTAACGCATTCATTGAGACATTTATCCAACTCATGGATAATATGGAAAAGTACATTGAGGAAGCTGCACAAAAAGATGAAAATGTGAATGAGTGTCAGGTGCAATTGAGAGATAGTTGTGATGGGCCGGGTAATGTATCAGTAGAAAGGTCGGGTGTTGCTGAATGCAGAATATCATAGACAACAAGGAATGATGTAACCAGCTGCTCAGTAACTCTTGTCACACAAGAAGTTGATGCAGTGATCAGAAAGGTGAACGAATGTCGAGTACAATCATTAGATTATAATGTTGAGATCGGAAAGGGAATAGATAATGGATCAGTTGACACTAAATATAGAGGCTCAGAGACAGATAAGCTTGAAACAACTAGTAGTTCAGTGACTCTTGTTTCACATGATGTGGATGCAAATATCAGACCGACAAATGAACAGGCTTCATGTGATGAGGTACCCTTAACTGATCTACATAGTGCATCTGCTAATGTTCCTAAACAAACTGATCTTAATGCTGAACATGATTCTGATCAATGTCCCTTGGTTGAGGCTGAGGCTAATAAATTCAAAACAAATGATATGGTTGATAAAAAGGCTTTTGATGAACTTTCAAATAAATTCTCAAAACTTGAAAAACATTGCATTTCTCTTGAAATTGCAATACAAAGAAAGGAGGAAAGTCTTCAAACTAAGGAACCATGTAAAAATTCAGAATTTCTTGAATTTCGTGAATTTTTCAAAATAAACGATTTAAAAGCTGAGCTTCAAGCCAAAAACTCGACTATCAGCAATTTGAAGAAACATATTTCTAATATGCATGTGAAAAGCAATTTGGTTACACGTAATTCTGATGATAATGTTATTGATGATATTCAAATGAGAAATGATGAATTAGCAATTTGTGTGGCCAAATTACTAAAGGAAAATGAGTCTTTGAGAAAGCATCACATAGAACTAAGTGACTCTGTCAAAGAAGCTAGAACCAAGTCATTGGAACAAACAAACTCTTTGATAGAAAAAAATGATGAACTCAAAGCTCAACTTCAGGATAAAAGTTTCACAATAGTTGCCTTAAAGAATGAGCTCAGAAAAACAACAGGGAATAGTGTGAACTCTAAGTTTGCAAAACCATCAATCTTGGGGAAACCAGTTTTAGACAACCGACTGCATTTAAGTCTGAACGAACAAATTTTTAAAAAACACGGTTTGCCTCCCAAGTTGATGTGAAGCAAGTTTTGTCAAAACCAATCACTTCACTTTATTTGCCTAAGAATTCTCATGATATGAATGATTTGTTCAAGAACTATGATCTAGAAAAAGCTATGAAAAAGGCACATATTAGAACATATGGAATTTTAGGTGCTAGACCTAGGGTGATGAATTCTATGAGATTTCAACGCACTACTAGTAGTTTTAAACCATTACCTAGGAACACTCAACTAAACACTAGGGATTGACTTGGATCTAAGAGTAGTTGTGTTTCGAATAAAGCTATTCCCATAGCAAATCACTCTAAGAACTCTAGATCAGTTTCTGAATCCAGACAAGCTATTTGCTCAAATTGTCTGAAATGCATCTTTAAGGCACATCATGATAACTATTTTTCTAAATCCCGAAAGAAAGTAAATGCTCATCCAAAGGTTCAACCTATTAAGTCTAGGATTTTCACTAGGTCATCTACTGTGTATATGAAGCAAAACAATCCAAAAACTTCGCCTACATGGATACCAACTTCTAAATCTTTAGAAACAAGGAATAAGGATAAGTTTTACACTATGCATAAGAAGCCTAACAATCCTAGACCTTGCCATAAGTGGATACCGTCTGGTAGAATGTTTAAGGATGTTGGACTTAGATGGATACCTACCGAAAAGCTGCTTACTGATAGCAAAATCAAGGTTGACCATGAAACCTCAAAGGGTTTGGATACTAATGTCACTAAACAATATATATGCAATCAAGCTTGTAATGTTAGTGCAGGTAGTCCTTACTCAGTTGCAGATACTTCGATACTTCAATACATGGACTGGCTTAAAGTATGGATAACAAATGGATTGATATCTCATAAATCATGGGTCCAAGTAACTCAACCTTGATATTCAAATCGGCTATGACGTATGTTCACATCAGTTCAGGCCTAGTACTTCATCATTATGGCGTCTGTAGATAACACTTCAGGCCCCGTTCCTCAAAGAAAAGAAAGGTGTACGCTTCAGTGCACTTTATCTTCAAAAGAAGAGAAATCTTCATGTGTATGACCATTCTCATCGACATTCTTCATCAACAAGCTTCATGTTTTTCCACGCTCTTTCAACCCTCAAGTGGATCTACGTTCATTGGTTTATATTCTTATTCACTTGTTCAAATCAAAAATGGAAACTTCGGATGCAATTTTTGAGGGGGAGAAGAGTGCATATACTACATGTTGATGGATGCTTGAATTATGGTCATATGACTCTCCTTCAACGCCTAATGCTTCACTTTCTAAGGATAACTGGGATTCATTGTTTAGGATTCATTGTTTCAAGATATGTTTGATGAGTACTTCCAACCTCCAACGAATGTTGATCATCTAGATTCTGAAGCTCATGCTCCGGTTCCTACTGACTCAATTGGTTCACCATCTAAGAAGTACTTCTCGAAATTCTCAAGAAACCTTATCTCTAGTTATTTCACAAGGCGTTGATAATGTCTATCATGATATTGTAGTTGCACTATTGAATAATGATCTGCTCTTTGGTATTTCTTTGCCAAATCTTCACGGATTATTGTTCCTCTCATTGTGCACACTATAAATCAACCACATGAACATTAAGGAAAATGACTACCTCATCCGCTCGAAGACATTATCGGTGAATCTTCCATATCAGTCTCTACATGTATACCTTTAGGAAGAATGCATTGATGTTGAGGAATCATTTGTTCCGGTTCATTCAGTGGGTCAATGCACATTTGGTTGTATGTTTATTCACGTAGTGGGCATTTGACACAAGCTTATTACTTCAGAGTTAATCATTTATCACTTATTTGAGATTGAAGTTGACTTTCACAAAGGTGTGTTCTTATTAGATAACTTGCTCGAGCTTAACAATTTGAGTTGAATACTTGGCTTATCTAGTTACCAGCAGTAGGTTTGGATGGTTGAAGACCTGGTTAACTATCACTTTAAGGAGTTACGTTGTTTTACTCAGTGACACATGATAATGTCGTTGTGGATAATCGCAAGAGGTGTTAATGTCTCATACTTTGGTTGAGTATTGAGTACTTAGAGATTTGCTTGGTGCATAAATTCTCAACACCGTTCTTCCATCATTAAGTGCAAGCTTAAGATACAAATGTGGGGAATTCAACTTCAGTTTCAAGTTTGGTATATCAGTTTTTCTTCTTTAGTAGTCACTTCAAGTTTTCTACGTATGGGTTGATAAAGAGAGTCAAGGAGAGTTTATGTAACAGTTGATTCTCACAGGATTGATTTGAGCTAATTCTTGTTCTTCTCTATTTCAAGAATATTCGGTATGTATAATGTGTTGCTGATTCCGAGGTATCAAAACCAGCAAGGGGGAAGGAGACATACATCTAAATACACAACGAGTACACATGATGAACCTAATACTTCTTCTCTATTGAAGTAATCCCGGGAAAGACAAAGGTCATAACCGTAGAGATACTCAGTGTTTACTTATAGCATCTGGTGTATTATTCCAACTATTTAGGGGAAGGATATATTATTCCAACCATTTGGGGGAAGTGGTCTCTGGATACTTTTGGTATGTGTTATCTCATCTTTCAGTAGGAAGAAATATGAGAAGAATATGTGGAGCGTGAGATAATATTGCTTATCGACATCTTCTATATGATTTATGATAAACTGCTTCCGGTTAGTGCTTCCGGTTAGAAATTCCATGTTAAAGTGTCGGTCACCCCAATTACGGTCTAGCATATGTTAGCTCGTAGACGTGTCGTTACTTACGTTATTTAGTTAGTTATTTAGTTATTAGTTTAGTTTAGTGTAACACCATGGAGGAAGGACGGGTCTTTACCCATTGTATGCCTAATCCACAGCCCGTTAGGAGGGCGTATTATGTAAAACTATAAATACCCTCTACCTCCCAAGGTAGAGGGTTGGACCTTTCACTCAATCTAACCTTCTTTCTTTTGTTCACTTTCTCTCTCTAGAAAGGCTCCCATCTTCCACTTTCTCTCTCTAAACTCATATTGTACGCCCCTTATTTGTGATTGTTTGTGTGTTTGTGAAATCCAATATGTTACACCATCTCTTGCATAACTTCTTTACCCTTGTCTGACCTGCTATTGGTTTTTTTCTGAGAACATATTTAACCTATCTTGTCAGAATACTAAAAAAAAACATTAGTTATACATTTGAATGAACAAGGTAGGTAACCTGTTTTCTGGGCAATGGTTCCATACATGCTTCACGGGTGTGCCCTACGGTACCACACCTTCCACATTTTACAACTTTTGGCTCCTTATTTTTTGATCGGATACGATCTTTGTTTTTAGGTCTTCCTGCTTGCCTCTTGTCCATCAACGGTGGTTTAACCTTTTGTAAGTTACCCGAATCATGCCATCTTGACTCTAATTCCAAAGGATACACCATTTCATGATATGTGCCTTTCAGTGCAGTTTTCGTAAACCTTGTTTCCGCCCATTTGTTACAGTTAGTCAATTTTTCTTCTCTACACACGGCACACACATGACCACATGGTAGTCCCGAAAGTTGCCATTTCCTGCACGTTGTTCGTAATCAAAATCCATACATGAATAAACGACATTTACCGTAATAAACAACATGTTTATTGCAGGTACCTGCAAGTGCATTCATTTTTTACAAAAACAACAATATGACTATGACGATGGTCTAGAACTTGGTACACAACACACATGGCAATGCCTCTTACTTCTCAATTAGCACTCTTTAACATTCTCTGCTCAACCTTCCTAGCTGCCCATTGTGTAAGTTCAAATTCCGATGCGTCTACAAAATAAACATACATCAGGTAACATTTATCGAACAAGTAAATGAGAGACGGCGAATATATAGTTATACCGTAGTATTTTTCTCGCCGTTCAAAATACCAATCTTGTAGAAGCCTTATGTAGTACTCCAAGAGCATAGTTATTGGTACCTTTCGAACGTGCCTTGTTAATGAATTTATTGATTCTGCACTGTTTGACGTCAAATAATTGTATCTTTTTCCTGTTCAATATGCCCTTGACCACTTTTCATACCCGGCGTCTTCAAGTTTTTTGACGGCTTCTGATTGTTTTGCAAGAAGCTCGGAAATTGCTTTATCAAAATCTTTAGTTGTATAGGTTTTGCACACCTTCCAATACAAAGCCTTATGCTTTTTCCGGGTCAAATTGCAATTCATCATCAAGTGACGACAACAATAACCATGAAAGCAATTTGGAAAAACTGTGTCACAAGCTTTTGTTATTGATTGATGCATGTCTGAAATAAGCGCCATATTAGGCACTTCACCAATGCATTCTTTCAACCAACTCAAAAACAATGTCCATGCTTCAGCGGTCTCACCCTGTGCGACCCCCGTAGCGATTGGAATAATCTGATTCTTTCCATCCATACCAACAACAAGCATGTTGGTTCCAAGATACTTCCTTTTCAGATGCGCAGCATCAATTATAATCAATGGCCGCATGAAGGCTATAAAACTCCGAATCTAGTATCGTTAAGTATATATTAGTGCTTAGTATACGTTAAAGCTTAATATAATAATAATAATAATAATAATAATAATAAGAACTTTTATAATAATAATAATAGTAATAATAATAATAATAACAATAAATATAAATCAAAAACGAAACTTACCGCAAAACCATCTTAAATCTTCCAGCATCGTCTGTATCGATGTGTGTTACCGTCCCCTCATTTTTAGCTTTAGGTTATGACAATATAAAGCTAACTGCTCAAACAATTCTTCATGTTTACCGTTCAATACCTCAAATGCCAAATTCCTACCTCCCCAAGATCGTTTGTAAGAAATATTTACTTTCCATTCAAGACGCATATCTCTTTGTATGTCCTTTCCAGTATATACCCTCCGATTATCTTTCAATTTTTCGATTAGTAACTGACTAAGTAATTTCATTGTCGCATTACGATGATTAGGATGTAATTCAGTTCTTGAACATGTGTGGACATCGTTGATGCTAGATACAAAGAATGTGCTCTCCAGTTTTTTTTACGGGTGTATATGTTCCATGAGCAGCCTTCATTTATACATTTCACGTTGTACGTCGTGCTTTCAGATTTATTAACTTTGTATTCAAAACGCTCAACTAATGATTTCTTTCCAATAGCAAACATGCATTCTGCCTTATTATAAAATTCTTTATTTTTGAAAAAAACGGTATCTTTTTTATGGGATCGTTGTTTTTTAATTCTGGTTGTGGTGCAGTTGGTGGCATGGGCATATTTTTAAATGAGTTTCTTTGACACAGAGGAAGTGAATGATCAGGTTGGTGAAAAGAGTATTCTTCAACCTTTGGGGTGTCATGATAACCATCTTTGTGAAGCAGCGGAATATACAGATCAACTGATAAATGATTAGAAGCTGAGGATGATTTTACCTCTGAAGGTGGTGGTTCTATTATTGAAATGATTTTACCTCTGAAGCTGAGGATGATTTTACCTACTGTCATATGTTTATCACAAAGGAGGGTCTTTAACTGGTCTAGGATGATGTTTGAAGGTTTTATGAAGAACATTAAGGAAAAGGGGAAATACTACTTATATCCTAGGTTTGTTCAATTAATACTGGAGAAACAGATCACGGAACCCAATCCTCATAAAAGGGAGTATAAGGTAGATCATATGTTATCTAAGGTATTTAAACACTTGAGGAAAAAGAATACAAAGTTCTCAACAAATCTTACACCTTTATTCCCTAATATGCTTAACTTGCCAGACATTCCTGATAATGAGGAGGTACCTGAATCCCAACCCACCCAAAGCACTGAAGCTGAACCCACTGCTACCACATCTGAACACACTGCTAACCCACCTGAACCCACTGCTGAACCCTTAGTTTTACCTGAATCCCAACACACCCAAAGCACTGATGCTGAACCCACTGCTACCACTGATGATCAACCCACTGCTACCATATCTGATCCCACTGGTACCACATCTGGTGAGAATATTATACAAGTATTGAATGAATTGAAGGCTAAATGTACAAAAATGGAAAATACAATCACTTGTCTTCAAACCACTATCAGAAGGTTGAAGCACAGGGTGTCTGTGTTGGAGAGGCTAAGAAGACCAAGGGTTGCTGCTTCTAATAGAGTCAAGAAGGTGACTAAGAAGGCCAGTTCCTCACAAGGGAGGAGCAAGAGCATGGATTCAGGGGAGAATGTAAACATGGATGTTGAGTTGGATTTTGATAGTGGAGATCATGGTGATGACTATATGGTTACTGATAAGGAAGAAAAAGAAGCAGTGCTTGAAGTATCGAAGGTTGTAGTTGATAAAGAGGAAGAAGTGGGGCATGCAACAACCACTGCTATTGTTGCTAAATTCCCTGCTAGTACAAATGAAATCACTCCTGCTACCTTAATCACAACCATAGTCACACAACCACCCAAGTCTAAGGAAGTTGAGAACGAGGTTGCTGGTACCCTGATGAACTTATGTAAAACCGTACCAATTCCTGAATCTGTTATTGCACATTTTCCCATTATACTTAAACCCACTGGTCCTAAACCTTTGGCTAAAGGTTTGAAGTTTGTTGAGCCACTTAAGAAGGTTGTTGGAAAAGCAAACATAGGAGAGGAAGGAAAAGAAAAAGTGGTTGAACTTTGAATGTTGTAGTTGAAGAAAAAAAGGAAGAAGTGGTGCAGGCAACAACCAATGTTATTGTTGCTGAATCCCCTGATAGTACAAAGGAAATCACTGCTGCAACCTCAGAGGTAATTTCATCGATTGTTACTTCAGATATACATATTGCTATTACAACCACTTCTACCATAATCATAACCACTATCACACCACCATCCAAGTCTAAGGAAGTTGACAAGGAGGTTGCTGGTACACTGCTGAACTTATGTAAAACCTTCGCAATTCCTAATTCTGTTATTGCACTTGTTCCCATTGTACTTGAACCTACTGGACATAAACCCTTGGCTAAGAGTTTGAAGATTGGGGAGCCAGTTAAGAAAGTTGTAGCTCAACCAGACATAGGAAAGGGTAAAGGTATTGATGAACCTGAAGAAGAAGAAATTGAATTTGATAGTAGGGAGGAGCAGATTGCACATGAATTGTCGAAAAATTTAGCTGAAATGTATCAGGCTGAAAATCTGGCTTTTGAAAAAAAAAAAGAAAGAAGATGAGGAAGCTAGTCAGAGATTGATTGAAGAGTGGAACAAGGAACAACCTTTACTTCAAGCTTCTGAACTGCTAAAGACAGAATGGACTACTGAAGAGTGGGCACAATTAGACGTTCCTTCAAGGGCTAAGGTTCTGGCTGAGAGGGCGAGACAAATACAGAAGGAAAGAACTGTCAGAGAATATAAAGTTAAGAAGAATAAACCTTCAACTAAGGCTGAAATGAGAAATCAAATGATGAAGATGCTCAGGCACATGGACATGCACATAAGCAAGGATTTGAAAAAATGCACGTATGAAGAGATTGAAGAGATGTATCAACGTTGGAAAAGAATAAATGATGATTTCAATCCTATGAATTCTGATAAAGAAGCTGAGTGGATCAAGAACATACAAAAGCGAAAAGCAGGAATTTTGGAGCAGTCTAGTTCTAAGAAACAGAAAATGGATAAAGAGATGGAGAGGGAAGAAAGAATGAATGTGTATCTTATGGTGAGTGATAAACCGTAGCCTATTAATCCAACACCACTAAGCGTAACTCATCCAGTTAATGATTGGAAAATAATCACTGAAAATGGTAGAGAAGTGATTGAAATAACAAGAGCAGATGGATGCAGAAGTACATACTTAAATTTTGGAGGGTTGTTGTTCTTTCTTTCTAAAGAGGATTTGGAAGAGTTATGGAAAGTCATGGATTTTAGATATGGAAAGCATGGGCCAACTGGAGAATTAGCAAGGTTTGTGTGGACATCAGTGAAAAATAGGTGTCAACCTAATCCAGAGGACAAATTTTGTAAAGAATGTGAAGTAGTTGAATGGATGCTTTATCAGCATTGCAGAGTACATGCTGTATAAACTACAAAGGAGACGTTTTTCATGTTTATTGATAAACACTATCCATTGTCCAAGACTGTTGCCATGAAAATGTTGGAAGCAAAGCTTGATCCACAAGGAACTAAATCAACAAATCCAATGAAAGATCAATTGTTCTTGAAGATTCAGAAGATTGCTGATGTACAAGGTCCTTTGGCCAGAAAAGTCTCAAGGAAGGTTAAGTAGAATGGCAACTTTATCTAATAAGAAGGTTGAGGAGGCTGCTGGGTGAAACCACTACCAGCATTGTTGAAACCACGGCTATAAGCTTTGTTGAAACCACGACTAGAAGCATTGTTGGAACCACGGCTAGTAGGATGAAACCACGGCTAGAAGCATTTTTGAAACCACGGCTAGTTGGATGAAACCACAGATAGAAGAATTGTTGAAACCACAGCTAGTAGGATGAAACTACGGCTAGAAGCATTCTTGACACCACGTCTAGTAGAAGATTGGAACCTGGTTTAATTGTAATATTATAGGATATCTTCAGTTGGACGTTTTGTATGGAAAGTGTACTTATTTAGTTTAGTGATTATTATCATTTAAACAAGCAATACTAAGATCAACTAATAACATTACATAACTTTTACAAACTTTTACAAAACAAATTGGAGATTTAGAGATTTATCATTCCAATGCTGACTACAATTGTTTATACATACACAATGAATGACCAAAGTACATATGGCCATAATACAAGCAATATAAGCTACTTGTTAGTAAAGGGCAGCAAATGATCTAACACCTTTCTATTCCGATTATATACAAACAAAGTCAATGAGAGTTAACGATACCACAACAAGTAATACATACAGTCAATGACCAGCATACTCAACCTTGTATTTCCATAGGTACTCAACAATTCGTTCGCGATAGGCAAAAGCTGTTTGTGCAGGATCATCAGACTTTAATGATATGTTATGACTACATATTCCACAGTCACCGTATTTAGTTGCTTGGTTAGGGACATCATCACATTTTTTAAAGCTGATCTGATAAGTATTGATATCTATGCCTTTTGCTGAAAACACTCTCGTTTCGTCTAGTAATTTTGGCAGCCAATATTGAAATTTTGCAGGCATGGTATCCACCAAAGTCGTATGTTTGTAAACTTTGGCAGCGAATCATACAATGTCACAACACCCGTACGTAGATGCAGCTCTCCTACCGCCCAGTGCTTGTTAGGTTCATTTATTGGAAATAGTACGCACATCATTTACGACATCAGCACAAGGCACCGGATAATTTACAAATGAAGAATCTAGTAAAACCACAATAATATACGTAATTTTATATGGAAAGATATAAACACCTTTTCGACATCAGCCCAAGGCACCGGGTACTTAACACCATTTGCGCAATAGCTTCGTACGAAGTCATTAATGACTTGTGGTGTGAAAAAAGGACTCACCATAGCCCAATCGGGATCTGATGGTCGGAAATGCCACATCAAATCTAGCCATAGGTCTAGGTGCTGATTATACATTTGGACACATTATTAAAAACAAGTGGGAAACAGAAACAAACATTTATGGTACAAATCTATCAACTGATTTTATACGCACCTCGTCCCTCAGCCATCCATCCTTATTATCACCCATTGCCAATAAACACTCCCAAAACTGGCGCTCAGCAATAGTGTCTTCATTGCCCCATGGGAAAATGAACCTAGTACCATTCGTCTCTCTCAAAAAATTTTGAATGGAACATGGCACACTTACCTTTTTCGTTGTTTTCTTCCCCGTTCCAGTTCTCGACAGATTCTGAAATAAAACAAATAACCTCTTTTAGTGAATGTTTGTATTCAAAAGTAAGAGAAATATAAGTTTACACAGTTACATACCTCCACAAATGGTTCCAAAGTATCATCAAAATCAGGAGCGTTAGGAGGGGATGGGTTTTCACGATTGATCCGTGATGAACGCCTTCTCTTTGGAGTAGTGGCTGGTGGAGTAGTATAGGGTGAGGTGCAATATCTCTCTGGCTTCCTCTTCCGTTTAAGCGAGTTGAAAACACATCTGATATTTGCAGCCTAAATAACAAAAACGATTCATTTTTTACCAAACACCTCTACTATGCAACTATTAAATAACTTCAATACTCAACTGAAGTAAAGTGGAAATGTGATATTCTAGTGCATAAAATATTTCAAATCATGACTTAGCATGTGGTGTCAATTTTAAGGACATGTACAACAAATCATGACTGTTTGTTGAGGGCCCATTCTTATTTTCAAATGTAAATCTTCTTTGAAGTTGACTATGTATGTTTTAACTGTTTGCATGTGGCTTAGCATGTGGTGTCTATTTAATAGTGAAACCCTAATCTGCTTCTTCAACATATTTGCTCCTATTTATTTTCAGTTTCATAACCATATTTCCATTACATTAATTGAATTATGTCGAGTTGTAAAAGAGTTAAGTTTGAGCATAATCACGATGAAAGGGAGTGGTCAATAAAGGTAGCAAGAGAGGTAATGTTTCCTGAGATATATGAATTATATGGACCAAATGCTGAAGCTAGTTACCGATTACTAGCAGACGTGCTAGAAGACCTAAGAAGACAGATATACGATCATGAACAAGAAGAAGTTATAGAACCAACTGGCGGTGTTAAACATAAGCAATCACTAATGTTGGGAACCAACACGCAAGATGAGGGTCCTAGTAGCCGTAACACTAATGTTTGAAAGCAACTAAAAATGAATGAGACCCTAACAGGCAAGTCAACCATATTGCGCAAGTGTAATGATGATCCAAAGAAAAAAGGAAAAACAAACTAAATGTTATTTCCTAGTTTCTCAAAGTGATGTAGTTGCTAATAATGTATTTGCTCAAGTTATGTTTGTCATGTCTTAGGGGATTGTACTATTGTTATGCATGCATTATTGGTAACAAATGATAAGATAAATAACTGTACCTTAACAACATCCTGCCCATCCTCATAATCAAGGCAAATCACTTCAACACGATCCTCATCTCCATAAGTAACATCCCCATGTGTATCAGCCACTTCCCCAGCCGGTTCATCAACATTTGTAGGCCCTTCCCTAGCCGTTTCATCAACCTCCATATCCACTTTCTCTACTTGTGCAGCCCCTTCCCCAGCCAGATCATAAACGTTTTCTACTTGTGAAGCACCCTCCTCCATAGCCGGTTTTAACACTTTAAGAGTCCACTCCACAAACCATCTAAACTAGACAGGTGGCTGCCACACAACCATTTCCTTACCCTTCTCCCGGTCAATTTCTTTTTCCACAACATTCATATCCATCGATTCCTAGATAAAGATTAAATAAAGGGTATGTGTTTTTTATATTGAAAAAAAATAAGTAAAACAAGGGAAAAAAACACTGAATATATACGTACGTCAACAGGAGTTGGATCAAACCCATCATAAGCAATGTCAGAGAATGCGTCATTCAAATTCGGTAAGTTGGTTTCTTATCCACCTACATAAAATTGTTGGAATGATGAGCATCTTCAAGACTCCCCGATAAAGCAACTTTCATAACTTGCGTCATAGGTCCGGTAAACTCCTCAGAGTCCGTATATAACAGCTTCTGCTTCTCATCGGATCCTACATTGGTCTTGATGGGATTGTGTGCATCAGAAGTAGCCAAAGGTTTGTTGGCGTCAACACTCTCCACCTGTAAACAAGTGAACATACTTTGGTCAAAGAGACCATTTTTTTACATAATGAACTCAAAAAAATTCAAATTACAGCTTCTTACCTTATTCTCACCAACAACATCTTGTGAGTTTATTTGTAAAACTTCCTCAAGTACCCCCAATGCTTTTTTTTAACGATGTGTATCTAACTTAATAGCTGTGATAAAGCAACGTCTCCTACACATTCTTCAATACTACCAACCGTGGACTTAATGGACACAAGCTCAGCTAGAATGTCATCTTTATCCAACTTATGTAACGCTGCCGCTTTGTCACATTTGTTCCCATCTGGAACCTCAAGATTACCGACTAGAACATCTTAAAGCTTCACAGGCTCATTCACCTTCAACGTTTCACCAAACCCAACAAAAATATCTTCTTCTTCAGCTTTGTCATTGACCTTCGACATTTCACCTTCTGGAACAACTGCATCAGCATCACATAAAGGAATGTTTAAATCGGCTTCAATTTCACCATATACATCCACATGGGCCATAGCTTCCTCTTCTTCCACCATTAATTGCTCATCCAACTCTTCTCTTCTTTCAACAAGTTGCGAATCAAGTCCACGGATGTAGTCCATACTTCGAATGTACCACAGACACCTCAGCTCGGCATTTGTTGGTACAATCTTCTGTAATGGTCTAACAGCCTACATAACAAAGAAACTAACCTGATATGCTAAATGCAATAAAAACATACAACACATAACTAATTTTGTGTTTTTACTTACCGGATCAACAAAAATAGTGTAATGCTTTTTTTCAAAGTTTTTTATTTTGGACCATGCTAAACAACGTGGGATCTTCTCTGGGTCTTTGGTCCAAAACTAGGAGCTGTTAGGGAATGTCTCCATAATCCAAATCTGAAAAAACAAATACAACGTATTAAGACTTAGTGGTTGTGATTATAGTGGTTGTGATTATGGTGGCAGTGGTTAGGATAGCAGTGGTTGTATCTGTAGTAACAGGGGATAGAATTACATCAGATGTAGTTGCAGCAGTGGTTTCTTCTGAACTAGCAGTGGATGCAGCGACATTGGCAGTGGGTTGAACCAATCGTTTCTATGTTTTTATGGTGACCGTTTACAAATCGATTTCTAATGCGAAACCATCAACCATAACATCCTTAAATCTATACCAAGCCTTACGATGCCAAAGGAACAATGACTACGGAACAATGCCTAAGGAACAAAGCCAATGCTTAAGGAACAATGCCAATGCCTGAATGACTATTCTGCTTATCTATGTTCCTCAAATTTAACATATAACACCTAATTTAGAATAACCATCAGAATATATACAAGCACAAATAATGTATGTTACAAATAAAATCTAACCTTCAACACCCATGTAAATCTATACAGAGTGTATGTTTGTTCTCTTTTTGGATCTTTTGGAATGGGCTTCTTTGATTCTGCCTCGAGATGCCTAGGAACAACATCTACCGTTCTTTTATACAGATGAGCCCATATGTATTCACCCCATGGATACTCATTCCACATAGAAAAATCCTCAACATTCTTTAGCAAATGGTCAGGAACATTAAACCTTCCTTCCCGACCAATAAATACACATGTGGCAATCACCAACAAACCAACCCTCACAGCATCTTCATCGGATAAAGAATCCCACCTTTGCCCCGACTTCACCAACGCCAAAAGGTCATCACCCTTAACTTTTTTGTTCTTAATTCTTTTTTTATCGGGAAACAAACGATCAAAAAAAGGACTATCTATTAAACCCTTAACAACATGCCCGTGGTCAGTTTCTTTTTTATCTACTGGACCTAAACGAAACCCAGTTAGAAGACTAAATTGTTCACAGCCAAAATCAAACACATTCTCACCTATTACAAAAGTAAGAGGTGGACAACAATCACTCACATTAGACACCTCAACTGCATTTTGATATAAATAATTGTACAAGTGGTGGTCAGGGGAATATTTAGAAAAATCTAACCAAAGGCCAAACACAGTGTCTCTAAATAATTTGGTTCTATTGACATTCAATGCAGCTTATATTGTACCAATATGTTCTAGTCTAGATCTCACTGTTAGCTTTGCATCAAACATTTCCGTCGTTGGATTCTTGAGAAGTGGAAGCAGAACGATTGATTGTACGAATATGCGTGGGAAGCAGTTGGATTAGGGTTGCGGTTTTACAAATGTAGAGAAGCAGTTGGATTAGGGCTTCGGTTTTACAAATGTAGAGAAGCAGAACGATTGATTTGATTTGCAGGTTCAGTTTGAGAAGGAAGGTTTGATTTTCAGTTTAAGTTTGAGAATAAAGGTTTGAGCTTGAGTGGGAAGATTTTATGTGTTTGATATGTGTGTGTTAGTAGCAGGAATGTATTTTCTATTTTGTGTTTAAGATAAAAGAAGTATTTGGATAATAAAAAAATTTAGGGGAAGTATAATTTGGATTATAAAAGGTGTTTTGTATTTTATAAAGTTGTATTTATAACGAGTTGCCCAAAAGTACATATGTGTGGGACCAAGTTGCCCAAGTTATATGTATTTAAAAAAAAAGACTTTACTTTTTTACTAAAAGACAAAAAATGTTAGTTGCCCAATACAGTGGGTCAAAGTTGCCCAACATATCAACTCTTACACTTGTATTATGTAAGTACAAGGTGGGCCCAAAGAAATGGGAGAGTTGCCCATGGGGCATTAAGAGAAGTGAAACAAATTTGGAGGATTTGGGGTAAATTTGTTGGGCAACCGGAGCATTTAGAGAATTTGCCTTTAAAATTGTAAGTTACTGCATCACATTTATGATTGTGATGCAGTAGTTTATAACTGTGATGCAGTAATAAATTTTGGCGGAAATGAAAAAAAATCTGCCCAAAAATTTTTTTTTGCAGGGGGAGGGTGTGGGGGTGACACTTGTCCTATGACGTGGCATGGTGATGTGGCAAAAATGACACATATCACCTTCACATGGCTTCTCATTCTATTCATTATAAGAAACTTTTCATAATAACCCCACCCTATAAATATAAATATATATACATACATATATATATATATATATATATATATATATATATATATATATATATACTAGTCTTCGAAGCCCGCCCAATGGGCGGGCATGACTTATAATTATTTGTTTTTTGTTTTTTGTTAACATAAATACATTTTTTAAAATTGTCAAACAATATTATAAGACAATTTTTTATTATTATTATTTTTTTAAGAATTATAAATAATTGTATGGTTTGCGTGGATGGTTAATAACACAACATATATAATTTTTACAACATTATAAATTTTATGTATGTTTGTAAAGTTGTAGATAATGAAAATGTATTAAAGTGATATAAGGTTAACTTAAATTCTAAACAAAGCTTCTTTGTAGACAACATTTGTTGTTGATTTTGCGTATTTACCGTCTTCATCACAACAATAGCTGATCAACTAATAACATAACAGATTAAATAATACTCCCTTAGCAAACACAATCCTGATACCAGAATGCTACCATAATTAATTGTGAGGAATGACACAAAACAGCTTAGAAGCTTAATTAACCCATTTGACGCATTTGCAATAAATATAACCCTTTAAGTATATCTAGTAAATTTTATACACGCATAAGGAGGTTGACGAAACAAAGGTTTGTAATTATGAATTTATTTAAGTTTATAAACCCATTTGTAACTGCAAAAACCGTGATGATTACACCTGGAAATGCATTCGATTTACAAAATTATCCAACGACCAAAGTAAACAAAGTGAGATGTACAACTGGCCTCCATTTTGTCATTTAAAGCTTTTTAACATCATAATTCATTTGAACTGCAAAACTAATTAAATGACCACAAGCATTCAAACAATCATAATCAAGTTTATTAAAAGATTTACATATTAATATAGTCTATTGTGAGTTTAAATAAAATTGCAGATTTTTATGTTTGTAAAATAATAATTATCGTTTATTTTGTGCGGGTAATTATTTAAAGTAGATGACTTATGTCGTTTCTGAATAAATGGTAAAGTATCATATTGATTCAAGAATTAAGGCAAAACACTACCAAACATTGTATAATTATAAAAGATCAGTGGGCCAATTATTTTGTTTTAATACTACATTCATTGTTTTTTATGCGTTAATTTTAAAAGATTATGAAGTTCAGTGCCAGGCGGTTGAACCCGTTCATCAATGGTTGGCTCCGTCCTTGAGTCCATTTCCACACTGATATCAATCTGACCACGCCTCTTTATTTCGAGAGCATTGCCAACAATCAGTGTTTTTTCAGATTGCTCTTGCCTTTGTAAAATTCCAATTGCATTGTTGTGCTGTATGAATATACATAAGAGGGTGATGTCAATAGAGATAAGATCTGTTTGAAAGACAATGAAACAAAAGGGTTTTATGATTTACCGAAAATTACCATAACCAAAAAATTATGGGCTGCTAGTGAAGTACTGTGTCCAATATGTATTCTGTTTATCATCTAAAAGTTTTAATATGGCAACAATGATTAAACATATTATAAAGGGAGGAAATAAAGAGTCATAGTTAGGAAAATTTTTTGTAACAAATCAATAATTTACATCTATGAATTGAAATTCTTAACATGTTTTATATGAAGAATCTGAAACCTTAAAAACTACATTGATGTTCACAAACCATAGTGTTTGTTTTTGTGTCTTTGAGTTCGACGAGTTTGATGTTTTATTGTTTGAACACGATCATTGAAACTTTTTGGTGACTTTAAACCCATTTGACCCATGTGGCCAATCCCGTTTTAACTAAACTTAATATTCGAACAGTTTTTGATAAACACAACCCAAACTAACCACTTTTTAAGTAAATGGGTCAAAGTGGTTCCTCTAATATTAAGTGTGAAAGTGCAAAACTATGAATAATTGACATATCCCCATACACAAAAGGTAAAAGGTATCATAAATTGTAGTTGTAACTTTTAAGTGAGCTTTAGGCCATGTCCTCCTTAGGTTCATTTACACTTATTCCATTGTTTATAAGGTCGGAACCATACGTGGGACGAGTTTCTGCCTCATATAGCTCGGGCCATTTCAAGCTCTTTTAAGAGGAATTTAGTACACATTTCAGGTCTTAACTAATGTGTGGAAACTCGTAACTATCCAAAACCCAATCCACTATGATGATCTTTAAAAAGCTAAAGATAGAAACACATTATTAGTTCATGGTATAATGGAAATGTGGAAGTGCTTAAAAAATATAAGTGCAGTGGTTAAAAGTTCATAAGAGGAGTTAATAAAAGAGTACTACTACAAACAGTGGTGTAATTACATATATCATAAGCATGTATTCGAATAAAACTGTTGGTCATCTGCGCATATTATCTATAAACTATGTTATCATAAGGTCTTAACTGGTGTACTTGTGAAAAGAACTAATAAGCCATCAGTTTGAGAGACCACATTTGTAAACTGATGGGGGTAGAATAATGGAATAAGTGTTCAACAATTGCTTATAAGAATTATTGTATAAAACTTGGAGAATGGTAGTAGCATGTATATTGGTAAAACTTGAGGTAAACGACAAATAAAACCTGAAATTTGTATATGTTGGCAATGGTGTCCTTGCTCTTTGAGAAACCTCTTGCATAAGATTATTGTCTCCCTTGTCTCGCACTCTCCAATCGAAATTGTATTCATGTAAGTATGTTTAGTGTGTGATGGATAGAGTTTTCCTTGCAAACCTTGTAATTAAAACATAAAGAGGTTCAAGATTCCATATGAGAAAATAAATATAGAAAGCTAATATATACAAAGTAAAAAGTAAACGATTCTTTAAATTTTTTTTCTAGGTCAGGTGGAACGGTTAAAACTATCAAATGAATGGAACTTGTGAATTAGGTAGCGGATAAATAGATATCAAAACCTATACATATATTCGCAATCAAAACATATTACATTCATCTCTCGGTCAGGGTTCTAAGGCACATATTTAATTTGTTATTATATAAAATAAATGAAATCACCATTTGCAGCTATATAAGCTATAACTACTCAAGAAACCATCTCAATGAAATCTATACATATAGTCGCAATCAGAACATATTACATTCACCTCTCGGTCAGGGTTCGAGGAGGAACACCACCTTCTTCAAGAAGTGTAGATGCAATAAAGACGGGAGATTGACCAAACTTTCTCTTGAACTTTATCTGCTGCATTGACCAAACTTTCCCTCAAACTTTATCTGCTGATTTGTACATGTCCACCTGTAAGTGAGCTCGTGGAAGGTTCCCTAATAGCGATTTTGTTAAGTTTGGCTTGAAAGCAGTTATAACTGCTCCTCGACACGACCTGCTAAGACAAAGATAAATCATATTATTCAATAAACAAACTATCCCTCCAATATTTTTAATTATATAGACATAATGTACCTTGGAAAACTCATAAATAATGTTGTCAAGGGAGTGGCGCGTTACTGAAACATAGCCCTAAACCACCTAGACTATTAAAATTATACATTAAGGAGGCTTCTAATTTCTTAAATGTCTAAAGAAAACAGACCCATTTAACCATCCAGGTACTTAAAGCTTGTTCTTTTTAAGGATTTTATGTGTAGAATATCATATCAAAACAAATAAAACCTTTAAATCACTGGTGAAGAGAACTTTAAGTCGACCCTCATGTACCCATGAAGCTGCTAATAAACACTCAATTAAACTGCCTTTCATACTCCACCATCATAATTCTATGAAGCTATTAGTAGCGTAAGAAGGGTGAAAATAAATGAACATCAAGATTTATAGAACAGTTAAAATATACAAAGTTTTTTTAAACAACATAGTAACTGATATACCTGAAATAATATTCTATGTGACTTGTAAACTTGTAAAGTACACATCCTTTATTTCAAGTTCACATCATAAAATTTTGTAGTCGAGGACTTCATAATATCTACTCTAGTGATTGCTTGTTAAACTCTTGAAATCAAGGACTTCATAAAATCTATTCTTAGTGATTGCTTATTACTTATTAGAGATACTTATCTTCTTATTGGGTATAGTCATACGCAAATCCAAGCTTTGCTAAAGATCTTTGCACAAAGTTGACCCGTTAACAAAATTTTGAACACACTTGTTTAAGCCGCCGGTGTATCTTGTCATACCACCGGATCAACCCTTTCAAGACCTCGTCGGCAACTAAATCTGACCATGAGAATAAGTACTGGATTTCGAGATCTGGAGTGTTAAATTTATAAAACTAACTGATTCTACTGTTCGGAACCCTAATAAACAAAACAAACATAATATAATTCAAAAAGCTACAACTTCACCTCCATTCCCCATCGATCTGCGTTACATGTGGTGCTGGTGCATCTCTAAGAACCATAAGAGGGACCGATATAATGTGTAAATCAAACCTGTCTGAAGCATCATACCCAATGCTTTAGTAGGTTTTGTCTCCGATAACATAGGGCCAGCTGTTAACTGAAAATTTTATAATTTGGAGTTATATTATGCATCATATTATCCATTATAAAAGTAGCTGATACTTACTGTTCAGCGGCAAATCTGACATATTTTCACTTCGCAATATCCACCTCAAGAGATGATCAATACCGTCACCAGACTCGACAGCAGGAAGTGGATCGTCAGGATCTATAGCTATCAGAACTTTGTCACTCAAGAACCACTCTTTATCTATGATAGGATGCATTTTATATTCGATATCCGGATTATCCCTGATCTCAGTCTATACATCAGATTAGTACAAACATATATTTAACAAATACATCATAAACCAACAACTATGAAGGTTCAGCGTGAAGCTTATATGAGTAACTGAAGTCATCGGTAGGTTCAATTATTTTAATTGTGTTTAACCTACTTATGTGCAAGCAACTAATAAAAGTAAATAATATTTTTTTCTGGGCTAATGTCACAGGCCGGTTCGATCACTCAAAACTTTCTATCCAACGGGCAAAAAACAAAAGTTCAACAATTAACTGAATGTATCCAAAAGCATAAGAGAGAAACATGCTATAAGGGGACATCGAACATAAGACATTACGTCTGAAGAAGCAATCGTTCTCTCCCGACTCCTGGCAATAAAAACATCAATTAAATGACAACACTTATTACATATAAATAGATGGTAATTATAGTAGTACCATTCAACACATTTAAAAAAGTTATTAGGGTTAAAGAACAAACATACCTTCTGATCCAAAGCATCACAATTTATTCAACTCTTCTATTGGTTTAATATTATATATAAGATTATAGAGAATGGGGAGTACCTTTCAAGAGGCTGAGACATCAGGAGCTGGGAAATCAGTGAAGCAAGTGTGAGGTGCAGCAACTGATGGTACAATAAAAAGCATACACTTGCAACGTGACATTGCCTTGCAGTCATACGATAAAGAGTCGATTCTCAGAGACGTGAACAATGGACCTCCAGGAGTTCCATACGTTGCAGGCGCTGCCATACCGGAATTGAGTACTGAACACATACCTGCAAAAGCTGAGGTGCTTTGGCTACAACAGAATTATGTGTGATTTAAAAGAAACACTTGAACCTCTAAATCATTTACTTGTCCTTTGCAACTCCTAGAAAATAAATATTGCCCAGGTTCATCAGCTCCCACGTGAAACATCTAAACAAAAAATTCAGTGAGTTAATATTAAAAACAAATAAGAATAAGATATGTGCTTAGGAATCAAGACACTCATATCGTCTTCACTCAAATCATCTACAGTTTTCCAAATGCCAAGTGAAAGAGGGGTTACATCTAAGAGTATCAAATCCCGCACAACTTAATTCCCTTTACCACCCAGATTTGCTGCCAAAACTGCTGCACCATAAGCAACAGCTTCATCCGCGTTAATGCTCTTCGAAAGTGGTTTCCCATCAAAGTATTCCATCAGCATTTGTTGAACCTTGGGAATCCATGTCACCACCCACTGCTTTAACAGTAATGGTGCCATCATTGGTGATATTGAGAAGAGACACATCAAACGTTCCTCCACCCATATCAAATATCAAGATAGTTTTCTCTTTAGGACAGTTTATATCAGCGATCTTATCTAGACCATAGGCAATTTCTGCCCACGTTGGTTCATTAATCAAACGCATGACATTAAGACCAGCCAACACACCCGCATCCTTGGTTGCTTGTCGTTGTTGGTCACTGAAATATGCAGGAACGGTAATCACAACATTCGTAACTGTCGTTCCAAGGTATGCTTCAGCCGCTTCTTTGAGTTTCTTTAGAATCACAGCAGATATCTCTTCAGGTGAGAATCTCTTTTCTTCTTCAGACTTGTGTTCAAATACAATCATTGGTTTTTCTCCAGACCCTTCAGTTACCTTAAAAGGCCATGATGACTCAATATCCTTCCTCACTCTACAGCCAATAAGCTCTTTTAGACACTAATATCAGCTTATTATGTTAACAGAAGGCAATACGCTTACGTGAACAACTTATCAGCATACTGAACTGAAAAATTGTGTCGTTATTGTATGTGTTTCATCTGTTTGAAGTTACACGAATCAAACAATCAGTTGTTCAAGTGTTGCCGAATTCTGATAATAAGATTTACATGTAATGACCCTAAAATAATCAAATTTTCGTACTCATATTCAGTCCCTATTAGCTTCTTCAAAATCAATTCTTCCACCCCAAATGATTCAGACATTCATATTACTACATCCTAAAAAAACACTAAAAGGGTGTTTGGGATTGCTTATTTAAACAACTTATCAGCTTTTTATTTTACTGAAGATGGACTGTTTTGCATTTCAATTTCCATATATGATTTCATACATTCCTGCTTAAAGTAAATTGTGATGGTTCATAAAGACGAGCACTTTTTCATCTCTAATTGCTTTAATTTGACTACTTATTTACCCTGATTTATACATTCAATCTGTTGTGATCCTAACAACAAAAATATCAGTAATGTGTACATGACAGGAAAAGAGAAAACATGAGTGATAAGTCCTTGTAACTCTTGTTACCTTGTCGAGCAACAGTAAGGTTTTCAATCAGCAGTAAACACATAAAAACAGAAGACCAATAATGAACAGATAGGCGGGAAAAAAATTCAAGAAATACACAAAGTCGGCCACATACCATGCACTGGTCCAAAATATATGCATTATGGAAGTAGAGAGTGAGAGGGAGAGTGACCTAATGACCAAGCAGGTTCCTGCAATAATCCAATACCATTCATGCTCCATAAAACCCTTCAAACGTTAGCCACATGGCATATATTTGATGGCTAAACTGGTCTTAATTACCAGGCCACTGGACATACACCTTAGTAGATTCTTCATAACCTACTACAAACAAAAGATAAGTGAATTTAACGGTAAAAAAGTAAATAACTTTCAAACGCATACCTTAATTAGTGATTTCAATCTTCAAATAGATTGTCCGCGAACATCAATGTTTTCTTACAAACCTGTGATGAAGAAAACACATAAACATCATTAGATGAGATTGTGAGGGAAAAAGGATATTAGGGTTTTTGAGAAAAGATATATAATGAATGAACCGTATATAAGTTATTATGTATATGTTTTGTTTAGGGTTACCTAAGTTGTAGGGATTCTCCTACATAATTGGTTGCATAGTTATAGGCATTTATAGATTATAATATGCAACATAATTATCAAAATAACTTGTTGCCTAAGTGGTAAACTCACAAGTTATTTATCCAAACAACCAAGGTTTAATCCTTGCAAAGCTCCTTTTTTATAAACAATTTTCAAAAAAATTTAAAAAAAAAATCCGAAAATTATCAAAAAAACTAATAAAAATCGGAAATTTTACAATTATTGCTTAGGTGGATAAAAAAATGCTTAGTTGGACAACAAATGCTCATGTGGCATTGAGGTGACATTAATGCCAAATGCCTCCTGTTATATATATATATATATATATATATATATATATATATATATATATATATATATATATATATATATATATATATATATATATATATATATATATATATATAATCGAGATCAAATAAAATCAAACTTAAAGTTATAAAAATGAGATCCAACTTAAATTTGATAAGTCACACTCTCCTTACAACAAAATAATTTTTTTATTAATTACAACTAAAATTATTAAAATTTTGATAGTTTTCTTTTTTAAATTAACGAAACATAAGTGATACACTTTGCTTCGAAGTGTAATTTTGATATGTTTATTAGTTTATTTAGTGGTTAATATGTAATAGGTGTATCAAATTATCTATAAGATACCAGTTTTTGAGATTTTGATGTATAGGTATAAAATTTATAATCTTGTATCAGTAAACGAAACTCATGTATCATTTGGTCATTAGTTGCTAAAATGTTAATTTGTATTAATATTTTATTTTATTGTGTATTATTGCTAAAATTGTTATTTATAAATGTTTTAATGGTTGTTTAGATAAGATCTTATTTTTACAATTTTAAGAATCGCTGAAAAAATTAAAAAAAAAAAAAAACAAAAAACAATAAATTACTAAGAATTGCTGAAAAAAGTTTCAAATAACATCGTTTTCATGGTTAAAGGTATTGTGTTATTATCGGCTGATCTTGACTTTTTTCCAAAAGTCAAGATCTGATCTTAGTATTACATAAACTTTTTTTTTTTAAAATAAAAACTGTTAATATCCTAGTAACTTTTTTTTATATCTCTGTATTTTTTTTTACTAATATTATTAATATCACCGTTCTTTTTATAATAAAAAAATGTTAATATCACGGTTCCTTTTAATATCGCAATGAAATCAAAATTAATATTATGTTTTTTACTAATATCATCGTTCCTTTTTTGATATCACAGAAACTTTTTTTTTTAATTTTTTTAGTAAAATTGTTAATATCATCGTAACTATCATAACTTTCTTTTCAATTTTGTTAATATCACCGTAACTATCATAACTTTCTTTTTAATTTTTTTTTAATATCACCGTAACGATCATGATTTTTTAAATGTCACGGTTCATTTTTACATGTAAAAAAGCTTAATATCACGGTTGGTTTTATAATATCACCGCTTTATAATATCACCGGATACTTAATATCACGGTAGGTCTCATAATCACAAAAACAAAAGTGCTCAGAAAAATCTGAAAAAAAAAAAAAAAAAAAAAAAAAAAAAGTTAAGAAGACAACAATAGTAAGGATCGCTAAAAAAAATTTTAAAAATCATTTGCCTAGTTAATTGGTATAGTGAAGTTAGCGTTAGACCTTGACTTTTTTCCAAAAGTCAAGATCAGATATGCAAGTGTGTGTGAATGATGGAGAGAAATGGATATATTGGGATAGAAAAGCCTTAATTTTAATTTTAGGGGAGAGTTGACTATGTTGACCGATTAGACCGATTAGGTGGATTCGGTTGATCTTTTTTGATTAATCGGTTTGTTGACTGATTTTTGACCAAACTAATAAAATAGGCCGATTGGAGAAAATTCAAGCACTTACTAACATCCTAGTGCCAGGCGGATTAATCGGCCACCTAGCGCCTCGGCGCCGATTAATCACCCTCCTAGACCGATTTTTACAGCACTGCTAAATGCTAGTCCACTAACCCCCCCCCCCCCCCCCCCCCCCCCCCCCAAGTTGGAGCAGAAGGACACAAAACGCTAAAACTGGTCTTAGATTCATCAAACATGACGGCCCTTAAAGAAAATATCGGCATACTGATCCAATGCCCGTGATTTAGAAACCTTGTTTTTTTTTTCTGTTTAATTTATTATTTTTGAAAGACACTAATATGCTAACATAACAAAAACAAAACAAAAAAAATACAAATAAATGCATCCAAACTACTACTATGAATTATATATGTATGGAGTTGCAAGAGCTAATATTGTAGTATAGTTTAACTTATATGTATTACTACTCTAAATATACACTAGTGTTTTCGATTGTTTGTTAGCACAAGTGGGAACACGCATCGACACATGTTACCGGGACTATTTAATTAACATAATATGAAAAATCTATTTATTAATTGTGATCAATTGTCGTGACTCTTGAGTACTATAAAAGTATTGTTTATGAGTTTGATCGTGTATAATATAACACATTAACATAATCATATGACAATATAATATATTATTATTATTTAATATCTTTGTTATAACAACTTTTGCTGTCAAATGAATTGTAAATATATTTTGAAAGACTTATGTTAATTAACAATACAAGTCATTTATAATATGTTATCAAATAGAATGAAAGTTTGAGAACACCTTTAATTATAATTATTATATTTACTAATCCAAGAGCGAAACGACGCCGTTTCGGCGTTTGAAAAAACCAGCCAAAACGACAATTTCATCCCCAAGCTAAAACGTAAAACGACAATTTTGAAACGACGTCGTTTCGGTCGTTTGGAAAAGTGGCAAAAAGTACCCCTCCAGTCAACAATGCTTTGCAAAAGGAGCCCTTCGTTTCGTACGTTTGGAAAACTGGCAAAAACTACCCCTCCAGTCAAACATGCTTTGCAAAAGTGGTCCTTAATTCTGAAAAATGGGTAAAAGTACCCCCGAAGTTTGACAGATTTTGCAAAACCAATCCTAAAGTCAACAATGCTTTGCAAAAGGAGTCCTTAATTCTGAAAAATGGCTAAAAGTACCCCCGAAGTGTGTCACATTTTGCAAAACCAATCCTATTTCCGTTTTGGCATTTGAAAAAAGGTTTTCAAATTCAATCGTGAACTTTATTCGTTAATATGTAATTAAGGATCTTGCGAATTCATTAAATATGTATACATATATATTAAAAAAAAATTACATAAAAAATTTCGCACACAATTTAAACACCACACATATAACATAAAAATAAAAGCAAAGAACCCGCTGCAACGCGCGGGTGCATCATTCTCGTTATTATTAAAACACAAATAATACGACATCGTTTGGAAGATTAAAATATTAATATAATTATTGGCTTTTGATCGGGCTAATTTGGCTTACACACACTGGCCAAAATACAAATTATATTATCCTCACTTCTTCTCCATTTCTGTTTTAGCTAGAAGCTTCGTGCCTTCTCCAAATCAAAACACATACATACACTTACCCCGATTTTGGTATGTATGTATGTGTTAATGTGGAAACAACTCATGGAGGTAAATTAATCTTTAATTCTATATGATAATTGATTTGATTATTTGGGGTTTATGTAAAATTGCTTTTTATAATTTTGTTTGTTGATTATGTCATAACTTTTTATATAAAGTTTTTATTTTACGGTTCTTGATTATAAAGTTTTAATCTTTTTATGTTTTTTGATATGGGTATTTGTTAATTTTGCTGTATGTGATTGCTATTGTTGAATTTAGTGGTTTAATTAATTTTTTTTTAATTATTTTATGAAAAAACTGTGAAATATTTGGTTTTGGTTTGTATATGACTATTTAGGAGTGACATAACCTGTTTTGGACAGAAAAAACAGTTGGAATAAGCAATCATGAACACCCTCTTAGTTATATCATACTCGAGTTGAACCTGTCGGGTTGAACACCGACCGGCAACTGAAACAGAAACACATGTGTCAGATTTAGGTATATCATAATCTACAACCGCTGGTGATGTGGTTAGTGGTTACAACTACTTTATTTCTGTGACAGGTACACAAACGCGATATGGAACAGTCGTGCAAGATTTTGGGGCCGGAATCATTCATGAGGACACACCGCCTTCTTCCAATATCATGCACCCGAGAAGCAAAAGATTATAGAGTCCAGGCTGAAAATAAAAAAGTAGGTGAAAGATTTTTCTTATGGTCAGTTTATGTCATGATATTGCTTACCATAAAAGAATATCCCAAAATTTATACTCTCTTATATGATTTCTATATTTTTTATTTCAATTTTTCCCCTTTAAGCTTCTTAAGTATTTTGTTACTTTAGAGTGGCTACATGTCAAGACCGTCATGTAATTTTTCTCTTATGTGTTTTTTTGTTTTTTAATACATGTATAGGGCCTCATTCAAGGTATATCTGCTAGAGCAATTGTGAGTAGCTTTCCCAGCGTTGTCACGCTTTCTTTTGGTACGATGAATGGCTGAAAAACTTCTAATTTTGTTCATGACAGTATACATTATTTCAGAAGCTATCGACGAGCACCACGGCTAAATTAAACTAAATATGGTATCATTCGTGACACTCAAACTAATGCGTCTTATTTATCTTTACACATTGAAATTCTGAAGTATGTGCTATGCGTAGTTGTTCATTGTCATCTAATACTTTATTGTGTGTTGATTTGGTAGGTATCTGTATAGCAGCGACAAATGTATCACTCATACAATTCGGTGCTAAAGTTTCCTGTGGCTGATACAACTACTCTCCATGCTCAAGTGAATATGCACATGCCGAAAAAGACCTTATCTGCCCATGATTCTGGCCATACGAATGTTGAATGTCTTACTTAAGGTAACATATTTAATTTAATTGTTAACCGTATGACATGTGTAAGTCGACAACGTATCACCGTCCGTGGGTGATGGTACGGTAACACATTTTGTTAGTGTTCCTCATCGTAAGTGTGTATTTCCAATGTTTATAACTTCTTTCTTACAGTTCTATTTGCAGGCTGCAATTATATGGCTCGGTGTGGTTCGTTGAGTTTTGTATCGAATCAGGTTACATCAGACATAGTTCATGTTTCTTCTGTAGGTGTTGTTGTTGGTGATAACTCGGGTATGTTGATAGATGCTTTTGTTATTTTCTTGGATCATGTGGTGTACAAGACTTATGTGTGGAAAACTAGAAGGGGGGGGGTTGAATAGTTTTACTGATTAAAAATTCGTTTTAAAATATTTAGATCGACTTATGTCAATCTATTGAGTGTGTGTGTTGGATGTTGATAGATAAACATATAAATAAACAATGCGAAGATAAAGAGTTAGAAGTGCACAACCACGACACGAGTATTTATAGTGGTTTGGCTACAAGGACACCTTCTTTGCCCTACTCCACTCCCCGAGTCACCTACTCGAGAGTTTGTAATCACTACATAACACAAGCTCCTTGTGGCGGAGAAGCCTTCACAACGTCGTCTACTCTTTATTCGGTACAAGGCTAGACACCGGGTTCTTCCACGAGGTAGAACCAAACCTATCACAACATCGCCTACACTTTATCCGGTACAAGGCTAGATACCGAGTTCCATTACCAAGGAGGAACTACTACCCAACACTACACAACACCTATCCCAAAGGAGACACGCTCCTTATTACAACATCATCAAGGATATCAATATCCTTGGACACAACCTATCTATGTTTGTACATCGATGCACCATATCGATCACTAATGCCCTTGACAAGATCTTTGGCACCCTTTACTAATGCCTTAGACACGGACCTTCGGCACCTTTCACTAATGCCTTTGACTTGACCCTTTTGGCATCCTTCACTAATACCTTCAACACAAAACTTCTAGAAATGAGAAAAGAACTATCAACAAGAGAACTTCAGTAGTCTTGATGATGAGGAAGCTTTGAAACTCATGAACTTGAGTTTGCTCGAATTCAAGAGGTGGTGATCTTGCCTTTAAGAGGAACCTAGAAGCCCACACAAACACAAAACTACATAGAAAGATCCTTTGGATATGAGGTTAGAGAGTTTACAATACTAAGAGAAAGTATATGTGAAAGTGGCAACTTAGAATGAGGAAATGGCTCACTATTTATAGACAAAAATTCACTACTGTCCCACGGATCCCTTGCTTGAGGGATCCGTCCAGTGTATTCCTGGGGATCCGTAGGATGCTCCCCCTAAATGTGTTGTGGGTTATGGATCATGGGTCATAGACTTTGGGCCATGGGTATCCAAATAGATATAATGTATCTAGAAGACGCAATGCATCTAGTCAATAGGTCATGGGTTAGCTCCATGGGTTATGGATACTACCCAACATGACTTCATGCATGATATCATGCAATGGGTCATGGGTTATGGATCATGCTCTATGGGTATGGATCATGGACTTTGGGTTTTACCCAACTACATTCAATATATCTAGTTAATGGGTCAAGTACTTAGATTCTTACCCATTACATTACCCAATACTAAGTATGTATATATATATACCCATTATGTAAACACTAGTTGTTATACATATACATTTCTATAAAATGTAAACACTATTACTTGTTTAGTGTTTTGTATGAAAACGTAAGTGTGTTAGTAAACTATTGGCTCAAACTATTTACGTATTTTATCTGTTTTGTTAAAATGATTTTACATTTGTTATCGACAAAATATTAGAAGATCGTAAAATATAAATAAATGTTTTTACAGCTTATTTGTATTAACAATCTCCCCCTTTTTTTTGATGACAAAACATAAGATTATTTTAAGGAAAAACTAAAATTCGTAAAAGTTTGAATTGGAGTTTTTACTCTCTTATCCCCCTTTTTGTCGAAACAAAAAGAGCGTCGAAAAGAAACTAACACATTGTTTGAAGAAAAACATGTGAAAAGTAAAAATATGAAAAATAGAGAGTAAGAGATGAGAAAGATTCTCGTCTTAGCTCCCCCTTTACGGGTGCTTCCCTTTTTTGAGGGCGTCAAGTAATTAGGAAGGCTAAATGAGTGTTTTGCAATATCGTTTGCAAATGGTTTCATCTTTTGGACGAACATGCTCCCCCTTGACGAGTGCTCCTTTGTTTAGGAGGACGTCAAGTAGCAATGTACACCTATATGAAAGTATTGCAAGCGTTTTTGCAATGTTTTTTTTTTTTTTTTTTTTTTTTTTTTTTTTTTTGCTTTGACAAGAAACTTCCCCTTGTTGAGAGTGTCAAAGTCTTCAAGTGTATATTAAAAATCTACAAACAAAGGTTAGAAAACAAGTATATGATGCACAATTTCCTGAAAATAAGACTCAAGTTAGTAAGACAACTTGTTCCTGTTGCACGGATCCCACGGTTCCTCCATGGGAGTGATCCGTCTAGGCTAAAATGAGGGATCCGTCAGCCTGTATGCTTAAGACAGCAATGGTGATGTAAAATGTGATGTTAACATCTAAATGAGTTATGTATAAAGGCACCAAACATATTCTCAAGACAATATGGCATATAACATGTAATTTCATTCAATAAAAACACGATAAATGATCTACATATCTCTAAAACTAAGAGAATGACTTAAACATGAAATATGTTTTCTAATAACTTCTAAGAAGTAACGGAAAATTAAAAAGCATCAAAGTGCTTGAAATCTAAGGGCGAGAAGACTTGTTGATTTGGTCCAATCGTTCAAGGAGATGATTATGTTAATACAAATATCGTCATTAAACGTTATTTTTATTTATGATCTTTACCTAAGTTTTGTTAACGACAAAAGTAAATTTAATTTTTATAAAGCTTAAAGCTTGTCAAGTTTAATAGATATTAAAACAAGCTTTTTCTTCATCACTCAAGCATTTACATTGTGATTAATCGTATCTTGATATGACTCCAAACCATAATGTATGATAGTAGTTTTTTGAATGTTTTAGTTTCTTAAAAACTAAACATTACATATGTATTTGCATATTTCTAAAAATAGAAAAACAAACACATAACATCATATGGTGCATCATTGAAATCCTTAGAAGATTTCACTAGATACTTTGTGTTGATTTAGGCTCTACATATCTTACACAATCTTGCATAGATATGGTTGACTTTGGTAAGATTTTGAGATCTTGCTGTCAGACCTCGGCAGCACCAAATATTATAACGGGCGAAACCCTTTCAAGGGTTCCGTGGTCCGTGGTGCTTGCTGAGTTTCTTGGCTATAAATAGCAAAGCCAAACCAAGTAGTTTTTCATCCCTTTCCATCATACTCTCATACATTCCCCCTCTCTAACCTTTCTAACTCAGTTTCATATCATATTAGTGATCTCTTTTGTAGCAAAGAAGATCAAGTCACATTCAAGCATCAACGAGAAGTTGGAAGTCTTGTTTGTTTGGTATTGTATGATCTCGTGTTGATTCATACTTCATTGTTGTACCATGTTAGGAATCAGAAAATTCCATGTTAAAGTGTCGGTCACCCCAATTATGATCTAGCATATGTAAGCTCGTAGACGTGTAGTTATTTACGTTATTTAGTAGTTTATTAGTTAGTTTGTAGCGTAGAATTATTTAGTGTAACACCGTGGAGGAAGGACGGGTCTTTACCCATTGTATACCTGATCCACAGGCCGTCAGGAGGTCGTTTAGTTTGTAACCTATAAATACCCTCTACCTTCCAAGGTAGAGGGTTGAAAGTTCTAATCTAAACTTTTACACTTTTATTTATCTCTCTAGAATTCCCTCTCTACTCTCTTCATCTCTCTAACCATGGCATTCATACACTATCACCATCCTAGACCACCCGAATCATCTAACAACATAATATTCACGATCCAACAATTGGCATCAGAGCCTAGGTTTTGTTGTTTGGGTTGATTCGAATGGTTTCTTGATGCGATTTGTGTGGTTTGATTCGTATAGTTGTGTTTACAAGTTTTCATGATGGTTATGTTGGTCGAATATGGTTTTAAGATATGCTAACTGTTGGTTTTTTAATGTCATTTGGTCAATCAGTTTTTTACAAATTTCATATCTGTCTTAAAGTTTGTATATGTATTGATAAATGTTTCTAAAAACTGATGGTGTGGTCAAAATGGTTAAATCCTTGAGGTGAAATACGTCTTATCAGTCTTATATCAGTTGTAACTGCATCTTGTTAAAACGTTTTCTGGTCATACTCTTGGGGTCAATCAGTGGTCATAAGATGGTTTTTCTCTAAGCTGTTTCTGGGTTATTCATCTATGCGAGTTGGGAAACTATTGGATGCGTGTTTGGGTTAACTAGCATGCGTGTTGACTGAATGTCCAGATTCTAAGTACCTGATGCGTGTTGGTAAACAGATTAATATGCGTGTTGTGGACTCACATTTTTGAATGCGAGTTGAGTACTAGCCGTTAAGAAGCGAGTTATGTTCATGTCCAGATTCAGTGAACCAGGAAGCGAGTTGGGTACTAGCTTAAAGGAAGCGAGTTGACTATTTAGTCAACTGCGAGTTGGTATGGTCAACTATGAGTTGCTAAGATGCGTGTTGTGAATAGCGAGTTGGGTAAGATATAAGTTGGGTATGATGCGAGTTGGGTAAGTTGCGAGTTGGGTAAGTTGCGAGCTGGGTAAGATGAGAGTTAGGTATGATGCGAGTTGGGTAAGAAGCAACACAAACCTATTGAGGTTTGTAAGATTGAGATGAAGAAGTAATGACAGATTTGACCATGACCTCACAACCAAAACATCATAACGCTAAACTATGAAGTATTCACGACTGATATGATTCTAAGACTCAGCAACCAAAACGAGATACCAATATACACTGAGCTCAGTTTTATTTCGTGGTATGCAACAATTCATCAAGACTCTAATAGGTCTACTACCACGAAACTCAATCATCACAGCTCTTTGTGACCTCAGGTTTAGTTTATTACCATCATCGGTCCATCATCAACACTATATCAAACTGAAAACACAAGTCTGGATTCAACCATATGTACAACCAACAATACAGCCAACAACAATACCATTATTTCATCTACATGTAATCTCAGATTTCTTTGTGCTTTGTGGCTAACTTTTTTT
>BPTQ01000004.1:233395675-233750359 GCA_019973895.1 Chrysanthemum seticuspe
ACCCGAATCAAATAAAACTGAAGCGTAACGATTATTGAGAAGGAACGTACCCGTTATGACATTCGGGTCTTCCCTATCTTCTCCGCCTCCAATGACGTAAACCCTTCCTTGAGCCATACCTCCTTGATTCGGATTTGCTTGATTCTTTCCCTTCTTGCAATCCCTCTTGTAGTGTCCAGGTTCCCCGCAACCAAAACATGTAACGTGCAATCCCTAGTACGGTGGCCAACTTTCTTGCAATTCTCACACGGATCAGGACATCGACCCGGATTGTGGTGACTCAAACACTTATTACATTTCGGCAAAACCCCCGAATATCCTTTTCCTTCTTTTTGACCCGCGGCATAAACCTTAGCAACCTCTTGCCTTTTGGGTGGTTGTTGAGTAGCATTCCTACCCCTTGTGTTATCCCACTTGCGCTTGTTATTGTTACTATTATTGTTGTTGTAGTTGCCTCGATTATTGTTGTTGAAACGGTTGTTGGGGTTGTTGTTGTTGTTTCGGTTAGTGGTGGTGTACTTACCTCGCTTCACCACTTGTGCCATCAACTTCTGAGTCACTCGAATAGCTTCCTCGATTGTTTGCGGATCGAAAGATGTCACATCTCCTTGAATCACTTCGGGAAGTCCTCCAATAAAAGCCTCTAGCAACTTTTCGTTATCAGAAACCATGGACGGGCATAATGCGGCTAATTCCTGGAATCTCCGAATGTAAGTGTCGATATCATAGCCAATAGTGACCAATTCATAGAACTCCGTCTCTAACTTTTTGATTTCCGTTCGAAGACAAAACTTCTTAGTCACCAAGCCCTTAAATTCCTCCCACGTAAGCTTAAAAGCATTCTCCATACCAATCGGTTGAGCGTATGAATTCCACCATGACAACGCTCCATCTAGTAATGTACTTGTAGCATACTTAACTTTACTATCATCCGGACAGTTACAAAGCAAAAACACTGATTCCAACTTTTCAAACCATCTAACCATTGCTGTTGCTCCCTCGGTACCTCGAAACTTAGTGGGTTCACCACTTTTGAAATCTTTGTACGAACATTTCTTAACCCCAGATCCTCCGGCATTACCAGTTGCAGCAGCTAGCCTAGCGGCTTCAGCAGCAGCCGCGGCCTCAGCAGCAGCAGCAGCCACTGTTTCCCTTTTGACTCTTAAAGCATTAGCAATGCTATCGTTCACTAACTTCTGAATTGCTGCTTGGGTCATTTCAACTGTAGCTTTCTTCGGTGCCATAACTCTTCAAAATCACAAGATGAAACAATCATGAGAACTCGTAAGTAGAAACAACCATCATACAAATATATCCACAACCACAACATGCATAAAGATAAATGGAATCACAACGGAACAATAATGAAATATCACAAATATAATCACAACACACGTGGATAATATACATGAAAATTTCGGCCTACATGGACCGATATCATAGATAATAATAACCATTCCTACATAGTAGAGTCACTACTTGATACATTTGTTTGTACAACAACCAAAATACAAAAAGTTCTTTAAACTACGTCACACACCTTGTGACTAGGATAATAATGGTCAAAACTATACATAATACAAGTCTACATAAGGCACCTCATGGTGCTCCGCCGGCCCTATCCTGAAGATCGCGAACCTGAGTAACCAAACTATCAACCAAACTCCTCATCTCATCCATCTGACCCTGCAAAGTAACAATACGCTCACGGGCTAAAAATAACTCCTGTGACTGACTCTGTAACTCATCTCGTGCCATATCGGCTCTGTCAAACAACTCGGGCATCTCCTGCCTCAACTCCGTGATATGCTCTCTATCCTCAATCTGTCTATGCTGAATACTCTGATGAGATAAGTCAATGCAAACCCTGCCTAATATCAAACCCTCGACCTCCTCAGCGATGGGCTCAATCCTATCTACCGACAGTTCCTGCAACTGTCGCGTCAAACTATCAATCTGGATCTGCTGAGCATCAATACGGGCTCCTAATGCCTCAATAGAAGGCTGTCGTGCAGTAGCTGCCCTAGAACTCTCGCCTAACTCAAATCTAGCGGGTGGCTCGGGCTCAGTCGATGGTGGTGTAGGGATATTGAAACGAGCACGCTTTTTGGGCGGCAAGTCCGATGCGGGTACAGGATCCCTAAGAAAATATGATGATGATGGTGATGATGGTGCTGGCAGTGGTGATGGTGGTGGTGATGGTGCGAGCAACGGGTTATGAACTGGGCTAACGTGAGGTGTGGGTGCGACTTCACCCTCCTCGAAGGGTTCGGTCTCAGTGTCGGTCATGATCAGTGGGAAGGCTGCAGTAGATCCAATGGAAGATACGATCTCAGTGGAATGTGATGAATCATCATCCATGATGGGGTTAGCTGGAACATCATCCGAGCTAGAGTCCGATGAAATGGTGATAGGGTGAGAATCTGAAGACATGTCTGTGACAACCGATGTGAAATAAATGTAAATAATCTCGAATAAAGTGTAAGTGAATCCGCATGATAACAATAAATATGTACTATGATGAAATGATGAGATGCTATGATAATGTAGCTATAGTCTAGGGTCAATGATGCAACCTAGTTCTCTATAAACCTGGCTCTGATACCAATCTGTCACACCCCCAATTTACCTGTTTTGCAGCGGAATGGAATTCCTTGGGATTGACTGTCATAGCACCACATCACAGTTATATTGAACGACCTAAAGTATCGTTTTAAAAACACATCGTTGGATATTTCATAAAAACAATCAGAGTACAACATCGGTCCCAAAAGGTTTACAAAGTTTGCGAAAATACATCCATGTTACAAATCCAAACGATGTTTTAAAATAAAGTACCATAATGTACATAATGTAAGTCGACGCCGCAACTCAAAATGTAGGTCCCTAAACCATGTCATGATGAATGCCTCAGTTACCTGAAAATACATTGCTAAAAACGGTCAACAATAATGTTGGTGAGAAATCATAGGTTTATGTAAATGTTTTATACGACTACACAAGTATAGACCATGCATGACAATTCAGTCACGTAAAAATAATGTTACAATTGCTCTAAGCCCATGACCCCGAAACTAGACTGTTCAATAATGTATGCCCCTGCAGAGTGTTTGTCAGACAACTCCATAATACCATCAAATGAAATGCATCCGTTTGCCTGGTTGGGATTCACCAACCCGGATGGAGGCGTCACCCTCGATAGATCTATCCACTCATCCTCGCTTCAAAGATTAACGGTTCATGTTCAAGTAGTGGGGACTTTCAAATTGGCAAATGCGGTAACTTAAGCAATGTAATGAATTTAACCTACTTGGTATCGTACAAAAAAAATGTAGTGCAATGTATTCTCCCCCGTGGGTTTGAAAATAATCGAAAGCATGTAAAACGGGGCTATGAAAACTCACTTGGATAAACTGGAATAACGGCAAAAGTGAGTACACTGAGGTGTAATGTAATGCGTCAACTGGGACCTATTATCAATGATATGATATGTCATGAGTTGCAATGTAATGTTATGCATGCACTTCGTATGTTATTTATACCATTTACGGGTTTTGAAAATATTACTCGTCGTCGAAAAATACTCTTTGACGTCTTGACCCTTCAAAAATCACTTTACATGTTTTTACGTCAAAATGTCATCCTACAATGGTTTTATAATGATTTTTGGTGAAATTACCACTTTTCGTCGCAAAACAATGTCGTCGGAAAAATCATGAAATCAACAAAAATGGCTCCGGAAAAGTAGCCGTAAAACGGTGTACGTCGATCGTTAGAGAACGAACTCGACGGTTTTGGAAAGTTTGTATCGATATCTAGAAGTTTCAGTTCAGGAGTTTTCGTCCAAAAGGTCTCGATCATAAAGATATTAAAGGCTAAAGATGGTGGTTTTTGCTAATTGTGTGCAGAAAATAAGTTTCGGCCAATGTTTGAACATCCGTAATTAATTCACTATAACTCCGCTTTACAAACGGCTTGTTGTTTTGAAAAATATGGCCGGTGAACTTGATTTTACTAGAAGACATTTCGTTCCAAAAAGTTTTGCATCATAGTTAAAAACTGCCGCAAACATGGTCGTTACAGCTAATGAAATACTTGTAACGTAAAAATAATATAGTTTTTATGAACTAAATGTAAGTTTAAAAATATACCTCGGGATCATTTTTGAAAGTAATGGATTAAATATACAAAATAATAATTCACGCGATAAAAATTATTAAATAAAAATTACGCGTAAAATATGAAATGAAATGTCGTGAATGTACTAATGAGATGCACGTGATGTCAATGAAATGTAGACTAATCATAGTCCATATGAAATGTACGTGATGTCATGATCATGAATTCGCCTCTAAACCTCCAAGGTTACGCGAATTTGAAACAAGTAAACCAAGTTTACTAAAAATGTTGAAATAATGAGACATGAACGGTGTCGAGAAATGACCTGAAAGTACGGATTGTCACAGCAAATATCATGAACCAGTAAAGCTTCCGCTACTCTGATGGAAAGATGTCATGATCCTGAAAGTGTGAGCATGTCGGTCCAAAAGTCACAACATCACATGAAGGCAACACTACAAAGGTGATCCATAGATTTACTGTGGCTGGTGATCTCAATGAAAGCTCGAAGATCATCAAGATGTGGATCAGTTTAAAGACCTCCACTGAAAGTACAAAATAATCAGACTATGAAGAGTCACTACAAATGCACAAAGAATTCGGACATTGAAGAATTGAAGTCTACGAGCTCAGAACCGAAGACAAAATTCCATGTTAAAGTGTGACCTCCCTTAGGGGGAGATTGGTAGGAATCAGAAAATTCCATGTTAAAGTGTCGGTCACCCCAATTATGATCTAGCATATGTAAGCTCGTAGACGTGTGGTTATTTACGTTATTTAGTAGTTTATTAGTTAGTTTGTAGCGTAGAATTGTTTAGTGTAACACCGTGGAGGAAGGACGGGTCTTTACCCACTGTATACCTGATCCACAGGCCGTCAGGAGGTCGTTTAGTTTGTAACCTATAAATACCCTCTACCTTCCAAGGTAGAGGGTTGAAAGTTATAATCTAACCTTTTACACTTTTGTTTATCTCTCTAGAATTCCCTCTCTACTCTCTTCATCTCTCTAACCATGGCGTTCATATACTATCACCATCCTAGACCACCCGAATCATCTAACAACATAATATTCACGATCCAAAAAAACCATCATAATTTTATGAGTGTGAGTGGTTAGTATTTTAGTCCTTAAAATACATTGTGTGTGGGAGTGGTTGTACCCTTGAAAAGAACTCGACATTTAGCTTAGTGTCGGAAATAGTGTGTAAGCGAAGTGTAAAGGTTTCTCCGCCGGTGAAAGGATATTGTTGACTAGTGAAGTTAAACTCTCGAGTGTGAGACTCGGGGAGTGAAGTAGGGCAAGGAAGAAGAGTCCTTGTAGACCGAACCACTATAAAAAACTTGTTGTGGTTTGATTGTTTCTTTCCTTTGCTACTCTTTATATATTGTTTACATATTTCACTAACATATCTAAGATCAATATCAATTGATCTTTCAATAAGTTTCAAAACAAAGTTTTTAATCGGTAAACTATTCAACCCCCCTTCTAGTTTTCCACAATTGGTACCAGAGCCTCGTTGCTCAAGAATTTCTAAAATATATTGTATTTTATAAACTTGAAACAATCCATGGATTCTGAAAACTTTAAAGAAGGGCAATCTATGCAAAGATCACCACTCTTTGAAACCAATGGATTTATCTATTGGAAAAACCGTTTTGAAACATATGTAAAATCAAAAGATATAGATCTTTGGGTTTTTATTGTTAAAGGGGATTTTAGTTCTACAACAAAAGAAATTAATTGCTAAAAATAATGAAACTAAAATGATGCTTTATAATGCTTTGCCTAGAAAAGAATATGAAAGAATTTTTATGTGTGAAATCGCTAAAGATATTTGGGAATCTTTGATTATTACACATCAAGGAAATTCACAAGTCAAGGATAACAAAATTGATCTTATTGTTCAACAATATGAACAATTTGTTATCCCTGAAGATGAAACCATTGATTGTGGCTTTGCTCGCTTTAATACTATTATTACATCTCTTAAAGCACTTGATGAATCTTTTCTTAGTAAGAACTTTTTCAAGAAATTTCTTAGAGCACTCCATCCAAAGTGGAGAGCTAAGGTGACGGCTATTGAGGAATCAAAAGATCTCTCAAAAGTGACACTAGACGAGCTTATCGGAAACCTCAAAGTACACGAAATGGTGATGGAAAAATATTCGGAAATCATCAAAGGAAAAAGAGAAAAAATCAAATCTGTTGCTCTAAAAGCAAGAACGGAATCAAGCGATGATGACGAATCTTGCTCCGGTAGTGAAGATGAGGAGTATGCAATGGCCGTTAGAGATTTCAAAAAGTTCTTTAGAAGAAGAGTAATGTTTGTAAGACAACCTCGAGAAGGAAAGAAGCCATTCTGAAAAGATCGGGATGACAAAAGGGGCAAATCTAAAAGAAAGTGTTTTAGATGCGGTGATGCAAGTCATCTAATAGGAGATTGTCTCAAGCCACCTAAAAGCAAAACTCAACGAGGTTTTGTAAGTGGTGCTTGGAGCGATAGTGAGGATGATGAAGAGTCGAGCAAAGATGAGATCGCTCTAATGGCACATGAGTCAAACGAGGTACATTCCGACTCATCTTATTCCTCTATTGATGATGACACTTTGCAAAAACAATATAATCAATTGTGTGAGCTTAGTCTAAAAATCATAACTAAAAATAAATTTTTAAAGACTAAAAAGGAATTTTTAAAAAATGAAGTCTATGAGTTAAAAGAAAAGGCAAAACGATTAGAAAAGGGAAAAGCAGATGACGATTGTTGCAAATCATGTCAAGAGCTTAAACTTGAAATAGAAAAACTAAAGCTCATACAAGATGTTCTAATCGAACATAATTCTAAATTTGAAAGGTTTAACAAAAACATTGCTTGTGCCGAAGAAATAGTTAGAATTCAAAAAACACCAGGAAACATGAATGGGCTGGGATTTAATGAGGTGTTAATTCCAAATAGTCAAACCAAAACGGCCGAAAAAGACAAACAAACTGTCAAAACTACTGCAGTGCAGCACGGACCAGACGGACCCAAAATAAGGGTTCCGTCCTTTGAAAAAATTGGTGCCGTGGGGACTGCAGCAGGACAGAATGTTTGTGATACGGACCGTAGTGAATTTGTCAAAGTAACAAAGAAAACCAAGGATAGTGTTAAACTAAAACCTGCTGTCACATCAGGAGTACGACTTGCTAAAAATGAATTTAGATCAAAAACTACTCAACAACGACATAAAACACCTTTTGCCAAATGCCCCTTTCCTAAGAGCAACCACAACATGCAACCCAACTATCAACATAACGGTTGGAATCAAAACTTCCCTAGACCATATCAAACTCCGGATTACATGTCTTGGAACTCTTACCCATCATTTCCATACATGAACCAAGTAAATGGTATGTTTAACCCAAACGGACCCATGAGATATTGGGGACCAAACGCTTGAGTTATTTATGTCTTAGGTATGCTTGAAAGTTGGATTGGAACCTGATGAGTGGATAAAAGATAGTGGATGCTCACGACACATGACGGGCAACAAAAGCCTCTTCTCAACATACCAAGAGTATGACGGAGGTAATCTCACTTTTGGTAGCAATCTTAAAAGCAAAATCATTGGCAAATGTACGATCGCTCATAACTCCCTAACTATTGAAAATGTTGCTCATGTCGATAGGTTAGGATTTAATCTACTTAGTATTAGCCAATTACGTGATAAAAAGTATAAAGTATTATTTAAAGAAAGTGGTAGTAAAATACTAAAATATGGTATCACCATAGCTAAAGGAGTTAGGAAAAATAATATATACGTCATGAAAATAGATAAAATATCTAATGACAAACTTTGTCTAACAACTTTAGATGATAGCTCAACTCTATGGCATAGACGTTTGGGTCACGCTAATATAAGACTCATACAAAACCTATCTTCAAAAGAGTTAGTTAGGAATTTACCAAAACTAAAATATGACCAACATTTTTGTGACGCTTGCAAAATTGGTAAACAAACCCATAGTAGCCATAAAGCAAAAACATGGTGTCCACATCTAAGTGTCTAGAACTTTTGCGTATGGACTTGTTTGGTCCATCCGCTATAAGGAGCTATGGAGGTACTTATATACTTTGGTCATAGTAGATGATTACTCAAGGTTTACTTAGACGTTGTTTTTTAAAACCAAAAATGAAGCTTTTGATAAATTTGAAATACTTAGCAAGAAAATTCAAAATCAACTAGGTGTTAAAATTGTGTCGATCCGAACGGATCATGGTCGTGAATTTGACAATGAAACACAATTTGGAAAATTTTGTGATACAAATGGTATAACACATAACTTTTCGGCTCCTCGAACACCTCAATCAAATGGAGTTGTAGAACGTAAAAATAGAACCATTCAAGAAATGAGTAGAACAATGCTTAATGAACAAAAAATTCCTCAAAAGTTTTGGTGTAATGCCGTTGACACCTCTACATATATTTTAAATAGAGTCTTAATACGTCATTCTTAAACGAAACACCATATGAGCTTTATAAAGGTAAAAAGCCAACTTTAGGATATTTTAGAGTATTTGGATGCAAATGTTTCATTCTTAATACTAAAGATTATCTCACCAAGTTTGACCCAAAGTCTTATGAAGGTGTATTTCTTGGTTATTCTCAAACTAGTAAAGCTTACATTGTCTTAAACAAAGAAACAATGAGAGTCGAGGAATCGTTGAACATAACATTTAACGAAAGCCCACCTCCCTCTAAGACATCACCTTTGGTAGATGATGATTTAGTTGAAAGTCAACTTGTAGAAAGTCAAGAAATAATTGAAAATGACAAGGAAGATGAGCCATTAAATAACGAGATTATAAGCATCAAAGAATCCAAAAGTCATCCTTTAGAAAAGGTCATAGGACAACTAAATCAAAGAACCTTAAGATCACAAGCCCAAAATCAAAGTAATTATTTTTGTTTTGTATATACCATCGAACCGAAAAACATAAATGAAGCAATAAAAGATGAATCTTAGGTAATTGATATGCAAGAAGAGTTAAACCAATTCGTTAGAAATGATGATTGGAATTTAGTTCCAAAACGTAAAGATCAAACTATAATTGGAACGAAATGGGTTTTTCGAAATAAAATGGATGAAAATGGTGTAGTGTCTAGAAACAAAGCTAGGCTTATCGCACAAGGTTATAATCAACAAGAGGGAATTGATTATGATGAAACTTATGCACCGGTAGCTAGGCTCGAGTCTATTAGAATCTTACTTGCATATGCATGTGCTTATCACTTTAAATTATTTCAAATGGATGTTAAGAGTGCGTTTCTTAATGGGTTTATTAACGAAGAAGTATATGTTGCTCAACCTCCGGTTTACCAACTTTGAGAAACCACATCATGTCTTCAAACTCAAGAAAGCATTATACGGTCTTAAGCAAGCACCAAAATATTGGTACGATAGACTTAAGACTTTTCTTGTTGAAAACAAATACACCATGCGATTAGTAGATAATACTCTCTTTACCAAGAAAAAGGAATCACATATTATCATTGTTAAAATATATGTTGATGACATCATATTCGGATCAACTTGTCAAGAGCTATGTGATGATTTCTCTAAAATCATGCACGATGAGTTTGAGATGAGTATGATGGGTGAATTAAACTTCTTTCTAGGACTTCAAATTAAACAACTAGAAGATGGCATATTCTTTAACCAATCTAAATATATAAAAGATATGCTTAAGAAATTTGGTCTTGAAGACTCAAAACCAACTAAGACACCCATGTCCTCGGGCACTAAACTCACCAAGGATGAGGAAGGTGAATCGGTAGATAACACTAAATATAGATAAATGATTGGTAGCTTACTCTATCTCACGGCTAGTAAACCCGACATTATGTTTACTGTTTGTCTATGTGCTCGCTTTCAAGAAAATCCAAATGTATCACACTTAGAAGCCTTGAAAAGGATATTTAGATACATTAAGGGAACGACATGTTTAGGATTATGGTATCCCAAAGGAATGGACGTAGAAACTGTAGTGTATGCCGATTCGGATCATGCCGGTGACAATGTCGATAGAAAAAGTACAAGTGGTATTTGCACTTTTGTCGGACATTGCCTCACCGCATGGTTTGCAAAGAAGAAAACGGCCTTAGCCATCTCAACTACTGAAGCCGAGTATGTATCAGCCGGAAAAGCATGTCAACAAGCTCTTTGGATGAAGCAAGCTCTCATGGATTATGGAATTCATCTCAACGATATCATTATATTTTGTGACAAAAAAGGAGCTATTGATCTCAGCAAAAATCCCGTCCAACATGCTCGTACAAAGCATATTGAAATCCGTCATCACTTTCTTCGCGACAATGTTCAAAAAGGAAACATCTCAATTGAGAAAGTGTCCTCCGAAGATAACATTGCCGACATTCTAACTAACCCTCTCAAACGAGAACCATTTAATCTTCTTAGACTTGGTTTGGGGTTAATGGAACCAAACATGTAGGTAAAAACATAGCCTAAACCTTAGAACAAACAAAACAAGTGTTTTGAACCTGCTACTGTACCCACGGAACCAAACGAAAACAAAGACGGAACCAAAAATTTGGTGTCGTCTGGTCCGTGGTAACTACAGTTGCAAAAATGCTACCTATAAAACATCTTCTTCCTCACAACCCACTTTACCAAAACGTGTAAACATTAGACCTAACTCATTGTTGACATTTTCTCACCCACTAATCACTGGAGATAACATCATTGTAAGTATCCTAACTACATTTTATCTCTTAATTCTTAGTCTAGGATTCTAATTTGTGCACAAAATCATTACATGGGGTTTGTGTATATTCTTGTACAAAACATGGATTCAATTGGCAAATTGCATAACTAGTCATTGAAATTAGGTACTACATTATCATATTGTATAAACAAATCATGTTTCCCACTAATCAAAAGATAATGACTATAAGGTTTTATTCAAATAACCAAACACCCCATGTCAAAAGTTTTTGAAAAGCTTCTCACTTGTAGGAAAATAATTTTTCATTATTAATACAAATAGAAACATTAAATTTTCATCACTTGCATGCTCTTGAATACTAAAGGTATTGCATAACTAATATGCATTCTCGGGTATATTCAAATGAAGCCACATTGAATTAGGAGCGTTTGGGTTATCTCATGCCGTTTGCCAAACACCCCCACTAAAGACTATTTTATGCATAAAATGAGTTGAGATAACCGTAACTCCAAATCATTTTCATATAGGCACACACTAGAACCAAAACGTTAAGTTTATTCTCATTTTTAACAAGTGAATTCTTGCTCATAGGAATAACCATGGTAGCCGCAAAATTCTATGATCACAAGGATACCCTTAACTACATTCCCAAACATCACCAAACCAAAGGACTCACCAAGGAACAATTCGAAATCTTTAAGAGTCTAGAAACAAGGTACTTCCATGAGGGTAGAACCATTCACTCATCTTTTGTCGACAATACCAATCTCCATCAAGAACTAGCCGCTATTCAATTCGATTGTCTCCTTGACATCGATGAACCTATTTGTCCTAGGTTTGTGTTAGAGTTCTATGCTAGTGTCACCGGTTTCATTGATGAGGATGATGATTTTAGCCTTAGGTTTAAGATCAATCAAAACGACTACACCATCTCCTTAACCCAATTTGCTCAAGTGCTAGGAATTCCCAACCGAGGGACATGTGTCTACTCGGATAAGTGGTCACTCACTATCCTTGATGGAATCAATGACCGATCTCTTCCCTACCAAACTCCTCTAGCGGATAAGGATGTCATCCGTGAGCACCTCTTTAACCCAAGAGCCGCTCCAACCCGTGTTACCCGAAAGGGAAAGGAGGTAAACCGAGATCCATATGGAATGGAGCTCAATGAACTTAAGCCCGAATTTAAGAAATGGAAGGAACTTCTTAGAGCCAACGTCATTAGCACCATAGGAAATAGGGACCATATCAACGCTTGCCTTTGTCACATGCTCTACAACTTGTCCACCCGTCAACCATTCAATTTAGCCTACTACATTTCTAGGAGAATGATTGACATTCCAACTCAAGGATAGGTTGCTCTTCCTTACGGGATGCTTCTCCCCCGTCTCTATAGAGCCTTTGCACCAATTCCACCAAGCCAAAAAGGGTTGAAGCTTGACTATGAGCTCATCCCTCACATCTTTGTGCCCTTGAGTGATGAGCGAGTGGCTAAGACTAAACGCAAAAGAGCAAAACCTCCAACTCCATTATCATCATCATCAAATAGCTCCGAGGATGGTCTTCCAAATCCTCGCCTTCCACCTCTTGAGTATTATGCGTCTCTTCCCGAGATTGAGAATGAATCAGCAGAGTTGAAGCAAACAAAGGGGATGTTCAAGTGCCTTGGTAGGATGATGAACAAGATTTACAAGAAGTTGGACAAGTGAAGGTCCTTTTAAGGAGTGTTTGGAACAAGACATTAACTTTAATGTTTGATACAATTTGGTTGATTTAAATTTGTAGGATGATAATATAACTCAAAACAATGATGTATGCTAACAATTTCATGCAGGGGGATAGCACAAGTGTGTTATCAAATTTTACCCATTTTCACTTTAATGTGAAAATCGTTAGCCCTTGGTCAAAGTCTATACTCCACTATGTTTGTGTGTGTGTTATTTACTTTTCCTAACTAGAAATAATTAATGTCACATGTTTTGAGCAAAATTTCAGGTTTTTGGAAAAGTCCCCAACCCTTAAAAACCTGTTCTGTGAACTTCTCTGGTGTCCACGGATCAGACGGCACCAAAAATTTGGTACCGTCTGTTATGGAATTTGGTACCACCGTACTTGTACAGGCAGACTAGGCGGCACCATTTTTTGGTTCCGCTTGTGTAAAATTTTGGTGCCGTGGATCCTACAGGTAATTTTATAAATTTCACTTATTTCGACATTCCTAATTACCATACATTGCTTGTAAGTTAATCTTGACTAGTTATTACCCATGTTAGAACTAGTATAACATACTTAGGCATATAGGAAATCCATTTCCCACCAAAATTCAAAAATTTGAATAATCCACCCAAGGAGCCCTTTTGCATAAAGGAAGGAACCAAAAATTTGGTTCCTTGCAATCCGTGGGTAATCTGATTGTTAGGATCTCATAATCATTAGAACACATTTATTGCAAATATTTGTCTCTTCACTCCATCCTTCTTGTATGGATTGACTTAGGTGATATCCATGGTCCATAAGGGATGACAAAAACCTCACTTTAACTATTCCTACACCACCTCCACAATCACCCATTACCATCACTACTCCACCACCAACAAAGACTTCAAGCTCACCACCACCGGCTCCCGTCCAAACATCAAAAACACCATCACCTCCAAAGTCTCCAACACTCATCCCATTGGAGTTATTTTCTACACCACCTACTTCTTCAAATCCTTTCTTGGAGGACTTGGAAGATTTGACTCCTAGGCCCAATCATCCACCACCACTACCATCATTTGGCACTATTGAGCGGATTGCTCATGAGTCTCCAAGACCATCATTTGACCCAAACGCCCCGTTAGGGCCAAGACCTCTTCTCTTCCACCCTATCCACAAGGATATCCATGGTCCTTTATATGGGGATCAACCACTTCCTATATCAATGTCTTCTCACATAGAGGAAATTGAGGAGTCCATGTGGGAAGATCATCCCACAAGAGAAGAGATTCAAGCCGAACTCCAACATCTCCACCAATTCTCAAATATGGTGGATTCTCATCTAAGTGATGCTATGCAAATGCAAAGTGCTTTGCTAGCCTCCATCATCACCGCACCAAACACTATTAGGAATTTTGTAAAAGTGGGTTCATGCTGATATGGTTCCTGCTGATAGACTTTATGTTTCTACTGATAGTGTAGTTTCTACTGATAGTGGTAGTTGCTACTGATAGTAATATAGTTCGTGCGGATATGTAGTTTCCGTATATTTAGTATTTAGTTGTGATATGCATGAGATAAATTAGGAATAGATAATGCATATCTTTTGAGTGTTTTGCAAGCTGCAAAATTAGGGTTTCTTGATAGTATAAAAGAAACTAGCGGATAGGTTTTGATGTACGTTTTTCAATAAAATTCATAGTGAATTAATACAGATCCATAGAGGATCAAGTTGTTGGTGTTTATTGTCTTCTTTAGCATTGTATTTATTTTCCGCGTGAATACAATTTGCAGGATATTAGTTTTCACATACACATCAAACCATAACACAAAGTGGCGTATGAATGGAATTCTAGAGAGAGAAAGTTAGAGGTTTAGGGAACTTAGTGAGAGAAAGTGAAAGATATTATTATGAGCTCCAACTCTCTACCTTGGGAGGTAGAGAGTATTTATAGTCTTACATAAAATGCCACACAACGGGCTGTGGATCAGGCATACAGTGGGTAAAGACCCGTCCGTCCTCCACGGGTTTACTTAACTAAATACTACTTAACTCAAAAGAACTACGACTACGAGCTTTCTAACGATTACATATACTTGAGGTGACCGACTCTTTAATACCTGGAATTTCTAATTCCTAACAATCTCCCCCTAAGGGAGGTCACCTCAATCATGTACCAAAATTACATTGAATACAAATAGATATTACATTAACAATTGTTCTTGCATTCTTGATGTAGACCTTTGCTCCTAAGCTCGTAGTCATTAATTCTTCACATTGCATGTTTGGTTACTCCAAGTGGAGGTCTTTTACTGATCCACGTGATAATAAATTTGAGCCAGCTTTTGAGATCATCAGCTATCAAAAATCTCTGAGACATCCTTTGTGGTGTTGGTATTATGTGATGTTGTGACTTTAGGACCGACATGCTCACATTCTGGATCATGATATCTTCTCATCAGAGTAGTGGAAGCTTTAGTTGATTCATGATATTGGCAGCAGCGTAGCAGAATCATGGAGTGAAAATATCAGAGTCATTGATGCACTAATCATAATTTCATTTGAGATGAATGTGTTAAGTGAGCATGCGGCTATGGATTGACCGCTTCATTCTGATCAGCTGCAAACGTCGGGTGTACCTGCATACAACAGTTAGCAATAAATCGCACGAAAGTGTCTTTGATCACTTTCGTTCAATTGAGGTACACGGCCCACGGTTCCCCGTTGATCAGTACATGTACTGCCTGTGATCAGGTATAATTCCGAAGAATTTCCTTGACAGGGTTTCGCAGCTGCTCTAGCTGTTCTCAAACCGGAACATCTCAAAGAAGACAACATGGAGTGAGTGAACCAACGAATTTAAATCCACTGATTGATGAAAAGAGATTTGAAAAACAATCGTGTATTGCTCAATAGAAATTGTTTTTGCAATACAACGAAGGTTTTATTGAAAATCAATTATCAATCATAAAAACACCTTTTGGTTTGAAAAATGAGTACACGGTCGATGTGCTAAAGAAAAGAGTTATTAAGCACAAAGACCGGTTTTTCAAAGGTATCCGTCAATCCATAACCTGAACCAGGATTAATTCAAAAGATTGAATCGCCCCATTGTTTCTGTTCAGTTGTCACATGGTTGATCTATATAATAGATCTCACATGCCACCTACCAGGAGCTTGTTTGATGTTGGCTCCAGAAGGCTTTCCATCTTCATTGTGAATATGTAAACACATCACTCAGATGTTCTGGCAATACCACAAGGATAATGCGTAGGACTCAAGATATAATCTCTCTTTTCACATTGTGTGAAACAGAGAGTCTTCATTGAAAGTGTCCTAAATGAGATTTATTGATGATCTCGTGGCTCTAGACTCAATTTGTGCATATTTGGATCCTGTGCCGGAGACTAGGGAGAGGGTCTCCTTCTTCAATATCAACAATCTCTAAGAGAAAGTCGATAGATAATGTCGGTTCCCCGTGAGAATGAAACAAGTCCTTTTAAGAGGAACTTGAGTGGTTTGGAAAGTTGAAGTGCAGTGCGTCACTGGGTCCATGACGTCTTGTCTACAATACCGATGTTACCATCAGTAGCATATTAATTGAACCCGGTTTCTGCCCTAAGGTTGAATAAATAGAGGGCTATTTGTTTTCACCCTTTTCTCATTCAATTCTTTTTCATTCTTCAACCCCTTCAGTGCTTACCGAGACTTCATAGCTAGAACCTTGTTGGGTTTGTTCCAATACTAGCTCAGTCTCAGTCCGCACTCTTCCCATATCTCATTTTTCTCCTTTTATCATCATACCTAAGAACTCTACACTAACTAGTGGATAGTCCCTGGGTAGATCCCTCCAGTTCTGGTGAATCATGGGAACACATGCCTAACCTTATCATCCTTATATCACCGTACATAAAGTAAAGTTGGTCGGTCTATTTGGTATTGTTCATCTGCCATTGGAACCAATTGAAAACCATTTGAAAATCAATCCAGATACTTGTGATATATTATCAAAACATTTTGTACCTAAATTGTTTTTGATATTTTTAGAATAAGTGCTCCCCCTCAACATGTGCATCAAATGTTTGAAATCGTTTTGCACACGGAGGCAAGAGGAAGAAATTACTTCTTTGATTACCATTTTCTAAAAGATATCAACATCACTACCCAAATCGAATCAAGTAGATAAAGCATTTTGGGGAAGGATGAGATTTTCATGATTTTGCTCCCCCTCAATATGTGCTTCAAGGTTTGAAAGGAGTTTTGCACATACTAGAGGGAACCTGCACATTGAGATAAATGATCACGTTTCAAGTCATAGGTGTAAGATAGATGCTCCCCCTCAACATGTGAATGGAAAATTTGAAATCGTTTGTCACATGCGGGGAGGATAACATGTACATCCTTGTAAAACCATTTACCGAATCCTCAGTTTAAGTCTAATTTAAATCACAAATTCTCCCCCGTTCACAATTATCAAATCATTTGAGATTTGTGATCTCTTATAGATTTAAATTGATTTTGAAAGCTTTTAAGGAGAGTTGTGACTTGATTATGAAAGCGTTTTAACTGATAAGGATCGGATTTTAAGACTTTAAACTCCATTGATAAAACATGCATGAATATCTTTTGAAAACAATTGAATGCCAAATAACTTTTTAATTTAATTGAAATCATTCTCCCCCTCAATCAATGACATAGGTTGTTGATTGAGAGATAGAGATTTTGACAAATAAGTCCTGATGATTATCAAAAATAGAGACCGAGTTATTTTTCAAAGCAGTTAGTTTTTAGCAGATAAATGTTTATAGAATCAGAGCCTTGAATTTATGGAAAAACATGATAAAGTATGGCTCTGTTCTTTCTTTGAAAAGCGGGTTACTGCCTGAAATGACAGTAAGCCATCGTTTCTCTTTCTCTCAAATTTTTTTTTATTTTTTTTTTTAACATTCGAACAACATCTAAAGTCCCGTTTCATTCTTTGAATGACAGCACAAAGACCGTAGATATTATCGAACCGAGAAAAACATGACAAAATGACAATATTTTTGAGGGATTTTCGAATTTTTCAAATATTTTTATGGATTTTGAAAGTTTTATATTTTTCTATTTGATTTTTGAGAGTTTTATAATTTTGTATTTTGATTTTCGAATAGATATATACAAGAGATAGATGAAGATAGACTTTTACTCCTCGTCTTCCTCCTGAAGACGTTTGAGTGTTTCTGGTTGAAGGCTTTTCAAGCCAAGACGTTGAAGAATAAACTCAAAACGTTCTCTTGGAAGAGCTTTGGTGAAGATGTCTGCTAACTGATATTCAGACCTCACAAAATAGAGTTCCACCACACCTTTTTCCACTTGTTCCCTGATGAAATGATGTCGAATGTCGATGTGCTTTGCTCTTGAGTGTTGAACATTGTTGCATGAGAGAGCAATAGCACTTTTATTATCACAGTACAGAGGGATTTTGTTGAATTCAAAGCCATAGTCAGATTATTGAGATCTCATCCATAAGATTTGAGCACAACAGGATGACATGGCTATGTATTCAGCCTCTGTAGAGGAAATAGAATTACTCATTTGCTTCTTTGAAGACCAGCTCATAAGCTTATCACCCAAAAACTGAGCACCTCCAGATGTACTTCGACGAGTATCTTGACACCCTGCATGATCAGCATCTGCATAGGCTATTAGTGACATGCCGGTGTCCTTCGGGTACTAAAGACCCATATTGATGGTTCCTTGGAGATACCGAAAGACCCGTTTAACTGCTTCAAGGTGCTTTTTAGTAGGCTTAGCCTGGTATCTAGCACACATGCAAACAGCGAACAAGATGTCTGGTCTACTAGCAGTGAGGTACATCAGGGATCCAATCATACTACGATATTTCGTTTGGTCAATCATGATCCCTGAGTGGTCCTCATCTAGTTTGGTTCGATCAATCATGGGGGTGTCAACAGGGTCACTTGAATCAAATCCAAATTTCTTTAAGATCTCTGTTGCATATTTAGATTGATTTATGAAAATGCCTCCGGGACTTTGTGAAATTTGTAATCCCAAGAAAAATGACATTTGTCCCATCATTGACATTTGAAATTTTGAACTCATTTCATTTGAAAAACGATCACATTCCATTGGGTCTGTCGAGGCAAAAATAATATCATCAACATAAATTTGAACATGAATTAAATGTTTGCATGACTTCCTGGTGAACAATGTAGGATCAACTGCTCCTTTGCTAAATCCGGTAGATAGAAGAAACTTTGACAGTGTATCATACCATGCCCTTGGAGCTTGCTTTAAACCGTAAAGAGCCTTCTTCAAACGATAAACGTGAGTAGGATGCTCTTGATTCACAAATCCTTCAGGTTGGCTGACGTAGACGACTTCTTTAAGATCTCCGTTCAGAAATGCCGTCTTCACATCCATCTGATAGACTACCATGTTCTTACTAGCAGCATTAGCCAGAAAGATTCTGATTGCCTCAATTCGAGCAACTGGAGCAAAAGATTCTTCAAAGTCAATACCCTCCTCTTGACGGTATCCTTTAGCAACTAATCGAGCCTTGTTCTTCAACACATCACCATGCTCATCAAGTTTCACTTTGAAGATCCATTTAAGAGCAATAATCATAGCACAGTCTGGAGCAGGTACTAACTCCCATACATCAAGTTGATCAAACTCATGAATTTCATCTTGCATGGCATTGAACCAGCTATCTTCATTCATGGCGGTTTTAACATCTTTTGGTTCGATCTTAGATAGTACTGAGTTGAAGAAGCACCATAAGGCATCGGTTGCAAGTTGTTTCCGTGTTGATACAGGACGAGAGGGATTTCCAATGATGTTGTCTAGTGGATGATCGTGAGTCCATTTTCTAAGGTGTTCATGTGGCAGTTGTTGAGGGACTGAGGTAGCAGAGTCGATGTCTCCTGAAGAAGATGGTTCTGATGATGATTCAGGAGCAAATATGTTTTCAAATGGAGCATCTTCAGGAGTAGCAAAGGGATTAACTTCATCATTGATGCCAGAAACAGTTCCATGATGTACATTTGAAGAATGATGATTTGTTGATGAGACGGAAGGATCAGCAGTAGGCGCTTCTTGACTTAAAGATATTGAGACTGAGGGATTGACTTCATTCACAGGAATATGAGCAGCCTCTGTTGTATGGATCAACACCTCATTAGTACTTGGATCATAAAGTTCATCAAACATAGGATCAAACAATTTCTTTAAATCATCTTCAGATGGAGGTACATATGGAGTTTCTTGAGAGGAGTTTGGAACAAGGGATGAACCAATGGGACTGTTTTGAAGTGCGGGTCCTGAACTGGAGTGTCCAGGAGCCATTTGACCGGTCAGCTCATCAAACGTAACGTGAATTGTTTCCATGATATTTTGGGTTCTTTTGTTGTAGATTCAGTATCCCTTTTTGTTTGGTGCATATCCTACAAATACTCCAATGTCAGCTTAGCCCTAAGTTTGCCTAAGTCTTGACCCTCATTAGTTGGATAACACAATGCACCAAATACACGAAGGAAAGAGAGATTAGGTTTTCTGTTGTGGACAAGTTCATATGGAGTTTTTCCATGAACAGTGTGAATCAGGGAACGATTTTATGTGTAGAATGCAGTGGCAATTGCTTCAGCCCAGAGAAACATTGGAACCTTTGAGTAAATCAGCATTTTTCTAGCAGCTTCAACAAGAGTTCGATTTCGCCTTTCAACTACACCGTTCTGTTGAGGAGTTCGTGGAACACTTATTTGATGGCTGATTCCAACGCTTTCATAGAATTCACTAAGTTGTTTGTTGACAAACTCAGTTCCATTGTCTGTTCTGATAATTCTGACGGTTTTGTTAAGTCGAACCTGCAGCTGTTTGATGAGTTTGATGATGATATCAGGAGTTTCATCCTTTGTCCTTAAGAACTTGACCCAGGTGAATCTAGAGTAATCATTAACCACAACTAACACATATTTCTTCCCAAAGATATTCTGCACCCTCATTGGTCCACATAAATCCATATGAATCATATGAAGAACTTCTATGACAGAATTAGTAGGTTTGGGTTTATGGGCATACTTCTTGCTTTTTCCCAATTGACATGTTGAACAAAGATGATCCTTTTCGTACTTGAGTCTAGGTAAACCTACAACTAAGTCCTTTCTGGTGAGATCATTGATGGTGCCGAAGTTCAGGTGATTGAGACGACGATGCCATAACCATGGCTTTGTTTTAGAAGCCTTTGACAGCAAGCAAATTAGAGAAGACTTCATCATATCTTCGATGGAGATGGTGTATAGATTTGAACCACGTGAACCTCTTAAAAGTTCCTTACCATCAAGTTCTCTAACGAAGCAGGTATGTTTTCTGAAGGCTACTTCTAGATCCGAATCGTAGAATTGACCAACAGAGAACAAGTTGTGACCAAGACCTTCTACATAGTAAACTCTGGAGATAACACTTTCGCCAACAACATAGTATCCATAACCCATAATAGCACCGAAATGATCATTCCCGAATCTAACAGTCCCGATGAATTTGCTCACGAAGTTCATGAGCCGTGACCGGTCGCCAGTCATATGCTTGAAACAGCCTGAGTCCAGGTACCACAGAACGATTTGAACGATCTGCAGTTGAACACAGACAAGAATGGATAACTGGATAATTAGGATCCCCATGCAAGAATGGGTTCCATTTGGTTAGTAACAATGGTTGGAACACCCACATCAGAAATAGAAGCATTCATATCAGAAAATGAGGAAATGGAATCATTGTGAATAGATGCAGTACTAGTGTCTGTATTAGCCCTGTTCACAGTGTGCTCACTTCTTAAGGGAATAGTTCTACCATTAGGCATCCATTTTCTAGTGGGCATTATCTGATTAGTCTTATGACCAACAGGTATCCAATAATAGCCTATTTTACTGAATGTTCTTCCTGTGGGTTTCCACTGTTTTCTAACTTTCTTTCGTTTTTGCCTTTTAGCCTTCTTAGCATGAATTTTAGCATTAACAATATTAACTGGACAATTAACATCATTAGGCAGAACATTAACACTACATTCATGATTAGAAACAGAATTCAAGCAGACATCAATACAAGGTTTGCAAATAGTATCAGAATTCGAATTAATTATAGTACGCCTATGGCTAATACTAGAATCAACACGATTCGTTTTATTCGGTTCAAACTTAAAGTTCCTAGATTGTTCTTCTACTCTTTTCCAGTGCACATTCTCAGCTTGCGAGGTCCTATCATTCCTTGTATTGTCTTGAGACTTTGACCTGCTCCCTTTAATGTCACTGATTACTCCTGTAGAGGGAATGGGAACATTAGTTGGTTTAACTACTCTTTGCATCACCTGTTTAGATGTGCTGGGATCTGAACTACATGTAGGCATACTAAGGTTCACTTTCTTAAAACTAGAAGTACTGGGATTTGTACTCCTAGAAGGCACGCTTGAGTTCTCTTTCTTAGCTTTGACAGATCTGGAATCTGAACTACTTAAAGGCACACTAAGGTTCACATTCAAAACATTGGGCATCGAATGAATATCATACTTGGCATTAGGCATCGAGCATGGAATCAAAGGATTAACTCTCTCACCTAATGACTTTGGGCATATTGTGATCAAGCATTCTAGGATTTCTTGAGATCGTTTGGCATATAAGCATGCATGTCCAATTGCATTATCATGAGGTTTCTCTAACTTATCCTCTTCAACAATCTCACGCAGACATTCTATGCAATCCTTAAGGGATGAGAAGTATGTTTGAACAGCAAGTATATTGTTCCTGAGATGAGGAGGGACATATTTCACAGACAAAGCATATTTATTACAAGAGTGAACCTTTGATACACCATTCTCCCCATTGGTCATAGGCATTTTCCCTTTTACCTGACTCTTCAGATTCTCAATTTCCTTTTGTAATGAAGCTATTTGTTCGTTATTTTTGTTACGAGTGACCTTTATTGATTCAAATAGCTCATTGAAATGACTTTTAACCTTTTCATTTTCTTCTAGAAAACTTTCGTTTTCCTTTTGTAATGCATTTACTAGGTTTTGAAGATGAAACGTTTAAGAATTCTGAGAATCTAAAGGAGGAGGCATTTGGGAGCCTGTCATATTGTTCGTTTGACCCTTTAATTGAGAGATTTTGGCTTTCAACTTTCTGATCGTGTTGCAATGAGCTTGAATCTGTTCATCACGTTTGTTAATTTGAAAAACTGCATCAAACTCTGGAGCATCTGAGGATGTCTTGATATTTGAAGTTTTGACATTTTCTTTAAGATGTTGATATTTTAGTTGTAAATTAAAATGCTCAACTTCTAGTTTAGAAAGATGTTTAACCAAATTGTCGTGATCATCCAGTTCAATTTTCTCGTTTAGTTTAGAATTAGTTTTTTCAAGCTCAATGACACGATCATGGGAGACTTTCAGGGCAACAGATAGTTCATGAAATTAGGAAGCATTAATAGAGCAATTTGAAGCAGTGAAAAATATATCTTGAGCAATACATTCAGTAATAAGAGTCTCATTTAATGTATGCAAGTTCTTCCTCTCAATCTCATTATATTTTAGTGCACGCTCATAGTCACTAACTTCAACTATCATTGCATCAAATTCCTTTTCCATTCCCTTAATATCAGTTTCTATCCCCTTTTTAAGACTCTCAAAGTGATCTTTTAGAAGTTTAAAGAAAGGCATGACCTCAGTTAAATAACATTCTTTCATTTGCTCAAAACCCCTTTCTCCTTCATTTATACCAGTGGGTGTGATCCTTTTCTTGCAAGTTTTCTCAAAATCAACAAATAGTTGAAATATAACATATTGGCTAATTAAGGTCTTGCTTTTAGTGGCAATTGTTCTAGGAACAAGATGCATTGGTGTATTAGGAGGATACACAGTCGCTCTAGGCATTTTCCAAAGGGGAGGGTTTGTTTCAACAATATTTTCAGCTTTCTGCTTATCTAAATCCATTTTCCAGAAAACTTGTTCGGGAGTCAACAATGTCTGAGGCTTAAACTTGTTCAAGGAAATCCAGTTTTCCTTCTTGTAGTCATGGGGAGTGATAATTATTTTTTTCTCTTTGCATTTAGGATCATTTAGTTTCTTATTCATCTTCTCCCTAGTGATTTCATATAATTTCTTATCATCCTCAGTGCACTCAACGCAACTAGGTTTTTGTCTAGGTTTAAGAATCTCATTGCCATCATAGATCACACTTTGACCTGCTTTTGCTATCTTTCCGTACTCAGGGTTGGGTTTATCTATAATGGGAACACTATGCTTATCGCTTAGAACTCTATGCTTAGTGATCATGTGAGCAGTCTGAATGGTGTTTCCTTGTATGTACAACTTGTTTTCAAGTTTGTTTTTCAAAGTTTTCAGATTAGAAAAATCTCTCAAGAGTTTTGATTCCTTTGCATTAAATTCTTGCTTAAGCATTTTCACATTTTCTTGAAGTTCTTGTTTTTGCTTAGCAGTTTTAGAAAGCTTTTCTTTCAAGGAATTTAATTCTTGTTTTAATACTTCTTCTCTAAAATTACTTTTTCTAATGATTGTACGCACTTGGTCATCCATTTCCTGCTCACGAGTGGTCAACTCAAATTTTGCACGTTGTTCATAAATAGCAACACGTTCTTTATAGGCATTTAGTTCAGAAATTACAGAATCATCAGAGGCACATGCAGTGTATTCATCAAAAACATAGTCATTGTTGACTGCAGAAGATGCATCACTTGGTACAACTCCACTTTCACTTTGTTTCTCATATTGATCATATGGGACAATATTGATATTACCCATATTTTCAACATTTGATTCAAAAGTTTCAGTTGATTGTACTTTGTCATGCATCTGTTGCACATCAGCGTCATCGTATAGTTTTAATACCTCTGAGATGAGTTTGTCTTTGGATGAGCCAGCTTGTGGTGAAGAAGAGACCTTGGGAGAAACCATTGGAGAAATGCTAGCCATAAAAATTGTGTGTGCAGTAGGTCCATCATCCACATCAGAGTCGTATGCATCACAATCAGCGACTTGAAAGGCATTCTGATGATTGTGACCTATCTCCTGAATAGGCTGCTCACCCACATCTGCATCATAGGTCTTGGCATTGCCCTCAGCTAGAAACAACAATTCCTCTTCATCCAAAGCAGTACCATTATCCTGAGCTTGTACAAGCAGCATCTTGTCTCTAAAGTAATCAGCATTCTGTGGATGCTTTGGATATGTGCAGTTCCTTGCAATGTGTCCCTCACCACCACAGTTATAACATTTTATCGGCTTAGCTTGACCTTGATTACCATTCCTTCCTTGATTCTGATTACCAACATAACCTCTACCAGCTCCACCTCTTCCCTGATCATACTGTCTTTCCTGAACTGGTTGCACCACGATCCTCCCATCTTTAACAGTAGCTTGATTGTGTGGGTTAGATGTTGTTCTGAGGTTGTTGTTGGTTTGTCGGAGAGAATTCATGTTTTGACTAATCAGAAGAGCTAGTTGGTTAATGATGTTACCCACGTGTGCATCAGCATCAGCTTGTTTGAACATAGGATCAGGAATGAGTTTGTGATTACCATTACCCATGGGTATGACTTGTGAGGCTTTGGTTGTGATTCCGATGTTTGAGTAGAAGGCAGTTGAGTCATTAGATGAACTAGTCTCTCCCTGGTTGGTTTTGAACTGATTAAGAATCATCTTTTCAAACATAGCATGTCTCTCATTCTGAAGAAGGAAGGCATAGAGTTGCTCATAATTCGTATTCTTCAATCCTTTAGTGAGCTTCATAGAAGTAACAAACTTGTGCCATTCGGGATTCATGTTGTTCACAAATTTTGAGTTCAGCTGAATGTTAGGCATAGTCATTCTGATGTTCCTCATATCATTCACCAACTTATGAAATCTCACATACTACTCATAGATACTCTCATCTGGTTTCATCTTGAAGTGTTCAAATTCGTCATAGAGTTGTGATTCTCTGTCTTCCATAGTTAATTCAGAACCTGAGAGAAGCATCTTGACATTATCCCATACTGCCTTTGCTTCGGTGTTGTGATTGATCAGCTTGTAGATGTCTTTAGGAAGACCTTGAAGAACAATGTTAGAAGCCCTGATATCTGCATCGAATCTCTTTTTCTCCTTATCATCAAGCTCATCATACATTTTAGGTCTGTCCATTCCGTAAATAGGAGTTCCATCTTCATTAGTATCAAGTATATCTCTAGTAGTTTCAACTCGGTAGGGTCCTTCATCGATTGATTTGAGAATGTTAACCCCATTTTCTTTAACAAGACAGTACAATCTGATTCGTTGAGCCCAAGAATCGTAGTCAGTTATGTCAAGCATGGGTGGACGAGTATCTGAACCAGCTGCTTGGACATCCTCGGCAACAGTGGAGATGATGGTGGAAACGTTGGTAGACATGTTAACAAATTATACGGGATTTTATAACTCTATGATTAAACCGGGAAATAGATTCTTTCACGGGATTTTACTAAATCAAGAGAAAACCGTAAAAAAAATCACCCAAGTCGCTAGAAGATAATGCACCAAGTCGCTAACACCTAATTCGCTATACCACAAAGTCGCTAAAGTCCCAAGTCGCTAAACAAATGCAAGTCGCTAAGTAGTAACTCGCTAAGCCTCAAGTCGCTAGCAAAATTTTGGCAGCAATTCGCTAGACAAGTCGCTAAAGATTCAAGTCGCTAAAGAGCAACTCGCTACAGACCAAGTCGCTAACACCAGGTCGCTACCCGTAGTGGAGAGTCCACTACTTGTACTGTTAGTCGCTAGGCCTAAGTCGCTAGCTCCAAAACTGTAACTCGCTACAAAATTGCAAAGCAAGTCGCTACTAAGAAACAACTCCGTAGGTCAAGTCGCTAGCATGAAAAACAACATAAACATCACTTTTCAATCCAAAAACAACCCAACCAAGATGATTCAAGCTTACCAAATGAAAACCTAAACACTTGTGATGATTCTAAACATAAAAGTACTAACAAAATCCAAGCTTTAACACAAGAAATCAACCAAATGATGCACAAACCACTAAACTTTTTCAAACTCAAAAACCACCTAAAAACCACTAGAGATCCAAAGATGTGCAAGATATGATCTAACCATGGCTCTTGATACCAATTGTAGGATATTAGTTTTCACATACACATCAAACCATAACACAAAGTGGTGTATGAATGGAATTCTAGAGAGAGAAAGTTAGAGGTTTAGGGAACTTAGCGAGAGAAAGTGAAAGATATTATTATGAGCTCCAACTCTCTACCTTGGGAGGTAGAGAGTATTTATAGTCTTACATAAAACGCCACACAACGGGCTGTGGATCAGGCATACAGTGGGTAAAGACCCGTCCGTCCTCCACGGTGTTACTTAACTAAATACTACTTAACTCAAAAGAACTACGACTACGAGCTTTCTAACGATTACATATACTTGAGGTGACCGACTCTTTAATACCTGGAATTTCTAATTCCTAACACAATTCTAGTAAAGGTTCTCCATAGTTTTCTTGTGATTACACAGGTTAACTATACTCTCTCTAAGGCTCATAAGATCTATCTGGGACTGAACCCAACAAGTGGTATCAAAGCCTCATGAGAATCTTTTTTAAAAGACAGTCTTATTCTTCTACACAAAACCTTAAAAATGACATCATCAAAACATTCAGATTCAGAAAATGATGAACAGCATGAGCCATCAAACACCCAGTCCACTATTCAGCAAGTGGTCACCACCATGTCCAACACCAATGCAAAATTTCCATACCTAAAGAAGGACAAATATGACATATGGGCCATAAAGATGGAAAATTGTATCTCCAACATGGACATCAATCTCTGGAACATTGTTCTAAAAGGAAACAGTAAGAAGGCTACTGGAAGAGATGCTGATGGGAATGTGATAATTCTTCCAGCAACAGGTCATGCAGAACAGCTTGTAGTTCAGAGGGAAACAAAGGCAAGGACTACTTTGCTTCAATCTCTTCCAGATGAGCATATGAGTGACTTTTATTATCTTGATGATGCTAGAGAAATCTGGAGAGTAATAAAAGCAAGGTTTGGAGGTAACGAAGAATCTAAAAAGATGAGGAAGTCAATGCTCAAGCAGAACATTCAGGAGTTTTCGATTTCTGAAGAGGAAGGCATACACAAGGGGTATGACAGGTTCCAGAAAATCCTCAGCCAACTAAATCAGATGAAGTCCAAACCTGAAAATGAGGAATGTAATCTCAAGTTCCTTCGTGCTTTACCTTCTTCCTGGAGGCAGGTTTCTCTCACACTCAAGGCAAAGGGAGGCCTTGACTACTTAAGCTTTGATGACTTGTACAATAAGCTTAGATCCCATGAAATTGATATCAAGGGTCATTCATCTTATTCTCCAACTCCAACACACTCAGATTTTGTTAGTGCTACCAATGCTAACATAATGGTGTCTTATGCTGAGAGTCCCACTTCTTCATCAGCAGCAACCAGAACACACACTTCTTCTACAAGAAAATTAAAGTCCAATTCGGTGATAGAGGATGTGCTTCACTCTTTTGTTGCTGAAACAGAAGATCAACAGCAGCTGGTCTATGAAGATTTTGAACAAGTGGATAAATGGGATTTGGAGGAGATGGATCTCAAATGGCAGATGGCCATGCTTGCTGTGAAAGTTAACAGGTTTGAGCAGGGCTCTGGAAGGAAGTTTGGCTACAAGGGAAGAGAATCAGCCAAGTTTGACAGGAAGAAGATCAGATGCTTTGAATGCAACCAACTTGGTCACTTTGCTAGAGAATGTCCAGACAAGAAGAGAGGTGACAAAAGAAGTTATAATGCATACAAGCTTAAGGATGCTGAGGAGGTGAAACCTAAAGCCTTGTTGTCTCTGGAGACAAGGATTGACTGGGATGATCATGTGGATGATGCTAAGGATGAAAATCCTCAGGTTGGATTGGTGGCTGATACTGCTGGTGAATTTGCAATGATGGGCATCACTTCTCGGGTACAAAATTGTATATTTGGTTGTAATGCTAAATATTATGCTCTTAAAAGTGAACTTGATGATTTTAATGATAAGTATAAAGAATATTTTATTCAGGTCCAGGCCTATAAGAAAACTGTTAAAGCTTTAGAAAAACAAAAGGTCTAGCATGAACAAAATCAAATGGCTCTTGAAAAAAGAATTAAGGTTTTGGAAAGAGATTTGGATAACACCACTAACAAACTAAAATTTAATAAGAAAGAATATGTAAAGGTTGTTGCTGAAAAAGAGGGTCTCAGGCTAGTTTAGATTCAGAGGTGGCTAGACATAATCAGTGGCAAGAACAGGCTAAAAACCTAGATAAACTGTGGAATTGCTCTATGTCTGTTAAAACTAAGATGGGGTTAGGGTTCAAGGATTATATTAAACCAGATGAGATTTATGACCCTATTGAATATAGTGTTTTTAATCTTGTCACTGATGAAGAGGAAGATAAATATAGAAAACCTATTAACTTTGTAAAACATGGTAAAATGCATTCAGTTCCTTCTTCCATAAATGGTATTGTTAGGCCACCCAAGCCAGACTCAGACTCAGATGAATCACATATGACCTATGGTTAAAAGTCTAATGACTTATCTGAAACTGGCAGTGAATCTAATACTTTTGTCTCTTGTTCTTCCAGGACTTCAGAGACCCAATCTAAAGACTATGCCAGTTGTGATTCAAATGAAGAGTCTTCAAAGTCTGCCTCTCCCAAGCCTTTACCAGTTCACCATGCCGCAAGATTTGCTGTTAAAGAACCTTCTTCAAAGACAACTTCTTTTAGAAACATTTCTTGTTCTGTTGATTTTGTTAAAAAAAATTCTGATTTTGGTTGTGTTTTGAATAATTTTGTTTGTGATAAGACTATTCATGTTTTGAACAAGCATTTTAAGAAGAAATCATGTTTTGTTTGTGGTAGTGCATTTCATCTTATCAAAGATTGTGATTTTTATGAGAAACAGATGAATGTGTGTACTAATCAACAGAGATATAGATCTGTATGGAATGATGTGACCAACATTCCTCCGTTTGCTCCCTCTGGAACACATGTGAGGACCAGCAGAATCAATTCTGCTGGTAGACCAATTGCTGCTGGTAGACCAGTTCCTACTGGTAACCCAGTTTCTGCTGACAGGCCATCTTCATCATGTTGGAGAAGAAATGTTACTAGACCATTATACAGACCAACTAGTACTTATTTTCAAAATGGATACAGGCCTGTTAATAATGACCTTTTGCATACAAGGGGGCAAGGTGGGATACTGCTGTTAAGCCCTCAGCAGGTTGCTCTTGGACACACAATCGACCATCTTTTATAAGGGGTTCCAAGAACAATAGTGGATCTCATAAATCTGCAGGTTTTTCTAATATGATCCACAAGGCAGGCCCAAGTCAGTGATGACTTGGGTCTCCATGTATACTAATGTTGTTGTATATCTTTTTAACTTGTAGTATGATCCTCATTCTAATAAAGATTTAGGCATTGTTGATAGTGGTTGTTCTAGGAGTATAACAGGGAACAAAGACAGGCTCCATGATTTTGTATCTATTCAAGGAGGTACTGTTACTTTTGGAGGAGGAGATGGTAAAATTACTGGGAAGGGAACTATTAAAACTTCCAAGCTGAACTTTGAGAATGTGTATTACGTGGAAGCATTGAGAAATTTTAACCTGTTTTCTGTGTCTCAAATTTGTGACTAGAAAAATTATGTATTGTTCACTGATACAGAACGTCTTGTTCTCTCCAAAGATTTCCAGATACCTGATGGCAGTCAAGTTGTTCTGAAGGTGCCAAGGAAACAAAGTCTATATACATTAAATCTCAATGAACTTCAGCCTGCAGGTGACATAGCTTGTTTGGTGGCAAAAGCATCCTTGGATGAATCTAATAAATGGCATAGAAGGATGGCTCATGTTAATTTCAAAAAAATCAACAAGCTAGCTAAATTTGGGTTAGTTAATGGACTTCCTTCCAAGGTCTTTACTAATGAGCACAACTGTGTGGCTTGTAACAAGGGAAAGCAACACAAGGCTTCCTATAAGTCCATTACTGCTGTCAGCACTATCTTTGAGCCTTTGCAGCTTCTAGATATGGATCTTTTTGGTCCTACATCTATCAGAAGCATTGATCATAAGTACTATTGTTTGGTGGTTACTGATGATTATAGTAGGTATTGTTGTGCATTCTTTTTGGGGACTAAAGATGAAACATTCCAGATTCTTCAAGATTTTATTGCCCTGGTAGAGAATCAGTTGAACAAGAAGGTTAAAGCCATTAGGTGTGATAATGGGACAGAGTTCAAGAATGCCAAATTGATAGAACTCTGTGCTACAAAGGGGATAAAAATGGATTATAGCACTGCCAGGACTCCACAACAAAATAGAGCTGTTGAAAGGAAAAATAGAACCCTGATTGAAGCAGCAAGATCTATGCTTGCTGAATCTAAGTTACCTACTATGTCTTGAACAGGGTGTTGATAACTAATCCTCACAAAAGGATACCTTATGAACTTCTGTCTGGCAAAATTCCTACCATTAGCCACCTTAAGCCTTTTGGTTGTCATGTCACCATCCTTAACACCAGTGATCATTTGGGCAAGTTTAATGGGAAAGCTGATGAGGGATTTGTAGTAGGCTATTCAGCTCATAGTAAAGCTTACAGGGTGTATAACTGATAACGCTACACGCGTCGTTCGGGGTCAAAGGAACTTCCTTTTCGTCGAGCAAGTTTTTCAACACCCTAGGCAGTGAACCTAATTGTTTTAGTGTAGTATTAGGGTAAGCCACGGGTATTGATATCGTTCTCTAGGGGAATAGGAATGCTAGTGAGAAGTTACTACGCTAAGGTTGGGGTTGAGGAAGATTATTTTTTTATCTTTTTATATTTTTTAGGAAAGGAAAGGTACGAATCTCGGGGTTTAGATTTGAGGGGGGGTTGGTATTGCTACCGATTACTCTACTTATCTAATTATCTAATCTAAGGTGTATGTAGTCTATGTCTAATTATTGTGTGCTCGTATGATAGTTTAAAGATATGTTTACTTAGGTTTTACTACTCCTTAATTATCTCCTATTGGTGGTTGAATTGTCACGTCCTTATTCTTAGTTGCGTTGTGTGTCTAAGGTTGTAGGGTATGCGTTTCTCCCTAAGTCTTTGAACTTACCAAAGGGTCTCGTCTACAAAACCCACTAGGGATAATAAACTCTTACTCTAAGGCACTCTTTGGATGGTTTAGCTTACAACTACTCAAGGAGTTATATTCTAAGGTTCACAAAGATTTAATCAAGCATTAAGTACACAACGAATGACCTATCGCATTACTAGATCATTAATCAACTAAGATAAGAGACAAAAAATCAATATTCAATAATTAAGTTTCATATTCCCTAAGCAAACACACAAGTAAATTAGCCGGACATGGAGAACATGCAAGCATACACACAAATAATCAAAGACATAATTGTATTAATGAAGTAAAACACTTATCTTGGTGTAAGATAGGGTTTGGAACCCAAAAATACTGTACAAGACAGCCTTGGTTCGATTTAGGTTTTTACTCCAAAAGACTACACATAAATACTGAAAAATTCGGATTCTATATATAAGATTACACATGCGACGGCGTCACCTTATGTTTTGTGACGCCGTCGTGTCGCCGTCATTAGGGTTTCGTCTTGGCCACGTTAGACTTGCGACGGCGTCACCTTATGCTTGTGACGCCGTCCTCTTCAGCTTCTGATTTCGTCTGCATTGCATCTAGGTCGTCTGAGTTGCGACGACCTTCTCTTTTATAACTTGACGTCGTCACTTGAAAATAGGAGTTTTGGCTTCTGTCCCGTCACAAAATCCTCCGACGGCGTCGCGTATAAGCTGTGACGCCGTCACCTTATGTTTTCAGGAGCTTTAAGTGTCTCGATTCTGACTTTGGCCATTTTCTTCGTATATTCGCGCCTTTTTGTCCAAATAAGTGCCATTCCAGCATTTTGCCTTCAAGATACCTAAAAAGTGAAGAAGAACGATATTAAGTAATAACGGATACAAAAGTGATCAAATAAGGGCTTAAACGACCCCTCAAAAAGGTACCTTTTAAAACCTTATCAAATATCCCTACACTTGGTATTTGCTTGTCCTCAAGCAAATGTACTTTTAGCCAATTAATTTATAAGTTATGGGTCATGAAGCATTGGTTTAAAATGGTCCACAACACATATAAGCCCCGCAAAAGTCATAACAAGCACGGAAATTACATGCTAGCACCTCACATGGGGTGTTTGGATACTCACATCTCTCTCGGGTGTATATGAAATATAACAAATTGGAAATGGAAGATAAACACTCATTAACCGGTCCTAGTACATAGATTACCATAGGCTTGAGAATAGATCAAACCTCCATCGCTTTGGCGTAAGCACCTAGGAAAGACTATCAAAGAGGTCTTTAAAGGGTTGTAACGTTAGGCTTACGGTAGGGAAACAAAGGGTCTGGTGGGATAGGCTATTTAGTGGTGGCAAGTCAAAAATCTTATTGTTACAAGCATACGAAGAATGGCGTTGCTAAGCCAAGACTGGACACTCTAGACTCTAGCTAACTGAAATAAACAAACATAAATTTAAAGGATAGATGTAGGATGTTAGCCCGTTTTTTTTTTTTTTTTTCACTCTATTTTTTTTTCTTTTCTCTTTTTCTCTTTTTTTTTGATTTTTTTTTTGTTTTTTTTTTAATCAAACACTTTTACTCTACCATCCTCTACGGTAACATCAAAATGATAGAGATTTATAGGCACATCCCTACACTTGAGTTTTTATTACTCTAACACTAATTTGACCCGAATTGAAAAGATCAAAACACTTGGGGTACATTATTACGCGAACAAAGGGAATTTGAATTTAACGTTCCCTTCCCGTCATTTCATAAACTTTAACTTTTCCCATGAATCCCAATCGTCCCAAAACTGTATACAAAGGATATGACTCGACTTAGAAACTCATGCAAGCAACCATATAATTGAACTAAGGGTTTAGGGTGATAACAATAATGCACTAAAAGTGAGTGCATACAGGGTAGGCTAAGGCGATTTGGGTGTATATTTGGGGGTGGGGTGTAAACAATCCTCTTCATTGATATTCCGGAAAAACCGAAACATCACGAGAACCGCGAAAAGGATAGGCTCAGAGGGGTTAACTAGGGGTATCGTGTACTAAAAATGAGTACAACGCAAAGGGTGTGGGGGAATTACTCAACCAATGTGGAAAAAGTAATTATATTACGGGTATCAAACAAGGGTTATCCTAATGCCTCTTATCATTTAGTTATTCCTAACTACACAAGTGCAGTCTTACTAGCGATCTCGGGATGCATCACAAAACAAGTTCTGGAATCTATTATACTACCGGTTCACACTCTAAGCATTAAAGATGAATGATTTAATTCCTACTAATCTAAGGGCGATCCTCACATTTTTGGGTGGAATTTAGGTGGTAAAGGGTTTTTGTGCTAGTCATGCAACTTCCTATCCGTGAGACGCTTTTGTTAAGACTAATGGCCCACTCCTATATGTCATAAAAAAATTTAAATTTGGTGCCAAAATTATCCTAACCGACATTTTCTCATGGTTTATTACACAAATACAATTGGACAAAGCAAATATTCAAGGATAAGCATAGTTTCAAAGTTCCCGTTTTATTTTCCCTCCGTACACTTAAACTGAACATTGTCCCCAATGTTCCCCGAAAGTATCAAAGTTATGATAATGGAACGTAATTAAAAACGAAAGAAACTAGTACTCCCCTGATTAGCTCGGTAGGATCCGTGTGTAGTGGTTAAATCCTTTCCAAGAAGAATTTATGCGTGAAAAGCTCCTTCCAATCTTATGTTTCTTCTTCTTGAAAAATTAAACCTGCACACTTGAAGAAAAACAAACAAAACCTTCGCGTAAAATCGGTGGTAATAATATATATAAGACTCGATTTAAACTAGGATATAATGCTTGTGGAATGGATGTTTAAAGAATTTCTGGAAAATTAAGACCTGGAAAATTCCAAAAATTTATAAGTAGCTCAGAAAACGAGAAAAAAGTAATCTGTTGTTTTTACTCCTTCCTGACGCCGTCAGGTTGTGATCCTGACGCCGTCAGGTTATCCTGACAAAAACTGGTCTGCGATTTTCTGGAAAAAATTCTGGAAAATTTACATCTTTAGAATCTGGAAAAATTTCTGCAAAACACCCATTATGACTCGATACAAGCATTTGACTCGAACAAACACACAAATATATCTTTTAATGAATTGTTATTCTCATGTTTACGTTTCTTTTGAAAACGTGTGTAATCCTCCCTACACTTATCCCTTATGTAAAATACCTTTATATGCAATTAAGACGAGGTTAAAAATAAAATAAAGCATTTTTACAAATTTAAACATGAGAATAAACAATCAATAAAAGACATATGACACTAACAAGCAAACAATTAAGCATGGGTTGCCTCCCACGAAGCGCTTTTCTTTATTTAAGAGTCTTGTAGCTAGACTCGTAGTCGTGCTCCTACGTGACTTCATTACCGCCACCTTCTTCTAAAACAATATCCTCATTGTTCACCATTTCATTATTATCCAACTGATAATGCTTCACCCATTGTCCATTAACGGTGAATTCTCTTCCATCATGGTCTAGTAGCACCACCGCTTCATTGCTCATCTGCTTTCTTACTGAAAAGGGTCCATACCATCTCGATTTGAGTTTTCCTGGGAATAATCTCAGTCTTGAATTATACAAGAGCACCTTATCTCCTTCCAAAAACTCTTTAGGACTCTTTATTCGTTGATCATGCCATTTTTTTTCCCTTTCTTTGTATGTGATTGATGATTCATATGCTTCCAGCCTTAGTTCATCTAATTCTTGAAGCTGTAAGAACCGATTTGACCCTGCTTCGGAATAATCCATATTGCAGGCCTTAAGTGCCCAATATGCTTTTTGCTCAAGTTCAATAGGGAGGTGGCACGCCTTCCCGTATACCAAGCGAAAAGGGGTTGTTCCGATAGGTGTTTTGTAAGCAGTTCTAAATGCCCAGAGTGACTCATCCAGTTTGAATGCCCAATCTTTTCTATTCAGGTGGACCGTCTTTTCAAGTATCCGCTTTAATGCCCTATTTGTGTTTTCTACTTGTCCATTCGTCTGAGGATGATATGCAGTAGAAAATCTATGTGGGATGCCATACTTCTTCATCACCTTCTCCATTTGAGCATTGCAAAAGTGAGTCCCTCTATCACTGATCAATGCCTTGGGAATCCCGAATCGTGCGAAGAGCTTTTTAAGAAAATGGATAACTACCCTCGCATCATTAGTCCTAAGGGCTTGAGCCTCTACCCATTTGGATACATAGTCAATAGCTACGAGAATGTATTCATATCCTCCGGAGGATGGAAAAGGTCCTATGAAGTCTATACCCCAAACATCGAATATTTCGCAAACTTGGATATAGTTCTGAGGTGATTCATCCCTTCGCGAGATGTTTCCTGATCGTTGGCATGCATCACACGTTTGAATTAACCTCTTAACGTCTCGAAAAATAGTAGGTCAATAGAATCCGGCATCGAAAACCTTTCGTGTCGTGACATTTACACCGTGATGTCCTCCAGATGGTCCCGCATGACATTCTTTCAGAACTCGATCAATCTCTCTACCGGCCACGCAACGTCGAATGATTTGATCGGGGCATATGCGGAATAGGAAGGGCTCATCCCAGAAGTAATGTTTTAGCGTAGTGAAGAATTTCTTTTTATCTTCCTTGGTCATGTAATTTGGCAAAACCCTACTGGACAGGTAGTTAGCATAATCCGCATACCATGGCTCAATTTCCTTAATGGCCATTAGCCGTTCCTCGGGAAAAGAGTCGCGAATCTCTATGTGATCGAATTTCTCAAGATCAGGGTTTTCCAAGCGTGATAGATGATCAGCAGCGAGATTTTCAGCCCCCTTTTTATCTCGAATTTCAAGGTCGAATTCTTGAAGTAATAAGATCCACCTAATGAGTCGGGGCTTAGCATCTTGTTTTGAAAACAAGTAGCGTAAGGCGGAGTGATCGGTGAAGACGACAGTTTTAGAGAGAACAAGAAATTGCCTGAACTTATCGAAGGCAAAAACTACAGCTAAAAGTTCTTTCTCGGTGGTCGTGTAATTCTCTTGCGCTACATTCATGGTTTTGCTAGCATAGTAGATTGGTTGAAAATGCTTCTCTTTCCTTTGGCCGAGCACAGCGCCTACAGCATAATCACTAGCATCACACATGATTTCGAATGGCTAAGACCAATCAGGGGTGACCATTATAGGCGCCTGAGTGAGATCTGTCTTTAGTCGGTTGAATGCTTCCTTGCATTCTCCAGAAAAATCAAAAGGGGCATCTTTAACAAGAAGATGTGTCATTGGCCGGGCAATTTTCGAGAAGTCTTTAATAAACCTTCGATAAAAACCCGCATGACCTAGAAAGCTGCGAATGGCTTTAACGGTGGTAGGATAGGGGAGTTTGGAAATTTCTTCGATTTTTTCTCTATCGACCTCAATTCCATTTCCAGAGACTTTATGCCCTAAGACAATTCCTTCTTATACCATGAAATGACATTTTTCCCAATTTAAGACCAAATTAGTTTCCTTGCACCGGTTCAACATCTTCCTAAGGTTGGAAAGACAAAGGTTGAAGGAATTTCCAAATACCGAGAAATCATCCATGAAGACTTCCATGTTGTCCTCAATTAATTCATGGAATATGGCCATCATACATCGCTGAAAGGTAGCGGGTGCGTTACATAACTCGAAGGGCATTCGCTTGTAGGCAAACGTCCCGTATGGGCATGTAAATGTAGTTTTTTCCTGATCTTCAGGGGCAATGGGAATTTGGAAATATCCTGAAAAGTCATCAAGGAAACAGTAGTATTCATGCCCGGCTAACCTTTCGAGCATTTGGTCAATGAATGGCAGAGGAAAATGATCTTTCCGGGTGGCATCATTCAACTTTCTGTGGTCAATACAGACACGCCAACCAGTAACCGTTCTTTGCGGCACCAACTCACCCTGTTCATTCTTTACAACCGTCATTCCTCTCTTTTTTGGAACCACTTGGACTGGGCTGACCCATGGGCTATCTGATATGGGGTAGATGAGACCTGCGTCAAGAAGCTTGATGACCTCCTTTTTCACTACCTCCTTGATATTAGGGTTAACCCGTCTTTGCGGTTGAACGGTTGGTTTGTAATCTTCTTCAATGAGGATTTTGTGAGTACAGAATGTAGAATCAATTCCCTTAATGTCGGCAACACTCCACGCGATCACTCCTTTGTACTCTTTTAAAACTTCCAAGAGCTTCTCTTTTTGACTAGTGGTTAGCGAAGAGCTTATGATGACAGGGAGTTGGTCCTCTCCTTGAAGGAAGGCGTATTCCAGGTGACTCGGGAGATCTTTTAGTTCTAAGGTAGGGGGTTCTTGATTGATGGTTTTAGCTTGTTCTCTGGCTTTTGAAGCTCAATAGGTTCAATTTCTTCCCTATGTGGGTAAAAGGAAACAGCTCCAACCATCTCAATTTCTTCGTCGTTGTATATTGTGTTGTTATCATTATTCATGAATTCGTTTAATAGATACTCGTCAATGCAGCCATCTATTTCATCAACAAATTCATCAACTTCCTCAACAAAATATACGGGGTGATCACAGGAGGAGAAATGGCTCATAGAATCCTTGATGTCGAAGGTTAAGCTCTCGGACCCTACTCGTAAAGTGAGTTTACCATCATGAACATCAATGATGGCACGAGCTGTAGCCAAGAAAGGTCTTCCAAGGATTATTGGGACTGAGTTATCTTCCTCCATTTCTAAAATCATGAAATCAACTGGAAACTTGAATTCTCCTACCCTTACAAGAACATTCTCACAAACTCCAATGGGATATTTGATTGATCGATCAGCTAATTGGATACTCATCCTGGTTGGTTTCAGCCCTGAATATCCGAGTTTAAGAAACAGGGAGTGAGGCATCAGGTTAATGCTTGCCCCAAGATCCACCAAGGCGTTTTTCATAGAAAGCGCCCCTATAGAGCAAGGAATGGTAAAACTGCCCGGATCTTCTTTCTTCTTGGACAGGCTTTTCTGGATGATAGCTGAACATTCTTCTCCTAATGATATCAACCCTTCAAGTTTCTTCCGATTAGATATTAACCTCTTGAAGTATTTGCTATGTTTAGGGGTGTGATAGAATACATCGAGGAGTGGTATGTTGACGGACGTTTGTTTCAAATAAGACAATATTCTTTCATTGTCTTCTTCAGCCTTTTGATTCTTTAGACGAGAGGGATAGGGAATCCGTGCGAGAGTTGGTCGTTGGGCCGGTGCTGGTGTTTGTGGAGGGGGACCATGAGGGGTTGAAAGGGGTTCAGGAATTGCCTCATTTCCTAACACAGGTTCCCTTGTGGTGGGGTTCCGGTCAGGATGCGGGGGATCCTTGGTAGTAGTTCCTGATCGAGTGGTGATGGCGCAAGTTGGATCGTGAAGGGCTGGGCCAGATCCGCTTATTCTTTCGTGGAGGTTGGCGAATTGACTTTCTAATTCAGCTTGCTGCTCTTGGATAAACTCCTCAAGACCTTTTAAGAGTGTAGTCCCTTCCATGGTAAACTGCCCGAGTTCTTCTTCAAAGGCATCACGGATGGTGTATTCAGATCCTTCCCTTCCTTCAGTTCTCCATTTCAAATTTCCCCAGGGATCACATTCATCGTTTTGATAGAACGTGAGGAGTGAAGGGTCATCATAAATATCATGACTGGAAAGGAAGACGCTCTCTTGGCGTGTGTCATCACACTCATCACTCTCGTGTGGCCCTCCACAAATGTCGCATATGAGGTATGGGTTAATTATCCTTTTTGGTTCTGGCGATTTTGTGAGGTATTCAAGAAAGTAGAGATACTTAGCGCGTTTACTGGCTCATTCCAATGGTTGTCTTGGTATTGAATGTATTCCTCAATGCGGTTCCACCCTTCTTCTGCAGTGAGGTTCGCAATTCTTCGGCCAGTTGAGAAATCAATCCCTTTTTGATCCTTTTGGGAGACATTGTCGTAAAAGATTTGAACAAGCAACAAAAGGTTGATACCATGGTGTGGGGCTTGTTGAATAAGATCTTTGTAACGACTCCAGGAGTTAGTGATAGATTATCCATCTGTTTGATGGAAGTGCAGAATTTTGCTCCTAATTGATGCAGTTCTTCCAAGGGGAAGAACTTCTTGGTGAACTTGGTTCTGAGTTGTTCCCACGTGAAAATAGACCTTAGAGGGAGCTTATCGAGCCATTCCTTGGCTTGCCCTTGAAGAGAAAATGGGAAAAACCAGAGTCTAGATGTCTCCTTGGATGCCCTGTCAGCATAGATAGCATCAACAATTTTTAAAAACGGTTTGATGTGGTGGATTGGGTTTTCGTTGTGGGATCCATGGAATTGACATGCATTTTGGATCAGCCAAATGTCAGAGGCATGCAGTACCTCATTGACTTGCTCTAAAGGATAGAAAATGGCACTGGTGAATCCAGATGCAGAGGGGGAAGAGTATTCCCCGAGGGATTTTGCTTCAGGAGGATTAATGGGTCCATTGACCGGAGTGGCAGGAATTTCCTCGCCATTTTGGCTTAGATCGTCAATGATGATGGTTTCAGGGGATTGTGGGGAATGAAGGAACTCTTCATCAGATGTGACTTCATAAAAGTTGATGGAAGTGCCATGAGGTTCCGAATCATGGAGAGCTTTTCTTCGCCTATTGAGCTCTCTTTCGGGTTCTGCAAAAGGTTCAAGAAGAGTTTTGGTGGAACTGCGGGTTCTAAGTTGTCTAAGGGGGTTGGTAGGGGGAAGTGGCAGTTGGTTATCACCTTCCATGATGAAAAATGATGGGATTACGAACAAAGGTCACGAAGAAGGGGGATAGACTAAGAGAAAGCTAAAAATGAGAAAAATTTACTTGATAGGAATCAAGTAAAGAAACCTAAACGAGGTGGACTACTAACTAGCTATTCTATTCCCCGGAAGCGGCGCCAAAAACTTGATAACGCTACAAGCGTCGTTCGGGGTCAAAGGAACTTCCTTTTCGTCGAGCAAGTTTTTCAACACCCTAGGCAGTGAACCTAATCGTTGTAGTGTAGTATTAGGGTAAGCCACGGGTATTAATATCGTTATCTAGGGGAATAGGAATGCTAGTGGGAAGTTACTACGCTAAGGTTGCGGTTGAGGAAGATTATTTTTTTATCTTTTTATATTTTTTAGGAAAGGAAAGGTACGAATCTCGGGGTTTTGATTTGAGGGGGGGGGGGTTGCTATTGCTACCGATTACTCTACTTATCTAATTATCTAATCTAAGGTGTATGTAGTCTATGTCTAATTATTGTGTGCTCGTATGATAGTTTAAAGATATGTTTACTTAGGTTTTACTACTCCTTAATTATCTCCTATTGGTGGTTGAATTTTCACGTCCTTATTCTTAGTTTCGTTGTGTGTCTAAGGTTGTAGGATATGCGTTTCTCCCTAAGTCTTTGAACTTACCAAAGGGTCTCGTCTACAAAACCCACTAGGGATAATAAACTCTTACTCTAAGGCACTCTTTGGATGGTTTAGCTTACAACTACTCAAGGAGTTATATTCTAAGATTCACAAAGATTTAATCAAGCATTAAGTACACAACGAATGACCTATCGCATTACTAGATCATTAATCAACTAAGATAAGAGACAACCAATCCATATTCAATAATTAAGTTTCATATTCCCTAAGCAAACACACAAGTAAATTAGCCGGACATGGAGAACATGCAAGCATACACACAAATAATCAAAGACATAATTGTATTAATGAAGTAAAACACTTATCTTGGTGTAAGATAGGGTTTGGAACCCTAAAATACTGTACAAGACAGCCTTGGTTCGGTTTAGGTTTTTACTCCAAAAGACTACACATAAATACTGAAAAATTCAGATTCTATATATAAGATTACACATGCGACGGCGTCACCTTATGTTTTGTGACGCCGTCGTGTCGCCGTCATTAGGGTTTCATCTTGGCCACGTTAGACTTGCGACGGCGTCACCTTATGCTTGTGACGCCGTCCTCTTCAGCTTCTGACGCCGTCTGGATTGCATCTAGGCCGTCTGAGTTGTGACGACCTTCTCTTTTATAACTTGACGTCGTCACTTGAAAATAGGAGTTTTGGCTTCTGTCCCGTCACAAAATCCTCCGACGGCGTCGCGTATAAGCTGTGACGCCGTCACCTTATGTTTTCAGCAGCTTTGAGTGTCTCGATTCTGACTTTGGCCATTTTCTTCGTATATTCGCGCCTTTTCGTCCAAATAAGTGCCATTCCTGCATTTTGCCTTCAAGATACCTAAAAAGTGAAAAGGAACGATATTAAGTAATAACGGATACAAAATTGATCAAATAAGGGCTTAAACGACCCCTCAAAAAGGTACCTTTTAAAACCTTATCAATAACATCTCCACAAAGAAGGTTGAAGAGACACTGAATATGAGATTTATGGAGGATAAGCCAAATGTTCAGGGAGCAGGTCAAGAATGGTATTTTGATCTTGACTATTTAACTGACCATTTAGGTTATACTCGTTATAAATCTAACCTTTCAACAGAACCACAAGATGCTCAAACTAACATTGTAGCTTCCTCAGATGATGAGTCAGATCCAGAGTGTGATGAACAACTTATACTTGTTCCATCCTTTCCTACTAACCACTTTTCAGGTACCAAGGACTCAGCTGCTTCTGATGTTACTTCAAGTGATCTAGGATATGCAGAAGAGCTAGTGAAGCTTCAACGCCAAGAGTACGCAGCAAAGGATGATGCTGAAAAGTTTGGTTATCAATTCTCCAAAGATACAGAGGAACTCTTAAGGCAGGCTACTATTGAAGCCCGCAGGAACTTTGATGCTGCTGGTAGTGTACCTATTCTTGCTGGTAATGTGGCTGATCCTTCTGATAATGGGTCAGTTGCTACTGATGTTGATGATGCTGGTCGTGTTCCTCTTCCTTCTGATAGTGAAATTGTTCTTGCTGTTACTGCAAATACTCCATCTGCTGACTGTTTGGATTTTGTAGACACCCCTACCAGATTTCCAAGTCCATCTGACTTAACAAATTCACAACATTCCAGCTCTGAATTGGATGGCATTCATCATATGTCAAGAACATGCATTTTTTACTCTTTTTCTTATGATGATGACTATGGTCCCACTCTTACTAATCTGGCCACAACAGTTGATGTTAGTCCAAATGTCACTAAGAGGATTAACACAGTTCATCCACAATCCCTAATCATTGGTGATCCTACTTCCACTATGCAAACTAGAAGCAGGGTCAAGAAGACAAAATTTGGTGAATCTGCATTTCTCAGCTACATTCAGGATCAACATAGGAACAATCATATAGACTATCATCATTGTCTATTTGCTTGTTTCCTATCTCAAGTGGAACCTACCTGTGTTGTATAGGCACTGGCAGATGATGATTGGGTAGCTGCTATGCCAGAGGAGATGCAACAATTTTTGAATCAAAATGTGTGGGAGCTTGTTTAGTTGCCTCCTGGTAAGTATGTTATTGGCACTAAGTGGATTCTCAAATGTAAAAGGGATGCAAGAGGAATTGTGGTCAGAAATAAGGCTAGGTTGGTTGCTCAAGGTCACAGACAAGAAGAGGGTATTGATTATGATGAGGTTTTTGCTCCTATTGCTAGAGTAGAGGCCATCAGACTCTTCTTGGCATTTGCTTCCTATATGGGCTTTATGGTCTATCAGATGGATGTGAAAAGTGCATTTTTATATGGTGAAATTGAGGAAGAAGTGGCCACTCAGCCCAAGGGATTTGTGGATCCTCTTAATCCAGATATGGTCTACAAAGTGGTTAAAGCACTCTATGGACTTCATCAAGCACCTAGAGCTTGGTACGCTAGGCTCTCTTCATTCCTGCTGAAACATAGATACAGGAGAGGTGCTATTGATAAGGCTCTCTTTATCAAGAAGAGCTCCAGGGATATTATTCTTGTGCAAGTATATATGGATGACATTATTTTTGGTTCTACCAGAGAAGCTTGGTGCAGGGAATTTGAGGAGTTGATGAAAAGTGAGTTTGAGATGAGTGCAATGGGTGAGCTTACATTCTTTTTGGGCCTTCAAGTGCAACAGAAATCAGATGGTATTTTCATTGATCAAGAGAAGTATGTGTATGACATCCTCAAGGAATTTGATATGGAACTAGTTAGGACTGCCACTACTCCTTATGAAGCGCCTAAGCCTAAGTCAAATCATGAACCAAATCTTGCTGTTAATGTTCATCTCTACAGATCTATGATTGGTTCCCTCATGTATTTGACTGCTTCTAGGCCTGATATTATGTTTGCAGTCAGTGCATGTTCCAGGCATCAGGTCACTCCTTAGACTTCCCATTTGACTGCAGTCAAGAAGATTTTCAAGTATCTCAAAGGCCAACCTAAACTGGGTCTTTCGTATCCTAGAGAATCTCCATTTGAGTTGGAAGCTTACAGTGACAGTGATTATGCTGGTGCCAACTTTGATCGAAAATCTACTACTGGGGGTTGTCAGTTCTTGGGAAGGAGGTTAATCTTCTGGCAATGCAAGAAGCATACCATTTTGGCTACATATTCTACTGAGGCTGAATATGTTGCTGTTGCTAGTTGTTGTGGGCAGGTACTTTGGATTCAAAATCAGTTATTAGATTATGGGTTCAATTTTATGAACACTAAGATCTTTATTGACAATCAAAGTACCATCTGCATTGTTAAAAACCCTATTTTTCATCAGAGAACTAAGCAAATTGAAATTAGACACCACTTTATCCGAGATGCTAATGAAAAACACCTTATTCAAGTGGTTAAAATACATACTGATGAAAATGTATCTGATTTATTGACTAAAGCTTTTGATGGTCCAAGATTTCAATATTTGGTTGTCCATATAGGTGTGATCAACCCCTGATTGTTGTGTTTGAGGGGAGGATTGTGCCTAAGGGGAGGATTCTGGTTTAAGGTGAGGTCTTTATGTTGTATATTTTTATGTATAGTTTGTATATATTATATGTATATATTTGTATTGTATGTTTTGTGTTCTACTAACCATCTTGCAGATCAAGTATCAAACAAACAATCAGTGGAAACAGATAACAAAAGGACAAGAGTAAAAGATTTTATTCATTAAAAACACTGCATTCAGAGATGCAGTGACAACAGTACAGATTCAGAACATAACACGCAAGACTCAACATTCCTTCAGACCCAACACTCCTCTAGACCATGGCTTCAATCTTCAAGGCCTCCTCTTTGGACTCTTGTTTCCCCACACTGGCATCCTATGATGCTCTTTTCCCCGCTTGTCCATCCATTCCCACACTGGAGCTGCAGCAAGCCCCATCACAGTGGTTCTCTTGGTGGGGTTGGATGAGGAGGGTTGGGGGTTTGGAACTGAAGGTCCTGGGGGAAGAACAGCATGAGGAGAAACACTGAGTGGCATGTAGTTGCGTGGCTTGTAGGATGGATCATTGACCTCATCATCAGTGTCTTCATTCATGGCTTGAAGCTCAGCACTGGACAAGTCGACTTCCACAGGTGGAGGAGGATTGGGAAGATCTTCTTCTGAAGAAGTGTAGTAAAATGGTGACTTGCTAGGATGCTCCCTTGAGATGTAAGTCACACTGTTGGATGCACCAGGAGGAAAGTAGTTAAGCCAGTTTGGCTCACTGTCTGATGATGATAGTTCAATAGGGTGATTTGGTGAGTTGTTCATGGTTATCTGTTTGCAAATCAATTTTGGTACTTAGGGTTATGTGTTTTGTTTGTATGGTTGCTGTTGCAAGGGGTTGGTTTTACAGGCTTAATGGAATCTTAGGTCGATAGATGTTATGGTAAATATTGACGGTTGGAATTTGTATCGCCAAAAGTTCTGATTGGAGACTGTTAAGGCACTGTTATGGGTCAAAGATTTGATTTGATTCCTTCTTTATTCCTGCTGATATTGTGGTTGTTTCTGCTGATGAGCTGTGGATTCTGCTGGTAGCTTTGGATTGATAACTACGGACAAAATTTGATTGGTTTATGCTATTTGACTACTTGGTTTCCGCTGGTTGACTTTTCATTGCTGCTGATTTTGATAAAATTTGGGAATTTAATTCGGGATTTATTGTAAGTCAAAATTGGTCAAATATTTGTTCCGAATCTGCTGTCAATTTAAACGACTATTTTGGGTAACTCTTTTAAATAGTCAACTAGACATATCACACAACCTAATTCCCTCTCAATTTGAATCCCTCTCATTATCTCAACCTACATCTATGGCGACACTCGGTTACAAAGTAGACCACAACAAAGTTTCATTTCTGGAACATGCCAAAGGGAGTGATATTTATGACTCAATGATTGATTTTCTCCTGCGCTCCAAGATCAGGTATGCTCTCACTTTCTCTCCATCAGTTGTTTATGACTCTCTTGTCAAGCAATTTTGGGCCACTGCTCATGAGCGATCTCCCACTGGTTCAACCAAGGAGATTGTGGCAACCATTGATGGAGAAGAGTATGTGATAATTGAGTCCCTCATTAAGACTCAGTTACAATTTGATGATGCAGATGGTCTCTTTAAGAACAATAGAGATGAGATTATCTCTGGACTGACCAGCTTAGGGTATCTCTTTGAAGGGAAAATAATTTGGTATAAAAATAAGTTTTGCCCTAAGTGGAGGTTTTTAGTCCATACCCTGCTTCAGTGTCTAAGTCCAAAATCTGGGGGTTGGGATCATTTTTCTAGTTCTATTGCAAATGCTATAATCTGTTTGGCCCATGGTAGAAACTATAATTTTCAAGATATATTTTTGAGGAAATGCTTAAGAATATAAAGGATACAAAACATAAATTTCTGATGTATCCTAGATTTCTACAAATGATATTAGGCATTGAAACCTCTGATTAAACACCAAGGGTCATTACTAAATTAACTGCTAAATTATTTGCAACAATGAAAACAAATTTTGCTGGAGAACATAGACCCCTACTACCCACTATGTTGCCTGGTGTCAATGTTGCTGCTGATGCCTCTTCATCAGTTGCCACTGATGACCCACAACCACCACCTTTACCTCAACATGCTGCCCCACCATCACCAGTAATTGTTGCTCCTGAGGAGCCAGTGATTGCCTCTGAATCACAGGAACAAATTCCTGTTGAGACTGAGGTCAATCCTGTCCAACCATTTGTTCAACCTGCTAGTCCACCTAGACATTTCTTTGAGGATGACACCACCTTTTGTGATGATTTTCATGTGTCTCCTCCTAGGTCCAATGAAGCTCCGAATACCTCAGGTAATCTTGCTAGTGGAGCAGAGGATCCTAATGTACTAATGAATATGTCTAGTTTGCTCAACAGGTATGTTAAGAAGGTTGATGATTTGGAGCTTCAGCTCAAAGAATCAAGGGAAGAGCTTAAGGAGACTAAGCATACTCTGGGTGGTGTTATGGTTAAATTATTAAAGAGGGTGACAGAGTTAGAGGCTAGGATGAAAAGTAGGAGAAGCAGATTCGTGGTTTCTGATGATGAAGAAGAACAGGGTCGTGAGAGGGTAAATATTGATCTTGAAGTACTTCATGTACTGGCATCTGTTTCACTAGGAGAGACACAACCTCAAAAGGATCCAAAAGTACAAGTGTTTCAAAGGAGACAGAGGAGAAAGAGGAGTTATCTTAGTCAAATGACTCTTAAGCTAAGAGTGGTGGATTCCTCTGTTCCTTCTATTGTTGCTGATCATGTAGACATTCCTCCTGAAGCAGTTACTACTGAGAAGTTGGGTGAGGATAAGGAATCTTCAGATCCTGGTGACAAGTCTGTTGCTGCTGATAATTCATTTGTTGTTGCGGATAAGTCTACTGTTGCTTCTGAAGCTTCTAGGTCTATTCCCTCTAACCCAATGGATGCCACTGTTGAGGATGAACCCATGCTTGCTTCTCAGATTGATAAGGAAAAGGGTAAAGCAGTTGAAGAGGATATGGACTCTGAGACATTTAAGGTTGAACAGGCTAGACTATTGAGACTTCATGAGATTTCCCAACGTGATGAGGAAATAGCTGCTCAGACTCAAGCTACATATGATGCAGAGTTTCAAAGTCAGTATTCCAGAGTTCCTGAGGTCACACCACAAAGAAAGAAAGAATTGGATGATCTTGCTATGAGCTTTACAGATGATACTTGGAGTCAATTGGCTACTGGTGTGTCCAACAATCCTACTCTTGCTCAATCTATCTTAGGCAGTGCCTTTGATTCAGAAAATTATGTTGATGATATTCTGGCTTTGGTGAATCAAAGAAAAAAGGCAGATACAGAACGAAAGGCTAAAGCAAAATGGGACAAACCTTCTACTCAAGCTCAACAGAGATTACATATGAGGGAGATTGTTAAGAATATGAGTTCTGCAGTTTACCCCACTGGATGGAGTATGGCATATGTGAAAACTTTTCCTGATAATGTGTTGGTGAGGGAATATAACAAGATCTTAGATAGGTTGAAAAAGGATGGTATTAATCCTTTTCAAAGAATGAAGAGACATCAGCCATCTTTGGAAGGTCCTGAGGTCAAGAGATTGCGGTCTAATGATTCTTCTGATGGTGGTATTTTGCTGAAGAGCTTGCTAAGGAGCAATCTACACCTCTTGAGACACCTGCTGATACCTCTCAGGTTGTTCCCCCTGAAGATGTTCATCCTGAAGGTGTTCCTTCTACTGTGCCTTCTACTGAGACAAAGAAGGTTTCTACTACAGAAATTGGTGAGGTTTCTTCTGAGCCCTAAGTGGTTTCCACTGATCCTGAGATTCCTTCTCCTACTCCCATAGTGTCTGTTTCAGTTATCCCAGAGTCTAATGTGTCTTCTCCTTCCTCCACACCTGGTGGTAGAAAGAAAGTTATTGCTAAGAAAAGGAAGTCTAGGTCACTTGATCTTCAAGCCTCAGAGCGTTCCTTTATCAAAGATTTTGAGGAAGATGATTCAGATGAGGAGGTAGTGGTGTTGTCTAGGCTGGATAGATGGGAACTTACTCCAACAGGACTTGGTGGTCTAGGATATTTCAACTCTGTTCATAGGCAGCATGGCTCAGTTAGGCACTTTACATTTCTGACAGAGATTCTTAATTTTTTGGATAGAGATGATCTCATTAGGTTGTATGGTATGGTCTCTACATATTTTGAGTCTCATGATGCTAGGTTGTTCTTGCTTGGGGATCTTCAACTTTTGTTTGATTCAGTATCTCAAGATGGCAAAGGGTTTAAAGTTTGGGAAGGTCAACATGAATGGCAGGTTTATCAGTGGACATTTTATCCTTTATCCACTATTCATGTGGTGCAGACATGGGAGGGAGTGTATCTCTACATGTTTTCGGATTTGAGTTATCCACTCTCTGTGAGGCTCATGGAGCACATGCTATCTAATAAGTTGGTATTCTCTACTACTCTGGTTGCAAATGATATGGAAAATGCAGTGCAGTTAGTCAAACGCATTAAGGATAAGCTTATTGAGGAATCTGCTGATACATCTGCATAACCTTGGTATGTTGTTATTGTATATATTTCTGTTATTTTCTATTTCTTATTTTATTTGGTGTTTAAAAAAAACTTGTATATATCTTGTATGTTTAATAACTTTCTTCTTTGAGGATCTTGTTGTATGGTTGTGGTTCCTATATGGTCTTTAACTCACCATGTCTTAACTGACAAAGGGTTAACTTGCTATGAGGGTACGGCTCTAGTAAGTATTCTCAAATCCGTTGATAGGTGCCGATTTCCTAAAAATCAGAGGGTTATCAATGTACCCTGGTCTAACACACCAAACATTGGCTACTCCATGAACAAACGGCTCTGGTAAAGAGATGTCAAATCCGTTGGAAGGTTGACAACTTGCCAATAAGTTGTGTGGTGCTCAACTCACCATGTCCTCATAGATGAAGAGTTGGCTAGCCCACAAGTTCATGGCTTGTGGTAAAGGCAGTGGAACACCATGACTAGTCCTGAGTTAATGACTTCAGGTAAAGACAAGTCAAATTCGTTGATCGCTGTGATGGTTTGCTAAAAACCATTAGGGTACTCCAACACACCATTGATTCATGTTCTAAGTGTTGGACTGGTTACTAGTTCACCAGGGTGATGCCATGATTCCACTCAAGAACTAGCTAGCCCAAGAGTGAGTAGCTACTTGGTAAAGGCTCATCAAATCTACTCAGGTTACTGATGCTGTTGGTGGTTCTTGATGCTGCTGATCTAGGATGCTTGCTGATGGAATTCTGGTCTTCATTGCTGTTTTGGTGGTTCTAGGTGTTCTGTTGGATGCTCATCTTTCTTCAGTTGGTGTTTTTGGTCAATCCTCTTGCTTGTTCAAGATCTATCTGGAAACTTGAAGTTAACCAAGTCAAATTCAAGTTTAAGGGAGGATTGTTAGGAATTTTGTAAAAGTAGGTTCCTGCTGATATGGTTCCTGCTGATAGACTTTATGTTTCTACTGATAGTGTAGTTTCTACTGATAGTGGTAGTTGCTACTGATAGTAATATAGTTCCTGCGGATATGTAGTTTCTGTATATTTAGTATTTAGTTGTGATATGCATGAGATAAATTAGGAATGGATAATGCATATCTTTTGAGTGTTTCGCAAGCTGCAAAATTAGGATTTTTGATAGTATAAAAGAAACTAGCGGATAGGTTTTGATGTACGTTTTTCAATAAAATTCATAGTGAATTAATACATATCCATAGAGGATCAAGTTGTTGGTGTTTATTGTCTTCTTGAGTATTGTATTTATTTTCCGCGTGAATACAATTCTAGTAAAGGTTCTCCATAGTTTTCTTGTGATTACACAGGTTAACTATACTCTCTCTAAGGCTCATAAGATCTATCTGGGACTGAACCCAACAAACACCAGCACCAACACCTCCACCATTCCACCACCACAAAATCATCAACCATACTACCCTCCTAGGCATGGTTGATCCAATTGTGAGCAAACCGCCCAAACAACCGAACGGACCTGGGTGATGGTCCATGAGTTCCAAGAGGAAATGCGGTTCATCCTCAATCACATCCTCGAGCGCCTAAATGCTCTTGCTCATCCACCACCTCAATAGGAGGGTCATAGATTATTTCTTTTAAGCATTTTTTATTTTCTAGGATTTTTCTTGTATTTTTTTTTTTGGATAATTTCTTTTTTAAGATTTTATCATTGTATTAAACACTTCATTGTGTTCTCCGTTCATGATTATTAAAATCATGAAAAATTTTAACGAATGAATGGTGTTTCTTATATTGTTGTTGCTTGTTACATAGTGTTTGGAATTGCTTGTGATGATGCTTATTACTAACAATTCTTTTTGTAGCTTTTTCACAATCCATGTATCTTTCCATTGGCACCCAATTTAGGGGGAGCATTGGTCAAGGGGGAGATAATGGCTAAGGGCTCATTCCACATTCCGCCTCGCATCTTCTTTTTGTTAAGACAAAAAGGGGGAGAAATATATAGAACTTGGTTAGATTTGACTTTCTGAAAAAGTCAAACAGCATACATTGACTTTTTGAAAAAGTCAACATGATACTTCATTGGTAATATTTGACTTTCTGAAAAAGTCAAACTGCACACTTTGTCTTTCTAAAAAATCAACATCATGCTTCAACTAGAGAAGACTTTGACTTTCTGAAAAAGTCAACATCATGTCTATATTGGACATACTTGCATTATCATTTTTCTTTCAAGTTCTAAAACTAATATTTTTATAACTCTTGTAAAATCTTTACATCTTTTATAAAAATAAAATTTATGTTTTGTCCTCAACAAAAATGGGAAGATTGTTAATACAAATATCGTCATTAAACGTTATTTATATTTTTGATCTTTACCTAAGTTTTGTTAACGACAAAAGTAAATTTAATTTTTATAAAGCTTAAAGCTTTTCAAGTTTAATAGATATTAAAACAAGTTTTATCTTCATCACTCAAGCATTTACATTGTGATTAATCATATCTTGATATGACTCCAAACCATAATGTATTATAGTAGTTTTTAGAATGTTTTAGTTTCTTAAAAACTAAACATTACATATGTATTTGCATATTTCTAAAAATAGAAAAACAAACACATGACATCATGTGGTGCATCATTGAAATCCTTAGAAGATTTCACTAGATACTTTGTGTAGATTTAGGCTCTACATATCTTACACAATCTTGCATAGATACGGTTGACTTTGGTAAGATTTTGAGATCTTGCTGTCAGACCTCGGCGGCACCAAATATTATAACGGGTGGAACCCTTTCAAGGGTTCCGTGGTCCGTGGTGCTTGCTGAGTGTTTTGGCTATAAATAGCAAAGCCAAACCAAGTATTTTTTTCATCCCTTTCCATCATACTCTCATACATTCCCTCTCTCTAACCTTTCTAACTCAGTTTCATATCATATTAGTGATCTCTTTTGTAGCAAAGAAGATCAAGTCACATTCAAGCTTCAACGAGAAGTTGGAAGTCTTGTTTGTTTGGTGTTGTATGATCTCGTGTTGACTCTTACTTCATTGTTGTACCAAACCATCATAATTTTATGAGTGTGAGTGGTTAGTATTTTAGTCCTTAAAATACATTGTGTGTGGGAGTGGTTGTACCCTTGAAAAGAACTCGACATTTAGCTTAGTGTCGGAAATAGTGTGTAAGCGAAGTGTAAAGGTTTCTTCGCCGGTGAAAGGAGATTGTTGACTAGTGAAGTTAAACTCTCGAGTGTGAGACTCGGGGAGTGGAGTAGGGCAAGGAAAAAGAGTCCTTGTAGACCGAACCACTATAAACAACTTGTTGTGGTTTGATTGTTTCTTTCCTTTTTTACTCTTTATATATTGTTTACATATTTCAGTAACATATCTAAGATCAATACCAATTGATCTTTCAATAAGTTTCAAAACAAAGTTTTTAATCGGTAAACTATTCAACCCCCCTTCTAGTTTTCCATAGATTAAACATGAAATGAAACTCATTTCGTACTTCTTGAACAAGTCCTTGGGTGAGTTGACAACTAGAGCCATTATTGTCATGAATAGGAACTGGAGGAGGTAAAATGTTTTGAGGAGGCTCCACAAAGGATGGTGGAATTTGTGAAGGTGAGTTGAGTGACGTAGGGTGTGGTTCAACTAAAAGTGAGGGTGATAATGCACGAGTTAGTGGTGGAGATGGGAAGTCCTCTATATGGTTGGATCTTTGGTGATTTCTTGTTTCCAAAGATGGACTATTTGATGTTGAAGGTGGTTCCCTATTTAGCGAGAAGGTTGGTGAATGGGAAGTCCTTGGTGATGAGTCTTCTAACGAGTAGAGATTTAGATGGGAAAGAGGTTCGGTAAAGGAATGTAGTCTAGGTTCTAGAAATGAAGGCTTGGGTGTTTTACTAGACCTAGGTGTGTTTGGTTTAGTGCTTGATGAAGCCTTTTCCAACTCAAAAGGTCGAATGTTAATCCTAGGGGTTTTTCTAGCTTTAGTTGATTGAGTTTGTTGAGGTGGGATTCTAGCACTTGGACTTCTTATAGGAGATGAATCGGTAGAGGAAATATCATGAACAATATGAGCATTCTTTTTGGATGAACCTTTGGTTGAAGAGTTCTTGCTAGATGCTTTAGTCATGGTAAAAGAGGGGATGTACTAGATGTCTTAGCTACTGATTTTGGAATGTGGTTTGAATGGTGGTTTAAACACATAAGAATACTTGGTTTATAAAGGATGAAGTTGGGTTAATGAATTAAATTCTTGACTACTAAGAATTTTGGCATGCACTAAGGTCAACTATAGTGTTGTTCCATTCTAGGGAGTCATTTAATGGTAACTAAAAGTGATTAGACTACCACAGAGAGTTTGAATTGGAAGAAAAAGCTGATCATAAGCTGTTCTGTAGACCCGGATCCTACGGTTCCCTCTCATTAGAGATCCGTCTAGTTATTAACTAGGGATCCGTCTGTCAGACAGCAAAGTGGTGAAGTGATTATGCTCTTTTAAGGTCTAGTACCTATAAATCTTGAGGGTTTGACTTCCCTCAGATGTCTTAAATGGTATGTGACTTAAATTTCTAACCACAAGGAGTAAGGATACCTAATGATGGTTTTTGGTAGGAAAATGGACTTTTTGAGAGTGCAACTAAGTATTTAAGGATGATACTATTGATCTGAGGATGAAAAATGAGGACAATTGATCCTAGAGATCAGATGGTGGCTTAAGAAAAATTTGGAAAATTCCTAAAAAATAAAAAGAAATGAAAAACTCGTTTAAAGCCTATTTTGAGGTAAAGATGACTAAAATCAATTTGTCAGAATTAAGAGAAATATCAAACTCGTGTTTTGAGATGTGAGGAACAATATGTGAGAATTGGAACGGAAATATGGTGAGTTTTGGTGAAGTGATAAATAAAAAATACCTAGAGTGTGATCCTATGTTAGCTATGAGTGAGTGTGAGACCTACTGAATTTGAGGAAGACTTAAGTGGTCCTAGAATATCATGTTTAGCTAGTGTGATAAGGTCTAAAGGATTGGATTGAAGTGAAAATGTAAGAATTCCTTGTCTGTTTGCCCGGATCCCACGGTTCCCTCATCTGAGGGATCCAGCTAGTTATAGCTCAGGGATCCGGCTACTGCGGACCAGTAGCTTCTCAGCAAATGTGCAGAATTTTCACTCTTTAGCAAATACACATCCTAATCATTTCTACATTCAATAATCAAATATGCAAGCAACAAATATTACGCATAGTATGTAATGGTGACTAGAAGGTAAGCAAAATGAGCGGGACCGATGTCGTAAAATTCTTATTTTTTTGGGTTCCTAGGTTAGAATGTTTTAGTTTATGTCAAGCCATCTACTTAGAGCTACGTCCTAAACTACAGAAATATTGTTTAAATTGTTTTACAGACCATTGTTCACAAATTAAGGTCCACGACCTTACCTTCCTCCCATTCTAACTCCTTCTCCATCGCCTCTACTCTTCACTCTTTACCCCTCCACCCCTACTTCTTCTTCTTTGTGAGGAAGTTAGCAAAACACTTGAACATGCCCTTTGTTTGATGGAATTCTTGTGAAGGGCTCGGGACTTCTGGCAGTTGTTCAATGTATGCTAGTAGGTCGAGTTACATGTTGCCAATGGGGTTGCTACCTTCTCCCTTTCTTTCGTCTGATGAGTCCGTTGGTGGGTGAGGTCTCTTGCCTTCAACCATAATCCTTGTGGTCTTCTCATCGGATAGAGGCACCATGACCTTGTTGCAAAAGGTGTGGTCATTGGAGTAGGGAGATGGATCTAGAGCAAAGATGAAATTTGCTAGGCGAGTCAAGAGCATGGCATATGGGAGCACCATCTTGTCCGTCCTCTTTACACTTGCCATTCGTTTTACCATGTAGTATGCGAGATTGAAATGAGTCCCAATTACAAGGCAATAGATCATGAAGCTTAGGCAAGCGTTGGGATGATCTTTATTTCCCACCAAACAAAGGACGTTCTCCCTTAGCACTAGTTCTCATTTCTTGTATAATGGGAACATTTGTGAAAGCTCCATTTGAAAAGGATCTCTATAGATGACCTTGGACTTCCTAGTGACTCTTGAAGGAGAGGCTCTTTCCATGAAGATGGTATCTCTTACCGTAGTTGCTTCTGGGATGGGTGTGAAGTATACCTCGTGATGATCCACCATGTCATGAAGCTCGGCCAATGACCATTCATTTGAGTACATGCATACTCCTTAACATGTGATACGAAGTATCCTAGCAAATTCTTCAAGAGTGAAGGTGAATCCGTGCCCATTGATGATAAACTCTATCAAAATGGTTCCATCTTCATTTCGAATGATTCTCATGGTCTTGTAAAACTCTAGTACAAACACCGGACAAATTTGCTCATTGATGTTCAAGAGGCAATGGAAGTTGATTCCCCCGAAGACTTGAGGAATGTCGGTGTTTTTGATGAATGGGGAGTGAACTACTCGTCCTCTGTGGAATAGTCTCTTTTCCAACAACTTGAAAGCTTTTCGGTCATCCGAGTTCAAACCACCCTTTCTATGATACATGGGAATGTAATGTGCGGTGTCTTGGTAATCTTGTTTTCTATTGCTAGGCATGATTAGTCCTAAACATCAAAACCACAATATGGTGTTAATTGTGTGAATAGTATCCTAATGAGTTTCATCACAATTTTGCTCAATACATCTTCATTGAATTCAAAAAATGAGTTTAATTTGTATTAACAATGTTGATTCTTTGATTTAGTTTATCTTAGAAAACAATGTGATACCAAATTGTGATAAACCCATTTGAACCCAATTTCTCAAGATGAAATTGTATTTCTAGGAATTAAAGAATAAAAATAACAATGTAGTGAAGATTATACTTGCACAAGTGATTGTTTCTTTGAGAAGATGATGAATGAACTCCTGTGAGCAATAAATTAGGTTTTATGTTCGTGAGCTTGAGATAGTAAAGTGAAGAATAGAACTCCACAGTGATCATCTTTTACTTCAACTGTCTTCTGATGTGCCGGTTCCCACGGATCACTTGAATGATGGATCCGGCTAGTGCAAACTTAGGGATCCGACATATCAGCAGTTAGCATTTTAAGTGATCTTTGATAATTTTGATTTGGGAGTCCTAATTCTTGGCTAGAGTTGATGTTTATACTCTATAACTTATGGTTTGGGGTTTTGGCGTGTTTTACTAGTCCTATTTGACGAGGTTCTCTTTTTATGAATAAATCATAATTCTTGGGAAGTTTAAGGATTATGATAAAATACTATTTTATCATGATATGAGGATTTTCACATGGATACTTATTGACATAGATGAGATGTCAATAACCTTATGTGAGGAGTGATGACCAAGACTCTCGAATAGCCAAGATATCATTATCACTAGTTTGTAGTTTTTTCTATGGAGATCAACGAAAAATACTATTCTTAATGATGAGTTCAATATAGATAACAACTTTAGTGATTTTTAAGTAAGCGTAATGAGACTACTAATCTTAACATGTTTATACAAAATGATATTATTAATTAATCTAGAAAATATACAATAATAATTTATTTGTAAGTAATTTATTAAAGAGCATACCTTTGCTATATATTATTTTTTTTAAAAAGAAATATTGAAGCGAAATTGTTCATGATCTTCTTAGGATGCTCAAATCCTAGTATGGAGAATTCTCAACAAGGAAAATATTAGAAAGATCTATCATTATCAAACATTATAGAATATGATAATTTTAAAACATGACTTTTTGTTTTTAAGAAATTTCCTTCTTTGTAGCTTTCAATCATACACGGATCGTATCAAGTTTTAAAAGTACAATATACTCCTAAGAAACTTGGTAACGAAGCTCTGATACCAATTGTGGAAAACTAGAAGGGAGAGTTGAATAGTTTTACTGATTAAAACTTCGTTTTAAAATATTTAGATCGACTTATGTCAATCTATTGAGTGTGTGCGTTGGATGTTGATAGATAAGCATATAAATAAACAATGCAAAGATAAAGAGTTAGAAGTGCACAACTACTACACGAGTATTTATAGTGGTTCGGCTACAAGGACACCTTCCTTGCCCTACTCCACTCCCCGAGTCACCTACTCGAGAGTTCGTAATCACTACACAACACAAGATCCTTGTGGCGGAGAAGCCTTCACAACGTCGCCTACTCTTTATCCGGTACAAGGCTAGACACCATGTTCTTCCACGAGTTAGAACCAAACCTATCACAACGTCGCCTACACTTTATCCGGTACAAGGCTAAATACCGAGTTTCATTACCAAGGAGGAACTACTACCCAACACTACACAACACCTATCCCAAAGGAGACACGCTCCTTATTACAACATCATAAAGGATATCAATATCCTTGGACACAACCTATCTATGTTTTTACATCGATGCACCATATCGATTGTACACCCTTGTCAACTTTCACTAATGCCCTTGAGAAGATCTTTTGACACCTTTCACTAATGCCTTCATTATAGACCTTTGGCACCCTTCACTAATGCCTTGGACACAGACCTTTGGCACCTTTCACTAATGCCTTCGACTTGACCATTTTGGCATCCTTCACTAATGCCTTCAACACAGCACTTCTAGAAAGGAGGAAAGAACTATCAACAAGAGAACTTCAGTAGTCTTGATGATGACGAAGCTTGGCAACTCATGAACTTGAGCTTGCTCGACTTCAAGAGGTGGTGATCTTGCCTTTAAGAGGAACCTAGAAGATCACACACATACAAAAATACGTAGAAAGATCCTTTGGATCTGAGGTTAGAGAGTTTACAATACTAAGAGAAAGTATATGTGAAAGTGGCAACTTACAATGAGGAAATGGCTCACTATTTATAGACAAAAACTCACTACTGTCCCACGGATCCCTTGCTTGAGGGATCCGTCTAGTGTGTGGAAAACAAAGGGGGGGGGGTTGAATAGTTTTGCCGATTTTAAGTTAGTTTCAAAAACTTTAGATTCGATAATATGTGAGATTGTATAGATGTTGAGAAGTATAGATCTAATGATAAGCAAGTAGATAAAGTAAGCAAAGGGATAGAAATGACACAACCGATTTATAGTGGTTCGGCTACAAGGACCCTTCCTTGCCCTACTCCACTCACTGAGTCCCTACTCGAGAGTTCAAGCACTATGTCAACAAACTCCTTCAAGTTGCCGAGAAGCCTTCACAACGTTGCTTACACCTTTTTTCCGGTACAAAGCTAAATACCGAGTCCGTAACACGGTGGACCAACCAACACGACTATTACACACAAATATGTGAAATATCAAATACAAGATCTTCGCTACAGAAATCTTGCGGAGGAACAAATCGATCAAGGACCTATATGAGAATCACTAAAGAAAGAAATAAGGAAGTACTCTCTAGATCAAGTGATCTTTTGTTAGAAGAGAATGAGAGTATATGAGAGAATTAGTAAGAAGAGGGGTGTCTATGGTGATTCTTGGTTTCTTCATTTGTATCAGTTGCGGCTATGTTACAGTCTATCTATTTTTCTTGCACCTAATTTGTTGTTTGTTGTTGTTACAGATCATGGTAATATTGTGGGTGGCCAGACGTTGGATGTCGTGCGCCTACGGGTGACTCTCTGTCACTGTATTTTGTTTCGCAATTTTCCTTTGCATAGCTTTTTTTGCATATGACTACCGGATACCTGAACGGTTCTATTAATTTCTTTTGGGCTCCAAATATTGGCACTCCTTTGTGATACAAATTGACCTTTCACTATGCTTTAATTATTTTCTAACCTCTTCTCTACGGATATTGTTAGCGCTGACCGTCGGCACTGTCTTTGCAGCTGGGGGAAATGATTCTGAATTTTGATGTCCTATCATGAGTACGCACCCGCATACGTCTAAAAGTGCTGATCCATGTAATACAAACTTACCTTTCGGTATGTGTTAATAGTTTTCTAGCATGTTCTGTACGGGTATGGCTAACGATAAGTGTTACCACTTTTCTTACAGCGGGGGCAAATGACTCTGAATCCTCTTACTATGTCATCAGTAAGGAGGTTCATCCATCTACAAGTGCTTATCGATGTAAGTTGGGTATCTAACTGCCACAATTACATAGTCGCGTTATCAATTTTTTTTCAAATACCGGTACTGCTTTCTGATACAAATATACCTTCTGGCGTCGTTGTTATAGCTCAATCTGATGTTGCAGTCAGTAGATCCTTAAGTTTCATTTCACGCACGGGCCACCGTATTCACACTTATCAACATATGTTTTGGTAATTTTCTCGTGCAAATTTTTTGCTTATGCCTATCACCTCGGTCACGCGGTTATCTTATTGATCTCTTTCGAACATGAATCGTAATAAGTGTTATTGCTATAGCCAAAATAACCAGTGCCACTATCAGTCCTCACGCAACGAACGTGCACGCAATAGCATCCGGGAGTGGCCACAAAGGTAGTTTTCGTGTTTTGCTACAAAGCGTTTTCCTGTGCTTACATTTTGTATGCAGACAACGATTCAAATTGCTTATGCATGTATATTGTTACCTGTCGTTGTTACAGCACAAACAAATGCGACACACGGGCGGTCTAGCAGCACCGCTACGCATTCTGGTAGACCTGTGCGCGCTACCTAGTCGCAGGTTGTATATAAGGGTGAACAAGGTTACGGACAAAGGGTGAACAAAGTTCTTCTTGGCTTTTTAAACCGCCCACTGGGGCCAATAAAGGTATTCCTTATTTAACGTTGCTTATTCATTCAATAGATATAGAATGGAGTTTTTTTATTTAATGATTTTTTGCTCCTTTGCTGATATGCATTCTGCTGTAAATTAGGTGTGCAACGGTTTCTCTTGCTACTGTAGCAGCAGATGCAGCAATTATTGCAGCTGACATAGGAGCCCTGTGAGCATCCAAAAAAGGCACACATGGCAAGAATAGAAATGGTTGTAGCCTTAGCTGCCACCTTCGTTGCGGCCTAATGTGTAGATATTGCAGAGACTACATCAGCTGAGCGTGAGTATCTGATTTGAGGACAGCATTAAGACACTTCTTGAAAAGTTATTAGCAATTCTCCGCAATATTAGTCTTAAGGAAGATTTAGTACAACAACACTCTGAAATAGCGGATGAAGCAGTCGAAGGTACATGACGTTTTTTGCTACTTTATATCTTCCGAAAACTACATTTCAATGTCGAGATTGGTCAACCAATTTTACTCCAGTTTCAAAAGTGGAATCGATTACTCATTAACAGTATACGATTCCTCATTTTATTATTTGTTACAAATACAAAATATAAGTCCATTAGCAGATTTAAAAAAAAAGAAAGAAAAATAAAAAAGAAGAAACACTCCATCTTCGATATTTAGAGTTGGTCCATTTGACCACAAAAGACAAACCACAGCTCTTTCTGTTTAGGCCTGTTACTATATTTAATTGAAGTCTAACAATGGAAATTGCATGGTCTACGTGCAGTGGTTGAACCAATGTCACGTAATGTTGCAGAACTTGACGAACGTTAAACAATTTTGGCAGCCAAAATGCGCGTACAGGCAAGTATATTAGTTTCTGAATACATTGCTTTTGGATATGATTGGAAACTTCAAGGCGCAGCTACAGTCTCTCTATGTAGGCATTTGCAAATTTTACAATGAAATGGCGCACGGTTTCTGGCAAAACTTCATCAGTTACCTACATGCTGACTGAATGTTCAGGTATGATGTACACGGATACATTTCATGACTATGTCTGCTAATACTAATATAAAATTTGGTTGCTTGATTGTGAAGGATTCACTTTTGATTGTACCAAATCCACCCGTTGTTTCAGTATTACAAGTATGCAAAAACAAATAACGAATGTCAATATTTTTGTTTGTAAATTTGTGCATATACAAAGCTGAATGAAAATTAACGAAACCGAATAAAAGAAAACTCCCCATAACATGACAAATAGAACTGTTACATGTGTGCCCTCGCAGCAACGTGCAGGCGCCAATCCACTTGTTTCATTCTAAGTTACTTAAAAATAACTGGAGATGAGGTATATTTCTATTAAAAAGGTGTTGTGTATTTCGTTTTAATTATGTTAATCGATAAAATTAAAGGAAGATTGATACATGTCATCATTGTCTTCTCGTTTGATCAACGTATTTTCCTGTTCACAACTGTTGATAATTCATAAAGGGTTATCCTAAAACCCTAAATATTTTCTTATAAATAGAGAGGTATCCTACACAAGAGAATGGTTTACCTTATTATCCAAATTTCACACACTTGTTAACACACAATGAATAATCGATCATTAATATGATGGTTTGTTTAGTGTTACCCTGACTAACGGGAAATAAAACGACGTAACGAACCTCACCCAAACTAATCTTGTTTCACATGGTATACATAAACCATTTAAAGTACATCTTTCACTACTACACAAAACCGTCTTTTGGTACGGTTATAAAGGGCTTTGGGTACAGTTGTTGGACCGTACTAAATAATGGCATACCAAAAAATAAAATATTTCAAAACCGTACCAAATTTTTTTTTTGGTACGGTTATTTATAAAACCGTACCAAATCTCTATGGCCAAAATAATATATATTTTTTATTTTTCGGTACGGTTGCTGTATAAACCGTATCAAATGCCTGTGTTTTAAAAAAAATGTTTTAAATTTCTAAAACCTACATTTAAACACCCCAAACATAAAACCTGTAAAAAAATTTTACACGATATACAACAAGATATAAAACAATTAACAAACCACAATATGGAATAATTTGTAACAAACTTGATTTTTTATATATGCATCATCAACAAACACATAGATCTAAGGGAAAATGGCATCTTTGGATAAAAAAAGTTACACATTATAACTAACATCGTTAGATAAAAATAAAAGCTTCAGTCATCAACAACCCTATGTATATAGGAGGAGCAACCACGATAATAACTCCTTCATCATTTCTTGTCAATTTAGATGCCATGTATATTAAAAAACACATATATCATTAACGGAGAATATATATAACTTTTGAAAGTAACCAACTAAAGAAATTACAACAGTTTATATACTTACATTGTTCGAAAGCGGTCATGTTCGCATACAACAATGTTGTACATGAACTTCATCAAATAATACTTGCATTCCCATGTAGCCTTTTGTTGGTAACTGTAAATTCAAATAAACAATGAACACAAATGCAAAAAATAAATGAGTTATACTAACAAATTTATGGAACCATATAAGAACAATTAACATAAGGGAATCAAAAGTCTGAGCATCTTAAAAGGACCCATAAAATAGGAACCATTAAGTAATATTATTGATAATTTAAGATAATTTGTACTGTTGATGTTTGGTGGTGACAGTTGTGCCAACGATGGTGATGGTTTTTGTGATGGCGAGCGTTTGGTAGTGTAGATAAGGCTTGGTGAGGTGTGGTGGTTAATTGATGGTTGTGTCTTGTGAACTTGTGGTGTGTGTTATGTTTCATCTAAATAAGTCAAAACACAGGGGTAGTGAAGTGAAAAAAAGGGGGAAACTATTGTTGAAAAATAAATAAAATTTTTAATGAAATTAAGTGCGGGAAAGAAGGGCGGTTTCTTTTTTCATTTTGCTAAGTGTTTATCCATTTATGTGATGTTGTTGTGAAATTATGGTTTATTTTATTAAAAAATTATATAATTATTGTATCGTTATGTGTTAATGCATAAGTACATAACGAGAAAAATATCACCCGTGCATTGCAGCGTGGCTGACAAAATTTTATTTCCGTCTGACTTATGCGTGGCTTCATAGTAGTAAAGTATGGTTCTTGTTTAAGTGTTACCCGAGCTTCTTGATATATATCATTCTCATCGGGTCCATACCGTACGACTGATGCGGGTAATTGTAAACACAAGAAGTTTTACAATCGTCCTAGACAATGTACCTAACCGTTGTAGTGTAGTATAGGTAAGACACGCTGGGATTGCTCGTTCTCTAGCGAAATAGTGTCGTGAAGGCTCGAAGTGTATGACGAATTATGTCTAAAGGTTGAGGGATGATTATTTTTGGTCTTTTTATATTTTTTAGAAAACAATTAAAAATCCCGGGGTTTGAAGAGTTTTGTTTTAAATCTATTAATTAACTAATTACTAATTAACTAATAAAAACTAAATATGCAGAAAAGTAAATTGGTGAACTCGTATGATAAGTAAATGTGTTTACCTAGAATCTTACTACTCCCTAGCTATCTCCTATTTATTAGCTGAATTGTCACGCCCTTGTTTTAATTAGCGTGTTGTATTCCTTAATATCAGTCGTCGGGAGGTGCCAAATGCCCTAACTCTATAAATGTATAGGACTCGTTAAGAACCTTAATGTTAGCGACCGCAATTCCCAAAGTAAAGAATATATAGGACTCGTTAAGACTCTTAATGTCAGCGACCGCAATTCACGCAATAAATACAACGAACAAATCATCTATTGCACTATAGTGGAGCGTTTAGTTGGGCGTTCAAGTAGGCATCCTAATATCTAGCCAGTTTTCCAGCTCCTAACACGATAACAACTAATTAAACAAGAGAAGACAATCACTAATCAACAACTAGGTTTCATTCAATACTAAGCAAACACTAATAGATCTAGCCTAGCATGTTAAAGAGAAGGGAAGATAAACAATTAATCACACAACACATAAACATATTGTAATGATTAAAGGATGAATAACTTATCTTCAATTAAAACAATGAGTTTTGGGGGCTAAAAACCCTTACAAAAGCTGGCAAATTCATGCACCAAAAAGTCTCTCCAAAGTCTTACCAATACGTATCACACATATTAGAAATCCTACGAAAAATATATATAGTATTACAATTGTGACGACGTCACTTTACAAGTGTGACGCCGTCGGATTGTCGTCTTAAAAGGTTGTGACGCCGTCGCTCTTCACTTTTCTAGTCATGATGCCGTCAGCTCTTAACCGCCACCATCATCTGAAGCGTCACTTGTAAAATTTATAACAGGACCATCTTTGTGATTCTTCAACTGACGGGGTCACGTTGTAACGTTGTATCTGTGACGCCATCCCAGCTCCTTTTCAGGGACATTTTCGTGACTTGGTCGTTTTCTTCGTTTTGTTGTCCAAATGAGCCAAAGACACTTCAATTTCCAACATTTGCTTCCCAATTGACTAAAACTCAAATAGAAACGATTTAGAGCATTAAATGATCAAATATTTACGAGGTTAGAGGTTAAATGACCCCTCAAAAATGCATATATTTACACCTCATCAACGACCTGGGAACCAAACAACAAGAACATTCCCATCTCATCTCATCTCATCTCATCTCATCTCATCTCATCTCTAATCCGTTTCATATACCATACATGAACAATAGTAAATGAATTGATGTATGTCTTTAGAATTTCTTGACGAACCTTTCTTTTCTTAGAAATTGTTGTTCCCCGTTCACTATCGTTTAAAACAGTTTAGAAATATAAAAAAAAGTTAGTAGTGAACCATGACTGAAATTAACGTAAGTAAAACACACTAGATAATTTTCAACATCATATTCTTATTAGAAATGAATCGTAAAGAATACGTTACACAAGTACTTGCGGAATAGCACTTGGGATTGAAATAACAAAGGTTGGTGACTCCTCTCTAAGCTCAGGCTAAGTCTAAGCACAACTCTTAGAACCCACTGAGCTATCTTAGGGATAAAGTTGTATTTGGAGGAGTGAAAAGAAGGCTTGCGTGTGTGTGTGTTTTTACAATTCACAAGCTTAATCTTTTCACTCCATCTCTTATGCTATATATACATGTATGATATTTGACTATTTCCTAAGTGACAAACTGACATCATACAGAAGACAAAATACTGATGTATTTTGTCTCTGTTTACAAAGACTATTCTAGGTAAGAGACAAGACTTTTTTCCTATTTTCAGTGATGACACTGAGCCTGATCTTTTGCTATTCAGGGAAAGTTGACTGTGGTTGATAAGTACTTCGTCTTATCTGATTTAAACTTATCCCGCAATGTCTCGCTCTTTCTTCAGTCTTTACATCCTTCAGTCTTCTACTTCAGTTTGTCTTCAGTGTAAGTAGTTGGAGAGGAGTCAGTGAGTTATTGTCATCACTCACTGAATCCATCATCTTCTTCTTGACTCAGTATTCACCCTTTAAGTTCCGCCTTACTGAGTAGAGAGACTTCTTTTTCGCCTCATACTGAGTATCCTGAAGATGACTCACTGAGAGACTATGCACTCAGTGACCTGTTAGTGTTAACGGACTAAACACGGGCTATTTTCTATTCAAATCCTAGATTAAGGGGTTTGGGTATTTACTGAACCCAACAGTCTCCCCCTATTTGGATATACAAATAGCCTAAGTGTTTGATCAGTGTAAGTGAGCAAATGGCTTCTTCTTACACAGAATGTACTAATGAATACAATAAGGAACACTGAATATTTTAACAAAACATACATTGTTTATTGATCAAATTACAAGGTTCCTATCACTAGTACAAAAGATAAATCACAATGATGTCAGTCCAGATGGATTCCCAATGCTTCAAGCTTGACTTTCTTGGTGATGAGTGTTTCCCTGTCAGGATGGTCTCTTATCTTGGCATTCAGGTCTTGACAGAACCTGATGTTTGATGGGATTTGGATTTGAGAGGCCACTGGTATGTAGCTCAGCATTGCAGCTACACCAGCCTGATCAATATCACTCCATCTTTGAAATGCTGGGTTTCCATAGACATCAATGTGGAATAGCCCTCTTTCAGGCTTTTCAATCACTAAACAGTTCACGAACTTAACACCTTCTGGCAGTTCCCTGTTGCATTTTCGAATCCATGCACTTTTATCTCAGGCTGGAACTCAACCCTTTTCCTTTTTGCCAGTGGATGATTGTGGTTGAGATCCTTGAGGTGCAGTTAAGGCAGGCTGTATTCCCAGTTGTGCTAGTGTATCTCTCAGTCTTTCATACCTCTTACTGAGCATCTTCATCAGCTCCTTAACTGCTGCATTTTACTTCTTTTCAATAAATGGACCGAGTTCATTGAGTTCAGTGATCCCAAAGTCAGTGAATTTTAGGGGATCATGAACCTCGAAATGCCTTTTATCATCCCCCCTGTAGACGTTCATTGCCAATGATTTAGACCTGGGGATGATTTTGACATCAGTGATCTTCTCAGGCAGTCTTCTGCTTGTCATTGTCCAATTATAATGGTCAATTCTTGCTTTCCTGATGGCTGCAGTTCTTTTGTTCTTTTCATCCAACTGCTTTTTCATTTCAGCCATTTTTGCTGCCTGAGCATCCTTGAACCTTTGTCCTGCCTGACCCTTTTCAAGCTTCTTTGAATCAATTCCCACATTCTCAGCTTCTTAGGCAATCACTTGAATCAGTGCTTCCTTAGTCTTCTTATCGTCCTCAGCTTGTTTCAATCTCCTTTCTTCTTTTGCAAGATATTTGGTTAGCTGTTGAGGTGTGAGAAGGTATTCAGTGTCACTGATTTTGTAGGGAATCTTCTCAGGCTCAGTAATTGTCATTTTGCCTTTTCCTTTGTCCTGGCCTGAGGAAGATGATGTAACCAAGGGTGGTGTTGTTGTCATTATAGGTATTGTGACTGTCAGTGTTGTTGTTGTTGTTGTTGATGTTTGTGGTGGAAGTGATGAGATGGGTATTGCTGAGACTGGTGGTGTTGGCTCCCCCTCAGTGTGAAGAGGAGTTTCTTCAGCAATATTCTCCCCCTCAACTGTTGCCGGAGCGTCAGTGAGGGCAAGAGTTGGTGTTTGTGCTGAGGGGGACGGAGCTGCTTGACCCTTGAATGCCTGATAAATTTCAGTGATCATGGCCTTGATATATGAAGTATCTGTTTGAATGCCAGTGACCTTAGCTTCCAAATTAGCTTGAGATACTTCCAAAGCAGTCATGCGTGGCCCAAGATTCCAGGCCAAGGAAGTAGATGTCTGAGCCAACGTAGCCATTTGAGTGTTCACAGAGCTCAATGTAGTTTGAAGGGACTAGACTGAAGAATGAAGACCCTGAACATTTGCTGATTTGAGCGTTTCGATCAGTTCAGCGAGACTGGAGGATTGTTTCAAGTACGCCTCTGTAGCCTCCAGCACTTTAGAGTTGAGTGCTGAGTCATCTTTGACAAATTCCCTGATTTCATCTACCTTTGTGCCTACACCCTGAAGGTGTCTGAGGAATTTAGCCAAATTTTCATCCAGTCTGTGAATGTTGTCATACATCAAATCCCTGTGCTCATGAACGTTTTCATCAAAGGCTTGGACCTCAGCCTTCAGATCATCATAACTTGCACCAGGTTCAGTATGTTGTTCCCACAGTGTTTTAGTGACCCCAGAGTATAATTTCCTTGAAGCTTTGGTGATCCACTGAACGAGCTGCCTTTCAGTAAGTGGGAGAACATTATCAAATCTTGCAAATTCATCAGTGGAGGAAGAGGAGTCATCATTTTCAGGCTGGAATGGTGATTCAGTTTGCTCCTTTAGATCAGGTTGAGGCTCTTGTTCAGATTGAACCTCAGCGTCCACTTCTTCCCCAGCTGATAGAATTTCATCATCAGTATCAGCAAGCTCATCTTCAGAGAACAGTATTCCAGTAACATCAGCAACGGTTAACAGGGGGTTGGTGATGGGTTCCATATCAGCGGGTGGTATTAATCCCTCTGAGTCTTTGTCCCCCTTTGACCCCTCAGACACTGGTGGGAGTTTCCCAGTGCCTTCTCTGGAGTCAGGATTGGTTTTGGGTTCCATATCGGCGGGTTGTTTCTTTCCCTCCGAGTCTTTGTCCCCCTTAGACCCCTGAGACACTGATGGGTATTTTCCAGTGCCTTTAGCAGAGTCAGTGACAGTGATATCCCTATCAGCGGGTTGTATGGTTCCCTCTGAGTCTTTGGGATCGATCAGTGTGCCCTCAGACAAAGGCTTGGATTTGCTAATGTCATCACTGGGCGATGTGGAAGGCGCTCCCCTACCAGCGGGTTGTTTGTTTCCCTCTGGATCTTGGGGAGTAGTAGTTGGGACCAAGGGCACTGATTGTGATTTATCAGTGTCCTTCGTTGTCACCTGGGTGGATGTTGCTTGGTCTCCAACGGGTGGCAAATCAGTCTTGGGCTTTCTTTGCCTTTTAAGATGTGCTCCTGAAGCCTCAGGGCCCTGAGACTTGGGTTTGGTTTTAGTCCCAGTCTAAGACTTTCCCTTTCTCTTTGTAGGAGCAGGGTTAGGAGACACTGATTCCCTCTGGTTGTTTACAGCAACCATATGGGCCGTCAATTCAATGTTTGTGACAAGGGATGGGTCCTTTTGAAAATTTGATTGGCTCAGGATGCCAGGTAAAGCACCAAAATTTTCTTCCTGCGGATAATTTGTACCCAGTAACACTTGCAAAGCACAAGAGACAAACCTAGGATACGAAACGTATTTCATCCTAGTTTTGCTCTGTAGCTTGGTTACGAGATCACTGTAAATGATATCCCATATGTCGACAGTGACCCCATTCATCAGGCAGTATGCCATCATCAACTAAATAGAGTTAACTTGTTCAGTTGATGAGTGATTCCCGCCGAGGACCTGAATCACAAATGTGAATAGGATCCTCCAAGCCACGGGAAATGAACTCTTGGTGACTAGGGTCCTGTCCAAAAATGTTGGATCTACAACAATTTGTTTTAACCCATCCTTCACTGTGGAGGGTTTAGGATGGGCGACATAAACACCTTTGTTGTAATCTAACCCTGTTGAGGTGCAAAATGTTTTATAATCCAGGGTGAATTGTTGCCCCCCGTTAAGACTGAACCTGATGAGATATTCCCTGAGAGGTCTAAGGTTGTTCTCATCAGTAGAGGGTGTCGGGTCAAAGGCCTTCGCTGTTGCCCAAAACTCCCTGAGGAGGCTTTGGTATAGTACAGAGGGACACTGAATAAAGGGTGTTTTCAGTGGGCAGTTATACAAAAATTTCATAATGTCTTTATAGGCTGGGACAGTTGGAGGATATTCAAAATTGCCTATGACATTATTTGTTTTAAATTCAACATTGCTAAGATCGCCTACCCACTGTGAAGCAAACTGAAGAGATTGTGTTCTTGCCATTTCCATTAAAAGGTTTTAGGGTTTTAAAAAAAATATCTTGACAAGAACAATCAAAAGTTTTTGTATCTCTTAAGTTGTGATGAAAAACTTTTGTAAATGTTTACAATGAAGGTTTTTCAGAAAGAGGTTTAAAGAACAATGATTTCTGGGTTTGAAAGAGATTTTGACAGAGTTTTGTTTGCAGAAATCAATTGTGTGTGTTTTAATATTTATGAGAGGGGTATTTATAGAGTGGTGAGAGGGGTGCTTTTTGCATAAACGTGGATATGTAAAGATGGTTTTTGAAAACGTTTGAAATTCCACATTTAATGCCACCCACCACTACCTGCAGTAAAATCCAGTATTTCAAGGGAACAGTTGCAGTGTACAGTAAAAGTGCACTTTTGTAGTAATAAAATATCCATAGGATATTTTATTTGAGAGAAGGCATTTAATGCCAAGTGGGATGAGGTAAGTGAGGAGACCCCTGACAGTAAGACATATATTCCTATATTAAATTGGCATAGTTACCAACCTAGGACATTTAAGTAACTGATACTTGGATCATTTAGTTACTCATTCAATGTTCAATATCAACTGTCAGGGTCCCTGAATGAGTCTTACTCATTCAGTGAGAGGCTGTTTTGTGGGTTTCGTTCAGGGAGGAGGAACCATTTCAGAGAACTTACTGAGATTGGTTTTCAGATGCCTGACTTTCAATGTCAAGCATTCCCAATTCAGCTTTCAGTCTTCTGAAGGTAGGTTCATCCAAGGGTTTGGTGAAGATATCAGCAAGTTGATATTCAGTAGGGATGAAATGAAGTTCTATGTCTCCTTTCATTATGTGATCCCTGATGAAGTGATATCTGATATCAATGTGTTTGGTTCTTTGGTGGAGGACAGGGTTGTTGGAGATTGCAACAGCACTGGTGTTATCACAGAAGATGGGTACCATTTTGTAATGGATGTCATAGTCACTGAGTTGACTTTTCATCCATAATACATTGGCACAACATCCTTTTGCAGCTACATACTCAACTTCTGCTGAAGACATAGCCACTGATTGTTGCTTTTTAGCACTCCAGCAAACCAGTTTTCCTCCAAGAAATTGACATGACCCTGAGGTACTTTTCCTGTCCATGTTGCAGCCAGCATAATCAGAATCAGAGTAACCTTTGAGATCAAACCCTGAGCACTTTGGATAGTAAAGTCCAAGGCTTGAAGTTCCTTTCAGGTATCTGAGAATTCTCTTAGCTGCAGTGAGATGGGATTCTTTAGGATTAGACTGATATCTTGCTATTAGACAGACTGAGAATTGGATGTCTGGTCTAGAAGCAGTTAGATACATCAGTGAGCCTACAATCCCTCTGAAATGAGTTTGATTGATTGATTTGCCAGTCAGATCATGTCCAAGGTTGTTAGGTGGGACCATTGGAGTCTTCACTGAGGCACAGTCAGCTATCTCATATTTCTTCAAGAGATTTCTGGTGTATTTCTCTTAACTAATGGATATTCCTTTATCAGTTTGCCTGATTTGTAGTCCAAGGAAGTATGTGAGTTCACCCATCATGCTCATTTCAAACTTCTTTGTCATCAGTTTTTCAAACTGTTTGCAAAGTTTGTAGTTTGTTGAGCCAAAGATGATGTCATCAACATAGACTTGGACTAGTATCACATCCTGTTGTGTTCTATAGACAAACATTGTGTTGTCTATCTTTCCTCTGACAAACTTGTTTTGTATCAGGAAGGCTGAGAGAGTTTCATACCATGCCCTGGGAGCTTGTTTAAGTCCATAAAGGGCTTTGTCAAGCTTGCAGACATAGTCAGGGAATTCACTACTCTCAAAGCCTGGAGGTTGCTGAACATACACATCTTCCTTGAGATCACCATTTAAGAATGCACCTTTAACATCCATTTGGTAGACCTTGAAGTTCATGTATGTTGCATATGCAAGGAAGATCCTGATGGCTTTCATTCTTGCAACAGGAGCAAATGTCTCATCATAGTCAATGCCTTCTTGTTGACTGTAACCTTTGGCTACAAGTCTGGCTTTGTTTTTGATGACAATGCCGTTTTCATCAGTTTTGTTTCTGAAAACCCACTTCAATCCTATGACAACTACATCCTGAGGACATTTGATCAAGGTCATGACCTTGTTTTTATCAAACTGTTGCAGTTCTTCTTGCATAGCCTGAACCCAGCTTGGGTGTTTTAGAGCCTCAGTGACACTTTTGGGTTCTATATTTGATAGGTAATCAACATATAGACATTCATTGGCTGAAGCTGCAGTTAAATTAGCAGCCATGCTTCTAGTGAGCATGCCCTCAGTGGGTTCACCAATGATGTTTGCAAGCTCTATGTCCTGAGATTTTGTCCACTTACTTTGTGGTCTAGGATCTGAACTTGAGGAGGTCACTGGAGACTCAGGAGTGAGTTCTGGTGCATTAGCCACAGAATCATTAAGAACATCTGTTGAGATGTCTTGTTCAGGTTGGGTTTCATGAATCACATGTACCTGATCATTTGGATCAGTGTTGTCTATCCCAACAGGGACTAATTGATTTTCAATTAATTCACTGATAGTTGGTTGGGGTAGGTTGTGAGGTAAGACATAATATGAGATGTCAGCATCAGCTTGATATAAGGAATTGATTTCAGTGTTGAACTCATCAGGAGGATATCTTGATGAGTCATCAATTCCTATTTCCTCCACTGAGGTATTGGTGAACCTGATGCTTTCTAAACTTTCATCAAAAGTGACATGAAAGGTTTCCTTAACTTGTTGTCTTCTGGTGTTAAACACCCTAAAGGCTTTGGAGATCAGTGAGTAGCCTAAGAAATATCCATCATCAGCTTTTGCATCAAATTTGCCTAGGTGATCCTTGTGGTTATGAATAAACACAGGATACCCAAACACATGAAAGTAGCTGATGTCAGGAAGTCTACCTTTGAAAGTCTCATATGGGGTTTTATTGTGTCTTTTGACAATGATTGACCTGTTTTGAGTGTAACAGGCAGTTTTGACTGCTTCAGTCCAGAAATGCTTTGAGAGGGCTGAGCCATTTAACATGGTTCTTGCTGCCTCAATGAGAGTTCTGTTTTTCCTTTCAGCAACCCCATTTTGTTCAGGGGTATAAAGAGATGAGAAATTTTGAGAAATTTCTTTTTCATCACAGAAGCTTTCAAGCTCTTGATTTCTGAACTCAGTACCATTGTCAGTTCTGATTTGTTTGATAGTAATGTCATTCTGGTTTTCAATTTTTCTGATGAATGACATTATTGTATCAGCTGCTTGACTCTTTTTGGAAAGAAAGTATACCCAAGTGTATCTTGAAAATTCATCAACAATGACAAGTGTATACTTCTCATGCTGGATTGATCTGGGACTGACAGGTTCAAAGATTTCCATGTGCAGGAGGTGAAGGCAGCTTTTGATGGAGAAATTTTGTTTGGTTTTGAAAGATGCTCTGTGGTGTTTATCTTTTTCACAGGCAGAGCATGGTTTGTCTTTTGCAAAAACCAGTGATGGTAAGCCAAGGACCTTGTTTTGTTTTGCCAGGTTGTTGATATTTTTGAAGTTTAAGTGAGAGAGTCTCTTGTGCCACAGCCAGTTGATAGATTCAGTGGCTTTGGCAAAGAGACATGTTCCATCTTGAGAAAGAGTAGACATGTCTAAGACATAAACGTCATCTCTTCTAGGAGCTATCAAAACAACTTCTTTATTAGCATTGAAAATGGTGCCTTGTTTGTCATTGAATTGCACAATGTACTTAGCATCACATAGTTGACTGACACTGATGAGATTGTATTTGAGACCATTGACATAAGCAATTCTAGAGAAAACTATTCCATTGCAGTTTACTGAACCATAACCTTCAGTGGGACATGCTGAGTTATCACCAAATACTACCTTGGGTCCTGGTTCCTTTGCATACTTGTGCAGATACTCCTTCACACCAGTCATGCTTCTTGAGCATCCACTGTCTAGATTCCAAATAGGCTCCCTGGCGTGTCTCTGCACAAGTAGTAAACTGAATTAGTTTCTCTTAGTGACCCACTTGCTAGTGGGCTTAGGTCTCAAGGTCTCTTTGAATTTTGCAATCGACTCATGGTCAGTGGTTGAGTGCATTGTGATACCATAGGTTTTGCATTTAGAGACTGTGGAAGACTCAGTGATTTTGGGTTGTTTTGCACTTCTCCTTGCATGAATGACACTGTCATGTTGGGATGTCTCATGAGCTGGATTTCAACATATATCACAGCATGTGTTCATGAGACAGTCATCCTGATGATGATCATTAAACCCACAGTGAGGGCAAAGTGGAAAAGGTTTTGCTATATTCTTGAGAGCTGTTTTGGAGGATGAAGCATACTGATGACCAACTTTTGTATAGTTTCCTTTACTGACAGAGCTTACATACTGTAAGTGGTCTGCAGTTCTGTGATCATCCTTATTGCAGATCATACAATAAAGGATTCTATAGCAGTTGTCAGTGGTATGACTAGTGTAATGACACAGCTCACACTTCTGCTTGGGTTTGTTGGTGGATTTTGATTTTGATGAGCTAGATGAGGCTGACTTAGTTTCCTTGATTGAATCAGGGGCTTTTTCGATGGATTCCATCTTTTCTGTCAGCTTCCTCACAAGCTCAGTAAGTTTCTGAATTTGGTCAGCTTCAGTGGGGACAGAGGATGTTGAAGTCTCAGTAGAAGTAGACTCTTGTTGGATTTGTTTTGTTTGTCTTTGCAGGATGGTTCTACCAAGTCCAGACCTTTCTTTTGGTGAGTGAGGATTGAATTTTAGAGGAGTAAGCTCAGAGCTTGGATCAGCACCCTGAAGAGGTTTCAGGGGTGGAAGCGGTGTTTGAGATTCTGCTTCAGACTCAGAGATGTGTTCAGTACTACTGGGCACATCAGGGAGTCCTAGCATGCTCTTAAGAGCTTGGCTCTCAGGCTCAAGAATCCTTCCAGAATCGAAATTTGGAAGCTTACTCTCAGGATTAACCCGTTCAATCCAATCACTGGAATTTGGAGTTGTTAGCATATTGGTAATCATGCACCAGACACAAAAGGTTTAGAACTTTGGTCTTTGTTGTGAGAGTCAGGGAGCTGATCTTCACCTATGACTCTCTTTTTGCTACTGGGCGCACCTACAGCATCAAAGACCCTGGGATTCTTAGCAGTCCAACTATCAAGAATATCTTGTACCTTTTTAAGTTCATCTTGAAGAGCTTGATTTCTTTTAACTAGTTCAGTGTTTTGAATTTGCAAAGTGACAGCCTCAAGCTTGGCTTGTTTTAAGATAAGTAGTTCATCTCTACACTTGTTTAATTCAAAACTTAGCTTGTTGTATTTTGAAAAAAGATTTAATCGTTGCTCTTCTACAAACTTAAGGTCAACATAAAGATAATTCATATAAGACTGCCAATCAGAGTCATCATCCAGAGAAAGTAAGATGTTTACCTTTTTCTTTGTGATGTTGACCCATTCCCCGTTTCTAGCATGATTCTTCCCAACAGGTAGCTTGTCCTCTTCTGAGAGGGCCATCAGTGCACTGACATGCACCATTTCATCATCAGATGATACTGGATCTTCATCCCAGTCAAAGGTTTCAGCAACGAGGCCTTTGTTTTTACCCTGCACAGATTTAACACTGGTTGTTTCTGAGGGACTGGCCTCAAGCAATGCAAGCTTAGCTTTTGCTTTCTTATACTTGGTTTCATAATCAACAACTTTGTTTTGATCAGATTTGCTTTGAAAATTTTGATGAGACTGAAAGATTTTTTGTTGAAATTTGCTAAAGCCTAAAGACTGGTTTGACCCTGATGGTTTGTAAGAGGGTTCAGAAATTGTTTTTGAAAAGCAGTCTTTTGCAAAATGACCCTTTTTGTGACACTTAAAACATTCAGTGTCTTCATTAGCTTTAGCGTTTGAAAAACTTTTGTTTCTTCGAATAAACCTTTTTGAGTTAGCGAGGAGTGCTCTTTCCTGAAACTCAATATTTAAATCGTTCAGGTACTCCTCGCTTGTCCTCTCATCTGCCTCATCATCAGAGTTTTCCTGAAAATCTTGAATCACATTGTTAGAATAAAAGGCAGTTGACACTGGATTGGAAATGGTTGTCAGGGACTTCTTGACTTCCTGGGAATTTTTCAAGTCAGGGTATCGTCTGTTGATGAGGTTTTCCTCATAGACAAATTTCCCATAAATTTCAGGAAGCTCATGATTCTGAATGTGGTTAGCATTCCTTAGTCCCTGAGAGAAATTCAACCATTTCTCAGGAAGACTGTTTACAAAACCAACATTGATTTCATGTTTGGACAATTTTACACCATCATTTGAAAGTTCATTTAACAAAGTTTTGTACCGGGTGTAAGTTTGAGACAGAGTTTCTGAGTCCTTAGCCCTGAAGGTATTATACTCAATTTGTTTTCCTTGGTATCAGATGGACCTTCATGACTATGGACCAGGTCTTCCCAGGTTTGCTTAGCTGTACTACAGTTAATAACCGACTCCATGGTATCATCAGGGAGACAAGATATGATGATACTCTTGAGTCTTTGGTCCTGGTTGACCACTCTTCTTTCATCCTGAGTCCACTGAGCTTCAGGTTTAGGCAAACCTATAGCTATTTTTGGGACGAATGGACCTTCATTAATACATTTTATGTAGTAAGGTTCCATTCCAGTCAAATAGCAAAGCATTCGCTTTTTTCATTTGTTGAATTTGCCAACTTCAAGTCGAGGGGCATTAGCTGTATAAGCTCCACCCTTTTTGTCGACTAGTTGGGGTACATCAAAATCAGCCATTTAGGATCCTAATTTAAAAACTTTTAGAGCGGCCTAAAAACGAGTTTTATAATTAGCCTTGCTCTGATACAACTTGTTGTTCCCCGTTCACTATCGTTTAAAACAGTTTAGAAATATAAAAACAAGTTAGTAGTGAACAATGACTGAAATTAACGTAAGTAAAACACACTAGATAATTTTTAACATCATATTCTTATTAGAAATGAATCGTAAAGAATACGTTACCCAAGTACTTGCGGAATAGCACTTGGGATTGAAATGACAAAGGTTGGTGACTCCTCTCTAAGCTCAGGCTAAGTCTGAGCACAACTCTTAGAACCCACTAAGCTATCTTAGGCATAAAGTTGTATTTGGAGGAGTGAAAAGAAGGCTTGCGTGTGTGTGTGTTTTTACAATTCACAAGCTTAATCTTTTCACTCCATATCTTATGCTATTTATACATGTAAGATATTTGACTCTTTCCTAAGTGACAAACTGACATCATACAGAAGACAAAATATTGATGTATTTTGTCTCTGTTTACAAAGACTATTCTAGGTAAGAGACAAGACTTCTTTCCTAAGTTCAGTGATGACACTGAGCCTGATCTTTTGCTATTCAGGGAAAGTTGACTTTGGTTGATAAGTACTTCGTCTTATCTGATTCAAACTTATCCCGCCATGTCCCGCTCTTTCTTCAGTCTTTACATCCTTCAGTCTTCTACTTCAGTTTGTCTTCAGTGTAAGTAGTTGGAGAGGAGTCTTAGGGATTCAGTGAGTTATTGTCATCACTCACTGAATCCATCATCTTCTTCTTGACTCAGTCTTCACCCTTTAAGTTCCGCCTTACTGAGTGGAGAGACTTCTTCTTCGCCTCACACTGAGTATCCTGAAGATGACTCACTGAGAGACTATGCACTCAGTGACCTGTTAGTGTTAACGGACTAAACACGGGCTATTTTCTATTCAAATCCTAGATTAAGGGGTTTGGGTATTTACTGAACCCAACAGAAATCAATGTTTTAAAAATCAGGGCTTTAATATAACCGGTCGAACGCGCCAAGTTACCGGTTCAACCACTTAATCAACCCTGTTTTCTATTAAAAAAAAAAAAAAAAAAAAAAAAAAAAAAAAACTATTTTTTCAACAATACAAAAAACAATTATTTATATGCATCATGATTAATCCTTATATTAAGCCTAGAAAAACATTTAACAACAAAGATAACGTGTAAAAATAAAATTACGTCGCAAATATATATAATTAACTTGTTTTATTCTAAAATAAATACATGAAAAAATCAAATCCGGTCGGGTTTCGAGAACCGGGTTGACCCGGGTCACTTAAACCCCGGCGAGTCTAACCAGGTTTCGAGAATTAAAAATCCGGTTTAATATAACCATTTTTTTGGCCGGAACAAGTTAATCCGCCTGGGTCGAACCGGGTTTCAAACATTAGTTGAGTTCATCAGAAAATATTCTTTAGCACTGTTAATAAAACAATCCGTAAAATAAAAGTTTTTAGTAGAGTTTTCAAAATAATAACTTGTAAACTTAGAAATCTTCTTGGAATCTCTTTAGTTGCTTAGGGGCCGTTTAGTTGGTGAAAAAATTTCCTGTTTTTCCGTTTCTAAATTCCTAGAGAAAGAAATGGTTTTTCTCCTCTAGAGAAGAGTTGAGAAATATGAAAATCCGTTTAGTTGGAGTTATATTTTTCCTTTTTTTTTTAAATGAAAAGTTGTTTAGTTGAAAACTTGACGGTGGGCGGAGAGGTGAGCGACGATGGAAGGTGAAGGTGGAGGATGGAAGAGGCGTGATAAAAGTGTAGGGTGAAAGGAAATGGTGTTATTATTTTAGAAATGAAAAAAGTGAGAATGGTGGAATGGTATTTTCATTTTTTCTATTACAAATTGGAAAATGAGAATTTCATATTTTTGGAAAATTATTGGAAAAAAGTGCGACTAAACGGATTTTCAATTTTTCCTTTTTCATATGAAAAATTTTCTGGAAAAATGGAATATTTCTCTCCAACTAAACAGCCCCTTAACCTTTCTAGCCTAGTTTTTCGACATGTGAAAGCACAATTATTTCTTTGCAGTTATTCATGAAACACTATTATTTGAACAATAAGTACGCTTATAATGAAGCTTACAACAAAACAAATGACTAAAAAACATTGAAATCATACAGAATCACCCTTTTCGGGTCAATGAAACAGTAACATTGACAAGCTTGGCTTTCTCTATGGACATGCGATTCTTGATTATATTTGTGTACCTCATGAAAACTTCCTCGACAATTGACTCGCCAAAGTGACTCAAGATCAGAGGTTCAGCCACAGCTCTCATACACTTTCCCATATTGTATCCTTTTGCATCCTCTTTGGTTAAATTAAGATTGTGGTTCGTGCAAGCGTCCCAATCAACTTCAGAGACCTCAAGGTAATCAATGTCGAATGACCCTTCTTTCTCGACTTCGTTACTGACTTCTTTAGCACAAGGAGTGTATTGTGGAATGTTGAATGAATCCATTTTTTCTTCTTCTATCAGTCCCTATCGCAATAAAAGTTTCAAGAAATTTAGCATACCTAATTTGAAGCTCATTGATGCTCATTTCTGAAAAATGGGACAATACAACAGATATATAAAATGAAATGAAAGAATCTAGTTTAAATCAAAATTTTGAGTTAAATAACTGCAAAAGGTCAAGAATGCTCAATAGAGGAATCGATATGTGGTATACCTCAATAACCATTTCATTTAGGGCAGTGGCTAAGAGGTCCCAAACGTAACAACATTCTTTACTACATGCATGGGTCGTCACTTCGTCTTCCTAGTATCGTCAAAACCATACGCCCTCCACTCACAATCTCCTCCCCACGACACTTGAGAAACAACGTAAAATCTCGTTGAAACTGCTCGCAGTAAGCCCTTATAACGCTTGGAGGGCTTGTTCTTGACATGTATATGTTCCCTTTGTTTGTCTTTGCCAGTTCAGGAACCTGTTCAATATATTTCCATTCATACGTAAGCTTGCTTAAGGATATGTAATTCCACTATAAAATGTACCTAGTGGCATATGTTATATGTTAGCGAATAGCGACACATAATAAAACGACGCTTTTCGAAAATAAAAATAAAAGGTCTCTATAAAGTAATTTGTCTGACCAAAATATTCAAATTCATTCCCACCCCAATTATGTCCGTATAACACCTTACTACCAGTCCTTATTTTAATGCGTTATGTTATTGACTACTATTTGGTGTACTGTTTATATTCTTCACCCTAGATAAACAGTTTTTTATTACTTTTTTTTTCTGTATTTTTTATTTTTGACCGATTAAACTTTATATTTTTTATTCCATACTTTCAATTTTATAGTTTTTAATATAAACAAAAATATAAAAATTAAACTTTATATTTTATGTTCCGTATTTTCAAGTGTCCAAATAACCTAACCTTATTTTGATATGTGTATATGAAACATGTTCCCTCCTATTAATTTTTTAAGATTTCTTAATATAGAACTTTTGAACAAATACAAGTAAAAAAGCATAAGTTACAACTATTTGAAGCACAAATAAAACTAAAAAAATACTATTCAACATATACAATTAATACACTATTTAATTTACCATTCACAAAAATATACAACCATTTAACCACAATGTACAATCTAATCAAGTTACTAAGCCAAACACTTAAAAATAAAGCCATTAGGCTGCGCGCAGTGGTCGGTCGACTGATTCGGTTGCCATTGCGCCGACCGATCGAGTTGCCGCCATTGCAGCATGAGGGTTGAACTGGGTCGGTCCGCTTCAAAATTGACGAAGGGTTCATCCCCTCGACCGATAACTCACTCGACTAAAAAACAAAAAAGTGAACCGTTACATTATTGAAAAAATATTTTTAACTTTGTAAGATTTTATTTATTTTTTGTTTGTTAGGCTACCCACCGGTCACTCCCCAACTCACAGTAACAACAAATATCTACCTAGACTCGAAAACGAAAAGAAAACTAAACAAAATCTCCGTTATTATTATTTCTAAATTAATTGTTAAAAAAAGTATGGCCGCATGACATCACATTACCAGAAAATTCAGTCACATGGTATTCGCCGCCGCATCGCGCGGGTACCCTGCTAGTATATAACGATGATAAAAGTAAAAACTAAATTACACTCGTGAGAAGCGAACTTATTCAATATTGTTCCATAATATTGATTAAAAATATTGTGATTCTGCCAGAATATGTAAAGTTGAGATTAGAAAAACTAAAAAGTAGCAGATCAAATTGCTAATATAAGGGAGAGAGAGACCCAACCTGGGAGAGCCACATGAGACTGTACGAAGAGTGGACAAAATGTACACTTTGTTTGAGAAATAGCCTCGTATAGAATGATCCAGGGACACCAGAAAAGTAGCAAGGCGGCTTAGACGACGATTTAGTCACTCTAGTTTGCATGGCTAGGTTCTTTATAAAATCCGATACCGAGAGAAAAATGGTGTTGAAGTCATTACTTGGGAGATCATTCAAGTAGATTTGAATTTCAGGTGATTCATCTTGACCTAATTCTCGGCTTATCTTGTCAATTGACTTGACGAGGTCCGATGCCACTAGAAAAGTGTTTGGTCCAGATGAACATCCAAGATCAGCCATGATCAAGGTTTTCGGAAAGTTCATATCACAATAGAGATTCATCAAAGCCTCTTCTATTATTGGTTTTGTCATTGATATCACCTCTCTCTGTCACCAATCAATTGTAAACAAGAAGTATAAATTAGTTTGTTTATATTCGGTGTACTTGAAAGTGGATGCAATTCTATATATGCTTGTGCATAATGTGTCTGAGGTTACAAAATTGTTTTTATTATGCGTGAGAATGGAAAATCGATTAAACGGTCAAGTAGAGTGAACAAAGGTAGAGCTATAAATTCTTTCGACCGTATCTAAAACTATATTTAGTAGTGTTTGTATACAATTTCAGCGGATTTTATCAAAATTATGGAATTATTTAATGATCAGGACAGTAAAAGTGAAGGGTAAGGTGGATCACAACAAGTCTTGTACGTTGACATGATTTAGACTTCTAGCTTAAATATCATTCCTGTTTTGGTTTTACTAAAAAAGACAGCTTTGACACACGTATATGCATCAGATAAAATAAACCAAGTTTACAATCAGCAAACGGAACAACCGGATAAACTGGTATATTAAAAATTAAAGCATCTCAAAGACATGCAGTTACGTTTGGACAGTAGAACAGTTATGCGAGATCTATTCTATTTATAATTTTTGAAATTTTTTTGAAAGGAATATTGATATTTCTATTTCAAGTTGATAACTATTTTTATTAATCTAGTATCATAAATCAATCCTTATAACGTACGTGATTTCTTTTTAAAACTTGAAGGACTTAAATTCATTTGAAGGCGCAGAAACCACATGAAAGAATCGTCTTTTATGGACTATTAATCGTGTAAATTGTGGAAATACTGAAGCTACACAAGGTAAGACAATGAGTGTGTTTTAGACTTTTAGATTAACTTTAATTTGAAAAGATATGCACGCCAGAGCTTAAATATGATATCAGAAAGACTGTTAAACTCATCGACATAGCAATAGAACTGAATCCAAAGCTCAACAATTCTAAACATGTTTTCAATATTAGGTATTATCAGTTTTATGATCTATGACTGTTCACTGCCGTCAATAAATATATACATGCAAATACACTTGCAAATCATATAAGTTGTAGACTTGTAGTTGATGTGCGCACGTAAATGCATATCTGTCTTTTATTATATACGTATAATTAATGTATAATGTGCATGCTAGCAGGTATGAACAGATTGTTGGTGCAAATAGAAAGATAAAAAGGTAAATGATATAACGTAAACGGATGAGGTTTCTCATTCAGGTAATTTTCCGGTGAGGGCGAGTTTTTGACTCAAATATAAGGGTCACGGCCGTTCCTAATTAAACCATTTTCCCTTACTACGTACCCTCAAGATGTTTACCTAGTGAGAGCCTCAAAACATCTGACCAAAAGGTGCATAATATATATGTATGTACGTATATGTATATATGTGTGTGTGAGTGCGATCGAGCTTATACCTGGAGAAGAGAATTGTTGGAATAGCTATAATCTCCATCCCCTCCATTCATACGAAGTACCTGGCTGACGTCCATATCTCTAACACAGACTGTTTACCAAAAAACTCACTCCCAATATGTCTCTTGAGTTTTACTACTTAACGTACACACACTCCTAATATGCCTCTAAGAGTCTGGACTACCTCTATTTATAGATGACGAGCTAAATGCAATTTGTAGTAGTATTTAAATTATGATGATTGCTATTTGTCCTTTTAATACGTCATGCTGAGAGACATTTTCTGGACGGTAAAGCATATTGAATATATTATTGTCTTTAACTCTTTACAAACTATTGATGTATCACATGTGTTGTAAAAAAATCAATACATTGATATTTGATCATTCATAGATCGGCATATTTAAAATGAAACTATATATTGAAAATCTAGTTTCATATTACAAGAAAATATTACGACAAGACATAAGTTTTTTTTTTTTTTTTTTCTTTTTTTTCTTTTGAACGGCAAATGTTTACGATCTACACCACATATCTCACAAATTTTATTTCACATGATTCTTACGAGATTTGAACCACAACATTTAGGTTATTGGTTCACTCAAATACCACTAGGCCAAGAGGCCTTTGGTTATAACATATTAGATCAATGTCCAACTAGGCTTTTTTTTTTTTTTTTTTTTTTTTTTTTTTTTTTTTTTTTTTTTTTTAAACTTGTTGCATTACAATGCATAAATGGGTAAACAAAAATATTTCAGCTACCTATGCTAGTAAATTTTTTTAAACCTATCATCACATTTAAAACATAGAAATGAGAGACACGCCTACTTATTAAAATAATAGACACAATCAATATGGTTTCATATAAACATAAGTAATGAAATGTCCAACGAGGTTGTTAGACTAATATATTTAAAAGTGTCCAATGGTTAGTATCCAAATAACTCAATTAACTTAAATAACATTAAAAGAAACGTCCGCTAATTTGGGCAATGCAATTCATATATATTGATCCAAATTATTATCTCGATATATACTTGGTTCGATTTCGAGTAATAGTATACATTATATATATATATACTAAAACACATTGGGGCATGAACAGTAACATGCGCATGAACAGTACATGCGCATGAACAGTGCGCAAAAAAAAAAAAAAAAAAAAAAAAAAAAAAAACTTTAGCAAATTCATTCCCGTGAATAAAATGATCGAGGGCAACGCACTCCCGTCGCAACGCGCGGGTTAACCCGCTAGTTTCATTCTATTGATTGAATTGGTGATAAAATAGGTGATCAAAATTAAACAATAACAAAAAATAAGTACTTTTAAATTTCAAGATCAATTACCTCTTATATAATTCGAGATGCAAAAAATAATCTTTGGAGTAATTGAAATTGTAGTATTGTACTGGACTATAGGAGTGCACAATTTTGTCATGTATAATAAATGGCTAATGATTTGCACACTCTCATTTTTTATTTGCACACTTCAAACTGTGCTTTAAACTGTAGTACATTTATCACATGCAGCTTTTGAAGATTGCACATTGGAGTGTGCGGATCAAAAATCAGAGTGTGTCAATCAACACTCATAATAAATATAGTCATCTTATTAGTCATCCTATTACTATTAGCTTATAGAAAGTTAAAACTAAAATAGTTTAGTTAAATTCTTCTAAATTTCATCTAACAAACAATGTGAGTAAAAAAAACTCATGTATTGATTCGTAAAAAAAACTAAAAAATAAGGGAGTAATTAATAAATATTTAAGTTGTTAAACTTTAAATAAATTATTTGAACTTAAGTAAATTTATCAGTTTCTATATTTTTGATAACTTTATAAATTTAATAAATATCGGTACACTTTTTATTTAAAAAAGGTATATATTGATTTTATTTATAAATATTATTATCATAATATATTAAATTAATGTATATGAGCGGATTATAAATATCAAAGTGAAAGTACGAGTTACCATGATATGTAAATGAATACACGAGATTGTACATATACGACACATGTTATTTCATTTTATGAGATTAAGTACCGATGTCCGAAAAAGTATTGTTTACTATCCACGTTCAATAACAACTCACGTTATTCTTCTTTATAAGTTTAACCCACGTTCAAATACGGCTAATATTATTAGAGCACAAAGTACAATGCTAAGTTATAGCAAATAGTGTTTTCACGTTAGTTTTTTCTCTGACTCAGAAGCTATAACTTAACTCAAAAACACCTTCCCTTATCACTCAACATACAATACCATCTGGGCCTCACATTATTTATTTATTTTTCATTTATTCAAATAATACACAAATTAAACTAAAATTAAAATTTCATTAATAAATAAAAGACATAAAAAAGTAAATAAAAATAAAAGTACATGAACAAAGTAGTTTTGGTGACGATATTTGGCTCGAATTTCATGTTTGGCCTCCTCAACAATAGTCGCATCTATCGGATACATCTCTTCGGTGTTGACTGCAAACATCTTCATGTTCTCGTTCCTTGTTTGAATGTTGATTAGTTGCACCTTCTCCTTAGCCTTCTTTCTTACTTCTTCTATCTTCACCTCACGGTCTAAAGCAAGTTGTTATTGCAACATTTCTTGTGAAGAAGAAGTGGCCGATTTGTGTGCAGATCGTTGAATTTTTTACTTTCGTTCTTTTTCGGGTAGACACGGCTAAGCATAATCTCCAAATATCTCGGGTTCTTATCCGATTGGCCATCCCCAAGTTCTTCTTATATGTGTCGGCTCAGGATTCAACCATTTATATTTGTCTTTCAAAAAATTTCAAGCTTTTATGTGAGGAAAAGTTCACTTTGTTGTCATAATACAAGTCTTCAACACACGCCTTCAAGTCTCCATCAATTTCACCACTAAGTCTCGTTGTTTGATTGACAATCGCGTTATACTTTCTGACTTCTCGGTTCATGGGAGTTCACTTTCTAGTCAACATGTTTTTTGTACGTATGATGTATCTTTCGTTACTTAGTCATTGTATTCGGCAAGTATTTTGTACCAAAACTTATCATTTGCTTGGTCGATGCCCGTCTCTTTTTTTATTATTCCCAAATTCGACCGTTGATTTAAAAAAAAAGGAAAAACGTATAACTCGGCTGGTGTCGACGGCGCGAGGCCCTATAACGCCGAATAGGGTATGGTGTTGAGCCATAGCGTCGCGCCATATGCCATAACGCGCCTTATGGCTTATCGTACATGATGCTCTTATTAACAAGAATATAAATATCAAAATAGATGCACGACTTTGCGGGTTAGTGTAAGATTAAAACATATATACATGATATTGTGCATATAATAACGAAGCATGTAATTAATCTGTAAAGTTTAATTAAGGATATCCATATAGGGCTAAGCAAATGACACAAACGGATCGGACCGACCGAGACCGGACTGACCACATTCGGTCCGGTCCTCGGTCTCGGCTTTTGGGCTAATTCGGTCCTCGGTCCGGACCACAAAACGACTAGTTTGGGCTAATTTGGCCTTGTTGGACCGGACCGAGACCGGACCGACCACATTCGGTCCAGTCTCGGTCTAAGATTTTTGCCAAAATCGGTCTCGGTCTGGTCCGGTATTGGCCGGTCCGGTCTTGGCCGGTCCGGTCTGATTTTTAGACCATAATCACCCCTATATCCATATAAGCAATTTTTTTAGGGTCACTACGTGATACTAAACACACGTAATGTCTGAAACATGATATCAATATTTAAATTTAAACAAAATCAAAATCAACACTATGCCAGTTAAATAAAGTTAAATAATTTGTTCAACAATAATCTACAAAATATTAATCTATATTAATACAAAATGAAAAATTTATGTTAAAACTAGCGCGTGCACGAGTATTATACTATATAAGTATAAAAGATTTTACATAATGATATAGAACAGTTTTATTTAACAACTCAGTATATGCATCATGACAGACTTATTATACCAATATACAAATCCAGAAGACAAAAAAATTTACATTCATAACCAATTAATAGAAAGGCTTAAAAATTCAGATTCAACAATTACTTATAATGGAAAGAATTAAATTAACTTTGCTATTAAAGCTATATAAAGTGTATTAACTCAGTACATCAATATGATTTAAAAATGCAGACGTAACAGTTCTATTAAACATGTTTACAGGAAGAAAAAAAACTGTAATATGAATTGAAAAACGCCTAAATCATAAATACCTTTTCAATTTATGTTTTTAATCTATACTCTAACCTACGGGATATAAATAACCAAAAACACACAAAGAAAACTCATTTTCATTCTCGCTTTAAAAGCACACGCTACCAAAATTATCATCTCTCTTATTATCTGCCAAAATAAACACGCACCATCGCCTCAACTGTCACAACCGCCTCCGCGGACATATGGATAAGGACTTTCACCCTTGGAATGATACACTTTCTAGATCTTATACACATGGTGGTGGTAAAAGTTAAACAAACAACCTACCCGAGATCATTTGGAAAAGATCTTGAAGAAAAATAGTGTTTGGTTCTTCACCTCGTGTGTTTAGTTTGTGGGTTTTGGTGTGTTTGTTATCATCACGTCTAGAGCAGAAATAATCAAAAAGGTTTAGTTTCTTTGTTTGTGAATTTCGTGCTTGAGCAAAAGCACAAATATATAATTTTATGCTACTCGATTAAAAAAATGAGTGGGTTTGGTAGTTCTTGTAGTATGGAGTAAAAAGGGAAGTGTGCAGATCTATGAGAGAAAAGGGAGGTTGGTTTGTATGTGTGTAAGACTGCACATAGAGAGGTTGGGATTAGGCTAATTTTTAGGGTTGTGTTGTATGAATAGTTAGCTTTTATATATTGAGAAAAATATAGGGTTACTGTGTTAATTGGGCTAGCTATCATGGGCCTTATTAAGTTGGTTAATGTTAACAGTGGATTTTATCTTTGTTGGTTACAATTTATTTTGAGCCGAGCATACGGAATCTTATTGAGCATGTTTGGCAACGACATGAATAACATCAACAAAAAAATTAGTTTATTAATAATTTGATGTATCTTTTTAAGTTTCGTATGCATTTTTAAATTTTGTATGGTTTTTTTATTTTTGTATTGTATTTTGTAACAATAATTTTAATGCGAAACTTTTAACAATCATCTTGATGCTAACAACTGAAATCGTGACATTCAATCAGTTTGTAAAAGTGATTGACAACTATATTGTAACAACATGCTAATCATAAGGTTGATATTCAATTAATTTTAAAAATGATCATGTAAAGGTGATCAAATTATTCGGTGCTTGAAAACGTAAATATTTGCTCGCCGGAAAATTTAATTATACGGGAACCCGTCGCCACAACGCGCGGGTAACCGTCTATTTAACTTATGTTTCAAAGATGCTACTTATGTTTGTTTCTTTCGTTTGGACCTTATGTTTATTTGGATATGAAATACTTTGTATTGTAATTGCTCAAAGTTATTTTAATTTAAATTATCATTAATTTGTACAGTTATTGTTAGAAAAACATTAAACAGAATAACATTTGATCGCCGTAAAATATAGTCACAGGGTACCCGCCGCTGCATTGCGCGGGTACCCTGCTAGTATTATTAAAATCATATAATATACAATTTATGTGCACATTAAAATTTCGAATCACATATAGAGGCACTTTATTTTGCTTATCAACAAATTCATGCTTAACAAAGGACAAATCCTCACCATTCATCTAGTTTGATCTAATGGTGGGGATTAACCTAAAATTTAAAAGGTAAACCTAAGTCATGTTTTTTTTCTTGTCTTTTATTTTTTAATTCACGTTTTATTTATTAAATACACGTTTTTTATTTTTTTTATTATTATTTTTTTTAAATTCACGCTTTTTTTTTAAAATTCGCGGTTTTTTTTGCTTACGTTTTTTTATTTCACGTTTTTTTCTTCGCCTTCATACGTTTTCGTCTGTTTTCGTTCGTTTTTGTCCGTTTTCATACGTTTTGTTAGGATTTAGTAAATCCGTTAGTTAAAGTGTCGGTCACCTAAAGTATATGTATTTGTTAGAAAGCTCGTAGTCGTAGTTAAGTTATGGTAATAAGTAGTTTGTTTAGTAACACCGTGGAGGATGGACGGGTCTTTACCCACTGTATGCCTGATCCACAACCCGTAGGTGACGTTTTATGTAAGATACTATAAATACCCTCTACCTCTCAAGGTAGAGGGTTGGAGCTCATAATAAGATTTTACTTTCTCTCTCTAAGTTCCCAAAACCTCCTAACTTTCTCTCTCTAAAACCGAAAACCATACGCCTCCTTGTTATGTGTTATGATGTGTTAGTGAAATCCAATATGTTACAAATGGTATCAAGAGCCATGGTTTGATCATCTCTCTTACATATTCTTGGATTTCTAGTGATTTTATATGGTTTTTGGGTTTGAAAAAGTTTGGTGGTATTTGCATCATTTGGACCATTTCTAGTGTTAAAGTTTGGATTTTGATTGTACTTTTGTGTTTAGAATCATCATAAGTGCTTAGGTTTTGATTTGGAAGGCTTGAATCACTGTGGTTGGATTGTTTTTGGATTTAAAAGTGGCGTTTGTGTTGTTTTCAAGTTAGCGATTTGTGTCTCGTTAAAGTATTCAGACAAGCGATTTGTCCTTGTTAGGAAGCGATTTGTGTCTATTACAAATCACTTATTTAAGCAATTTGTCCGGGTAGTGGCTATACTTGAGCGATTTGTCATTTTTCAGCGACTTGCTTATTTAAGCGGGTTGTAAGTTTAAGCGACTTGTCTGGGTTAAGCGATTTGTCACTTTAAGAGGTTTGTTGGTTTAAGCGATTAGTATGGTTAAGCGACTTGCTTATTGAAGCGAGTTGATTGTTTATGCGATTTGTTAGTTGATGCGACTTGTCTGTTTTGAGCGATTTGTTGTCTGAAGCGACTTGTCACTTTTGAGCGATTTGTTGTCTGAGCGATTTGTCTTGTTGAGCGATTTGTCTCTTGTGACTTAGTGCTTTTCTTCTTGATTACATTATATGGTTTTCTGTTGATTTAGTAAAATCCCGTGAAAGAATCTATATCCCGGTTTAATCCAAGAGTTTTAAAATCCCGTAGAATCAGTAATTATGTCTACCAACGTACCCACTATCATCTCTTCTGTTGCTGAAGACGTTCAAGCTGCTGGATCCGATACTCGTCCACCTATGCTTGACAGAACTGACTATGACTCATGGGCTCAAGGAATTAGGTTATACTGTTTGGGAAAGGAGAATGGGGTTAACATTCTCAAATTAATTGATGAAGGACCTTATCAGATTGAAACTACCAGAGACACACTTGAAACTGCTGCAGATGGTACAGTGATCTTAGGTTTGGACAGACCAAAGACGTATGATGAGCTCAGTGATAAGGAGAAAAAGAGATACGATGCTGATATCAGGGCTTCAAACATTATACTTCAGGGTCTTCCAAAAGACATCTACAAGTTAATCAATCACAACACTGAAGCCAAGGCAGTTTGGGACAATGTTAAGATGCTTCTCTCTGGTTCTGAATTAACTAAAGAAGACAGAGAATCTCAACTGTATGATGACTTTGAGCACTTTAAGATGAAACAAGGAGAAAGTGTCACTGAATATTACGTGAGGTTCCACAAGCTTGTGAATGACATGAGGAATATCAAAATGACTATGCCAAATTCAGGAAATAGGTCACAATCATCAAAATGCCTTTCAAGTTGCTGACTGTGATACATTTGACTCTGATGTCAATGATGAACCTACTGCCCAAAAAATCTTCATGGCTAGCATTTCACCAATGGTCTCTCCAAAGGTCTCATCACGACAACAGGCTGGTCCATCCAAAGATTCAATCATTTCAGAGGTATTAAAACTATACGATGAAGTTGATGAGCAAAAGATATATAATGAAGTACAATCTCATGAAACTTATGAATCAGATATTGATAATACAGATAATAGTAATATTGTCCCATATGATCAATATGTGATACAAAGTGAAAGTGAAATTGTACCAAGTGATGCATCTTTTGCAGTCAATGATGACTATGTCTTTGATGAATACACTGCATGTGCCCCTGATGATTCTGTTATCTCTGAACTTAATCCCTATAAAGAACAAGTTGCCATTTATGAACAACGTGCTAAGTTTGAGTTAACTACCCGTGAGCAGGAAATGGATGACCAAATGCGTACAATTATTAGAAAAAGTAATTTTAGGGAAGAAATATTAAAACAAGAGCTAGATTCCTTGAAAGAAAAACTTAACAAAACTGTTAAGCAAAGGCAAGAACTTCAAGAAAATGTTAAGGTGCTTAAACAGGAATTTAATGCTAAGGAATCAAAACTTTTAACTGATTTTTCCAACCTAAAAACTTTGAAAAACAAACTTGAAAATAAGTTGTACATACAAGGGAATACCATTCAGACTGCTCACATGATCACTAAGCACATAGTATTAAGCGATAAGCATAGTATTCCTCTTGTTGACAAACCAAATCCTGAGATTGGTAAGAAAGCAAAAGCTGCTCAAAAGGTAATCTATGATGGTAACGAAATTCTTAAACCTAGACAAATGCCTACATGTGTTGAGTGCACTGAGGAGGATATACAATTGGAAGAAATCAAGAGAGTGAAATCTGATAAGAAATCAAATGATCCTTGGTGCATCAAGTATAACATAACACCTAAACCCCATGATTACACTAAGGAAAATTGGATTGCCTTAAATAAGTTTAGACCTCAAACAATGTTAACACCAGAAAAAGTTTTTTTGGAAGAAAGACATGGATAAGCAAAAAGCTGAAGAACTTATTAAAAAGATCCCTCCTCTTAGGAAAGTAACCCCTGCTACTGTGTATCCTCCAAATACACCAATGCATCTAGTGCCTAGAACTCTCCCCACTAAAAGTAAGACCTTAATTAGCTTATATATTGTATACCAACTATTCGTTGATTTCGAGAAAACATGTAAGAAGAGAATCACACCTACAGGGATCACTGAAGGGAAAAGGGGTTTTGAGCAAACTAAAGAATGCTATTTAACTGAGGTCATACCTTTCTTAAAACAATTAAAAGGTCAATTTGAGAGTCTTCAAAAAAGGATAGACTCAGATATAAAAGAAATGGAAAAGGAATTTGATGCAATGATAGTTGAGGTCAATGATTATGAACGGGAACTCAAATATAATGAAATTGAAAGGAAGAATCTGCATATCTTAAATGAGAACTTAGTATTGATTTGTGTGGCTCAAGATGTGTTTTACACTGTTACTAAGCATTCTATTACTGCTTCTCAATTTCATGAATTATCTGTTGCTTTGAAAGTTTCCCATGATCGTGTCATTGAGCTTGAAAACAAAAACTCAAAACTAAATGAGAAAATTCACCAGGATGATCACGATAATTTGGTAAAACATTTTTCTAAGCTAGAAGTTGAACATTTTGATTTGCAACTAAAATATCAACATCTCAAAGAAAATGTCAAAACCTCAAACATCAAGACATCCTCAAATGTTCCAGAGTTTGATGCAGTTTTTGAAATAAACAAGCGTGATGAACAGATTCAAGCTCACTGTAACACGATCAGAAAGTTGAAAGCCCAAATTTCACAATTAAAGGGTGAAAAGAACAATGTGACTGGCTCCCAAATGCCTCCTCCTTTAGATTCTCAATTTTATCAAAACTTTCATCTTCAAAACATCATTAACGTATTACAACAAGAAAATAAGAGTTTTCTAGAAGAAAATGAAAAGGTCAAACAGCACTTCAAAGAGTTATAAGATTCAATGAAAGTCACTCGTGACAAAAACAATGAAAAAATAATTTCGTTACTAAAAGAAATTGAGAATCTGAAGAGTCAGGTAAAAGGGAAAATGCCACTTGTCTTTAATGAGAATGTTGCATCAAAGTCATCTGCAGATTCTAAATATACTGTGACTGTTAAATACATTCCTCCTCATCTTAGAAATAACGAACTTGTGTTTCATAATTATTTCTCTCACCTTAAGGATAGTCTAGAATGTCTCTGTGAGATTGTGGAAGAGGATTACATAAATAAGCCACTTGATAGTGAAATTAGGTTTGCTTGCATTCAGGCCAAACGATCTCAGGAGCTGTTAGAATGTTTAAGAGCAACATGTCCTAAATCCTTATGTGAGAAAGATAAAGCTGTGATGCCTTGTGTTAATACAAATAAGCCGTAAAAACGTTTATTTATATTTTACGATCTTCTAATGTTTTGTCGATAACAAATGTAAAATCATGTTAACGAAACAAATAAAATACGTAAATGGTTTGAACTAATTGTTTCTAACATATTCACATTTTCACATAAAACACTAAAACAAGTATAAGTGATTTTATGATTTAAGTAATACATATGTACAACAACTAGTGTTTACATATTTGGATAAAATATACACCTAACTAGTATGTAGTATATTGGGTAATATAAATGGGTAGAAACTTAAGTATCATAACCCATTGGGCAAATACATTGAATCTAGGTAGGTACAACCCAAAGCCCATAACCCATGGATCTTGACCCATAACCCATTGCATGACATCATGCTTATAACATACATGGATGATATCCATAACCCATGGATCAACCCATACCCAAGTGATCAAGTGCATTGCACTCAAAGATACATTGTATCTAGCCAAAGATCAATGGTTCAACCCATGACCCATGACCCATGACCAAAATACACATGGGTAAAGAGGAGCGTTCCACGGATCCCTAGCTTTGTGCTAGCCGGATCCCTTGTGGTAGGGATCTGTGGGATCCGGGGAACAGTAGGATTTTTCCTCTATAAATAGTGAGCCATTTCTTCATTATTTCTCACCCCTTTCCAACACACTTTCTCCCCTGAGTTAAATCTCACTAACCTTAAATCCAAGAGATCTATGTTTGTAGTTTTGTTTTTGTGTGATATTTTAGGTTCCTCTTAAAGGCAAGATCACCACCTTTGAAGTTGAGCAAGCTCAAGTCCATGAGTTGCCAAGCTTCCTCATCATCAAGGCTACTGAAGTCTTCTTGTTGATGATTCCTTTCTTTCTTCAAAGAAGTGTAGTGTTGAAGACATTAGTGAAAGATGTTTCAAGTGTCTAGACGAAGATATTAGTGAAGGGTATCTATCATCTATAGCATAAGCACTTGTGGTAGGTGCTTAGAAGTCAAGACAAGAAGCATTAGTGAAAGGTGCTTAGAAGTCAAGACTTGAAGCATTAGTGAAAGGTGCTTAGAAGTGAAGACACAATACATTAGTGAAAGGTGACTTGTAGATCTAGTCAAAGGCATTAGTGAAAGGTGCAATAGATGTACATTCGATATGGTGTGTTTCGATGTACTAGATAGACTAGCATTAGATCCAAGGACATTGATGTCCTTGATGATGAATAGATCTCCTTTGGGATTAGTCGTTGGTGTAGTGTGGTAGTAGTTCCTCCATTGCAATGGAACTAGGTACTTAGCCTAGTACCTAATAAAGGGCAGGCGACGTTTTGAAGGTGTAGTTCATCTTGGTATGAAAGAACTAGGTACTTAGCCTAGTACCTTAGAAAGGGTAGGCGATGTTGTGTAGGTTTGGTTCACCTTGGAGTGCAAGAACCCGGTGGTTAGCCTAGCACCGGAAAAAGGGTAGGCGACGTTGTGAAGGCTTCTCCGTCATAAGGAGATTGGTGTAGTGTTTACGAGCTCTCGAGTAGGTGACTCGGGGAGTGGAGTAGGGCAAGGAAGGTGTCCTTGTAGCCAAACCACTATAAATACTCGCGTTGTGGTTTTGTGCTTCTTACTCTTATCTTTTCATTACATATCTTTATATGCTTGTTTATCAACATCCAACACACACAACCAAATAGATTGACAGAATTCGATCTAAATAGTTTAAAAGGAAGTTTTAATTGGTAAAACTATTCAAACCCCCCCCCCTTCTAGTTTTCCACAATTGGCATCAGAGCTTCGTTACCAAGTTTCTTGAAGTATATTGTACTTTAAAAACTTAATACGATCCATGGTTAATTGAAAACTACAAAGAAGGTTTTTCATAAAAACAAACACCATGTCTTTTAAAACTATATGTTTGGATGTTGATTCAATAACAACATTTTTTTTATATATTTTTTGTTTGCAGTAATCTTCCTTGTTATGTTGATTAGTCCAAGCTCATACCCACCAAGCTTTAGGAGTCGCTTGGTAATAAGAATACCTTCCTTAAGAAGGTATCTTAAATGCAAAGGAGCAGGAATAGTCCAAGTGACATTTGCTGTGTCATTTGTAAAGACATTCCTAAGTGCGCTAAAGGTATGATTCTCTTTTTACTTTGCTTGATAATTAAGTATACCTATTTAGGTATTTATATGATTATCTTTTGTGCAAATTACATGTTTTACATGAAGCTTCATTAGGAAGCTTTTTTCTTACATACATGTCTTATCTCTAGTCTAAAGTCGTGGTATATAAAACTTATGTTTTTCTTTTAATCCAACAATAAAACAAAAACACGAATTTCAAAAATTCCTCCTTCCCTATAAAAACTCCCACCGTCGACCTATCTATCAAATCCTCACTTTTTTTCAAATCTTCCAATTTCAAAAATTTCCTCTCACTCAAAAACTTCATCTTCCTCCTCATTCCATCTCAACCAAAACCAAGAAGATCCGTCATCAACATGGTTTACATCGCACTCGTGCTCATCGCTCTAACACTCATCGCACTTGTGTTCCCTATGATGAAGTTCACATACGGAGACATTTACTTTGTGTTGTTAATCTATATTGGGGTTATATACCCAATCCTTTGTATCATCCTTAGTATTGAAATGCAATATTATTAATGATCTAGTTTATCTAGGTTATTATTATCATAATGTGTTTGTTACTTCTTTTGATTTATATGTTTTATATTCTTTCGTGATACATTAGAAGTCATGTATGCATGCTAAAAGAAAATGTAGGATAAAACATATTTCATGGTATAAAAACTTTAAAACCTTTGTTTTTATCAAATCTGTTTTCTGCTACTACAGATCCACGGATCCCGGAAGATATACTAGCCGGATCCCTTTTGAAAAGGAACCGTGGGATCCGTCCTACTGGAGAACAGTTTTTCATGCAAATTAAAAATCATTTTTCTTCTAGAAGTAATACTCCACTAGAATGTCAAAACCATAAGTGAGTCAAGTGTCTTTCTTGTTTAAAAACAATTGTTAATAAAAATCTAAAAAAATGTTAGATAATTATAGGTCGATCATAAACATCACCTCTCATTAACCCATCATTTCTATAGGTTCAACTATGACGCATGAATATGAGTTTGATTTTTCACTCACTAGCGTCTACACTCCGAACATCTCTCTCGAACCCAACACACCTGGCAATCATGTCCGTGGGTTCAATAATCTTGAAAACCATCACTTCCACGAAGGACGTATTGTAGACACCTCTCTACAATTCGAAGAAGGTATCACTACCTCCTTCCGAGCCATAGGACTAGAATGTCTTCTTGAAATCAACGAGAAGATATGTCCAAGGTTCATAATGGAATTCTTCTGTCAAGTCGAGCTCGTTCGTAACGAGGATCGCTCTCTATCTCTTTGGTTTTATATCAAAAACCAAAAGTTCACACATACCCTCTCCGGAAGATTTAAATCGCATAATATGCAAACCTCGACCATATTACTCTGATCCAAACATTATCTTTACAAGGGATATCTGAGAAGAGTACAAGCCTCTTGCACTCATCCTACGTGAAAATGTTTGGAGTCTTAGGGGAAATCGAGAAATTCTTCCCGCTTGTTGTGCTCACATGTTGTACTGTTTGCTAACACAACAACCATACAATCTCGCCTACTTCTTCGCAAGGAAAATTGCAAATCTTCAAGGCTCCAAGAATAAACTCATCCCTTATGGAATGTTCTTAACACGCCTCTATCATAATGTTATGCACTTCCATCCTCAACTTCAAAGTCCGTTGTACGTACTTGTGAACAAGATGATGGAACCGCTAAACATATCTCTCATGAAGACTTTCTTCATTCTTGATTCCACCAACACCCATCAATCACATAATGATCCTCCTAGCGAAAACACTCAAGGAACCTAGTAGTATTCAAATAGGATCAATTCTACTCTACTCGTGCTTTATCAATGTAAACCTATTTCTTTCATGAAATAAAACATCTTACATTTGATATCTTAGTTTTAGAACTCCTTTAACTAATCTTGGAATATAATGCATTGTCAAGATCATTGCATACCTTTAGTAAACGTTCTGCCTAGCAGATGGACGGATCCCAAATGTTGTACTAGACGGATCCCTATCTTTAGGGAACCGTGGGATCCGGCAAACAGAAAATGCAATTGCAAGCATTATATTTCAAACATATCCTTATAACACCTCACACTAAGTCAAACATAGTGTCTTAAGGCAAATTAAGTCCTTATCAAGATAGGTTGATCCTTCCTACTCACACACCTAGATCACACTCTAAAACGCTTGTAGATCTACCGTTTCATTTTAATCCATTACTCTTCCGCTCTCAAACTCACACTTCATTTTCTATTTAATCTTTGAAATCTTTCAATTATGGCAAAATTGATCATAAATCATCCTCACCTCAAAATTGATCAAAGTTGATCAAATTCTAATTTTCTCATCTCAAAGCTTCTAGGATATTTTTCAAAACACTATCCTAAGTCACAATCTGATCTCTAGGATCATTTAGCTTCAATTGACACTCTCATCTCTAGTGTCATCCTTACTCATTTATTGGTACTCTTTGAAAGTTCCAAATCCTTCCATAAAAGACAATCATTAGCTACATCATTCATTACCCTCAAGTACTTAAGCACCCCTTCATTTAAAACACTTAGGAGGACTGAAACACTCAAGATGTTATACGTCTTAGATCTTAGAAACATCATTTCCACTTTTTCATAACTGCTAAAAGACGGATCCCTAGGATTAGCCTAGACGGATCCCTCTGAGGAGGGAACCGTGGGATCCGGATGACAGTTTAGGTCAAATCTTGCTAAAACAATCACTTCAACTCATCTTCCTAACTCAAACACTCCATCTTATCTTAAATGAGTTCCTAGATCAGTGTAAACTCTGAAGTTGACTCTTGTGCATGTTAATCATCACATTCCAATGAATCCTAGTGGCTTAAGGCTTGAATGCACTTGCCAACTTTCTTGCTTTATAAACCACCTTGTTAGGACCTCCATAGTCATCACTCTCATCCTAACTTTCAGCTCTTGCAACCTCTTGAAATCATCTCATCATGAGGAAAACCCCAAGTAGTAACTTATCCACTAAAGAACCACCCATGAAAAAGGCTCATGTTGTACACGAAATCTCTTCAACCGAATCATCTCCGGTCAAACCAACAAATGATAGAATCCTTCATCATCCAATCAAACCAATTCCTAAAAGGATAGTACCCACAAAACTACCTATGCCAAACACCACCATACCTCATAGGCCAAACAATATCATCTCCACTAAACCATCACCATTGGTTCCTAGAGCTATTTCATTTTGTTCACCACTATCATCACCACACCTCTACAATTTAGAGGACTTGCCTCCTAGGCCATCTCATCCGCTTCCGCCGACAACATTCTCCTCATTAGGAGGAATAATGGTTCAAAATCAAGGTGTTGAGTCAACACTTGCTCCGGCTTCCTTTTCGCCGTTTCCATCATATAATCCCATTTGGATTATGAGAAATTGTCAAAGTCAACCACCCGATCATATGGAAGTTGACACTTCTCTACCACCACCATCATTCTTGGTTGAGTCATTCTCAAATGTACCTCCACCAATCCCTCCATCGTTTTAAGCTCCACAAGCCGCTTCACTTGATCCTTCGCATCAAGCCATTTCATTTCTTCCACCACCACTACCTAGCCATGACAAAGATTGCTATCATTGTCAACATGTTGAAAGTTTGATACATGAAGTACGAGAAGACCAACGTTTCATGTTCTACCATCTCCTCGAACGTTTCGACGAGATTAAACCTAAACAAAACTTGAGCTAGAAGATTTTAGTGGTGTCCTAGCATCAAGCGTTAGATAGTCTAGAAATTCCTAGTCATGTATTGTCTATTTTCTTATTTTTAGAGTCATGTATATCATAACTCTTGTTTTATTAAATGGAATTACATGCTACTTGTTATTTTTCTGAGCATATGATTACCTTGTATTCATATCTCATTTTTGTGATAACATTACTTGTTATATCACCATTGCTGAAATTAATCAGCTACTACGGATCCCTCAGTATTGCCTAGACGAATCCCTACTAGGAGGGAACCGTGGGATCCGTGAGACAGAAAGTTTTCTTTCTACTAACTAAATCACATTTGCAGGAAATTGTGAATTATACTTGCTTTCTAATCTTTGTTTTGTAGTTATTTAATTTACACATGAAGACTTTGACATCCTAAAGCTAGGGGGAGCTTTATGTCAAAGCAATACATTGCAAATTACTTGCAATCTTAGATTTATATTTCATGACTTCCCGTTGCATAATTGCAATCATCTAGGGGGAGCACACCAGTCACATAGACATAATCTTTTGCAAAAGTTAATTGCAAATGAACTAGATTAGAATTAGTTTTCTTGACGCCCTTACTTAGGGATGGACTCGTCAAGGGGGAGTAACGACGAGATCCTTTTCCGTTACTTGCTCTCTATTTCTTTTTACTTTTATTTCTTTTACATGTTTTTTCTTAAAAACGATGTGTTGCTTTTCTTCAAACACTTTTTGTTTCGACAAAAGGGGGAGAAGAAAGTAAAAACTACAAATTCAAACTTTTACGAATTTTATCTTTTCCTTAAAATAATTTTATGTTTTGTCATCAACACAAAAAGGGGGAGAAGAAAGTAAAAACTACAAATTCAAACTTTTACGAATTTTAGCTTTTCCTTAAAATAATTTTATGTTTTGTCATCAACAAAAAGGGGGAGATTGTTAATACAAATAAGCTGTAAAAACATTTATTTATATTTTACGATCATCTAATGTTTTTTCGATAACAAACGTAAAATCATGTTAACGAAACAAATAAAATACGTAAATGGTTTGAACTAATAGTTTCTAACATATTCACATTTTCACATAAAACACTAAAACAAGTATAAGTGATTTTATGATTTAAGTAATACATATGTACAACAACTAGTGTTTACATATTTGGATAAAATATACATATAACTAGTATGTAGTATATTGGGTAATATAAATGGGTAGAAACTTAAGTATCATAACCCATTGGGCAAATACATTGAATGTAGGTGGGTACAACCCAAAGCCCATAACCCATGGATCTTGACCCATAACCCATTGCATGACATCATGCTTATATCATACATGGATGATATCCATAACCCATGGATCAACCCATACCCAAGTGACCAAGTGCATTGCACTCAAAGATACATTGTATCTAGCCAAAGATCCATGGTTCAACCAATGACCCATGACCCATGACCAAAATACCCATGGGTAAAGAGGAGCATTCCACGGATCCCTAGCTTTGTGCTAGCCGGATCCCTTGTGGTAGGGATCCGTGGGATCCGGGGAACAGTAGGATTTTTCCTCTATAAATAGTGAGCCATTTCTTCATTATTTCTCACCCCTTTCCAACACACTTTCTCCCCTGAGTTAAATCTCACTAACCTTAGATCCAAGAGATCTATGTTTGTAGTTTTGTTTTTGCGTGATCTTTTAGGTTCCTCTTAAAGGCAAGATCACTACCTTTGAATTCGAGCAAGCTCAAGTCCATGAGTTGCCAAGCTTCCTCATCCTCAAGGCTACTGAAGTCTTTTTGTTGATGATTCCTTTCTTTCTTCAAAGAAGTGTAGTGTTGAAGACATTAGTGAAAGATGTCTCAAGTGTCAAGAAGAAGATATTAGTGAAGGGTATCTATCGTCTATAGCATAAGCACTTGTGGTAGGTGCTTAGAAGTCAAGACAAGAAGCATTAGTGAAAGGTGCTTAGAAGTCAAGACTTGAAGCATTAGTGAAAGGTGCTTAGAAGTGAAGACACAAGACATTAGTGAAAGGTGTCTTGTAGATCTAGTCAAAGGCATTAGTGAAAGGTGCCATAGATGTACATTCGATTTGGTGTGTTTCGATGTACTAGATAGACTAGCATTAGATCCAAGGACATTGATGTCCTTGATGATGTTGTAAAGGAGTAGATCTCCTTTGGGATTAGTCGTTGGTGTAGTGTGGTAGTAGTTCCTCCATTGCAATGGAACTAGGTACTTAGCCTAGTACATAATAAAGGGTAGGCGACGTTGTGAAGGTGTAGTTCACCTTGGTGTGAAAGAACTAGGTACTTAGCCTAGTACCTTATAAAGGGTAGGCGACGTTGTGTAGGTTTGGTTCACCTTGGAGTGAAAGAACCCGGTGGTTAGCCTAGCACCGGAAAAAGGGTAGGCGACGTTGTGAAGGCTTCTCCGCCATAAGGAGATTGGTGTAGTGTTTACGAACTCTCGAGTATGTGACTCGGGGAGTGGAGTAGGGCAAGGAAGGTGTCCTTGTAGCCGAACCACTATAAATACTCGCGTTGTGGTTTTGTGCTTCTTACTCTTATCTTTTTATTACATGTCTTTATTTGCTTGTTTATCAACATCCAACACACACAACCAAATAGATTGACATAAGTCGATCTAAATAGTTTAAAAGGAAGTTTTAATTGCTAAAACTATTCAACCCCCCCCCCCCCTTCTAGTTTTCCACACCTTGTTCTATGCCTGGTGCTAAGTATGCAACCCATCCAATGCCCAGTATTAAGAATGTGAACTTTAATGTGCCTTCAAGTAGCTCAGATCCCAGCACTTCTAAACCTGAAAAGCAAAAAGTAGCAATACCAACTAATGTTCCCATTCCTTCTACAGGAGTAAAAAGTGACACCAAAGCGAGCAGGTCAAAGCCTCAAGGCAACACAAAGAATGATAGGACCTTGCAATCTAGGAATGTTCAGTGGAAGAAAGTAGAAGATCACCTTAGGAAGAATGAAACTATGTTGAATAAAACGAATCGTGTTGATTCTAGTGTTAGCTCTAAGCGTGCTATAATTAATGCGAATTATGCTACTTTTTCCAAAACGTGTAATGATGATTGCTTGGTTTCTGTTACTAATCATGTATGTTGTATGAATGATTTGATTAATGCTGTTAAATACCCAGTTAAAATTGTTAATGCCAAAAATAAGCTAAGAAGGGTAGAAAGCAAAGGTGGAAGAAGGTTAGAAAACATTGGAAACCCACAGGAAGAAAATTTAGTAATATAGGTTATCAATGGATACCTACTGGCAGCAAATTTGATTTTAATGAGTTGTCCCCTAAATTTTCTAAGTCAATGCCCATTAGGAAATGGATGCCTACCGGTAGAACTATTCCTTTAAGAAGTGAACATACTTTGAATAGGTCTAATGCGCTCACTAGTACTGCATCTATCCCTAATGATTCCATTGATTCTGCTTCAGATGTGGGTGTTCCAATCACTGTTACTAACCAAATGGAACCCATTTTTGCATGGGGATTCCAATTATCCAGTTATCCATTTTTGTCTGTGTTCAACTGCAGATCGTTCAAATCGTTCTGTGGTACCTGGACTCAGGCTATTCCAAACATATGACTGGAGATCGCTCGCGGCTCATGAACTTCGTGAGTAAATTCATCGGGACTATTAGATTCGGGAACGACCATTTTGGTGCAATTATGGGTTATGGAGATTACGTTGTTGGTGATAGTGTAATCTCTAGGGTATATTATGTTGAAGGTATTGGTCATAACCTGTTCTCTGTTGGTCAATTCTGTGATTCCTATCTAGAGGTGGCCTTTAGAAAACATACTTGTTTCGTTAGAGAACTTGATGGTGTGGAACTGTTAAGAGGAACACGTGGTTCAAACCTATACACCATCTCTGTCGAAGACATGATGAAGTCTTCTCCAATCTGCTTGTTGTCAAAGGCTTCGAAAACAAAGTCATGGTTATGGCATCGTCGTCTCAATCACTTGAACTTCAGCACCATTAATGATCTTTCGAGAAAGGACCTTGTAAGAGGCTTACCCAGATTGAAATATGAAAAAGATCATCTGTTTTCAGCATGCAAATTAGGTAAAAGCAAGAAATATGCCCACAAACCCAAACCCACAAACTCAGTTATGGAAGTTCTTCATACTCTTCATATGGATTTGTGCGGACCTGTGAGAGTGTAAACGATAAATGGGAAGAAATATGTTTTAGTCGTTGTTGATGACTACTCTCGATTTACTTGGGTTAAGTTTTTGAGGACAAAGGATGAAACTCTAGATGTCATCATCAAACTTATCAAGCAGCTTCAGGTTTGACTTAATAAGACTGTTAGAATTATTCGAACATACAATGGCACTGAGTTTGTTAACAAAGACCTAAGTCAATTCTATGAAAGCTTTAGAATCAGTCATCAAAGAAGTGTTCCACGCACGCCTCAATAGAACGGTGTAGTTGAAAGACGAAATCGGACCCTTGTTGAAGCGGCAAGAATAATGCTAATATACTCAAAGGTTCCAATGTTTATTTGGGCTGAAGCCATTGCCACTACTTGCTACAACAAAAATCGTTCCCTTATACACACCTCAGATGGAAAAACTCCTTATGAACTTGTCCATAATCGAAAACCTGATCTCTCCTACCTTCGTGTATTTGGTGCTTTGTGCTATCCAACGAATGACGGTCAAGATTTAGGTAAATTAAGAGCTAAGGCGGACATTGGAGTATTTTTGGGTTATGCACCAAACAAGAAGGGTTACCGAATCTACAACAAAAGAACTCGAGATATCATGGAAACTATTCACGTCACATTCGATGAGCTGTCTGGGCAAATGGCTCCAGGGCAATCAAGTTCTGGACCCGCATCACAACATTCATTAAGTAGTCCCATTAGTTCTTCTATTGTAAAAAATCCCTCACCGGCAACTCCATATGTACCCCCTTCGAAAGATGATTTGAAGAAACTGTTTGATCCAATGTTTGATGAACACTATGAACCTATTGCTAATGATCTGTCAAATCCATCAACAGAGGCTACTTCTATCCCTGTCAACGTAGATAACCCTTCAGTCTCCATGTCATTGAGTCAAGAAGTGCCTACTGCTGATCACTCAGTCTCATCATCAAATCCTCAATCATCGAGTGTACATCATGGAATTGTTTATGGCACCTATGATAGAGATAACCCCTTTGCTACTCCCGAAGATGCTCCCTTTGAGAACATAATTGCTCCTGAACCATCATCAGAACCATCTTCATCAGGGGAAAACGACTCTGCTACCTCAGTTCCTCAACAATAACCACACGAACACCTTAGAAAATGGACACATGACCATCCATTGGAGAACATCATTGGAAACCCCTCTTGTCCAGTATTCACTCGTAAACAACTTGCAACTGATGCCTTATGGTGCTTCTTCAACTTCGTACTATCTAAGATCGAACCAAAAGACGTTAAAACTGCCATTAATGAAGACAGCTGGTTCAATGCCATGCAATAAGAAATTCATGAGTTCGATCGACTAGATGTATGGGAATTAGTACCTGCTCCTGACTGTGCTATGATCATTGCTCTAAAGTGGATCTTCAAAGTAAAACTTGATGAGCATGGTGATGTGTTAAATAACAAGGCTCGATTAGTTGCAAAAGGATACCGTCAAGAGGAAGGTATTGACTTTGAAGAATCATTTGCTCCAGTTGCACGTATCGAGGCAATCAGAATCTTCATGGCTAACGCTGCAAGTAAGAACATGGTAGTCTATCAGATGGATGTAAAGAAGGCTTTTCTTAACGGAGATCTTAAAGAAGTCATATACATCACCCAACCTGAAGGTTTTGTGAATCCAGAGCATCCTACTCATGTCTATCGCTTGAAGAAGGCTCTTTACGGTTTGAAGCAAGCTCCAAGGGCATGGTACGATACACTATCAAAGTTTCTTCTATCTACTGGATTCAGCAAAGGAGCAGTTGATCCGACATTGTTCACCAGAAAGTCAGGCAAACACTTAATCCACGTTCAAATCTATGTTGATGATATTATTTTTGCCTCGACTGACCCCAATGAATGTGACCAATTTTCTAAGGAGATAGGCTACAAATTTCAAATGTCAATGATGGGACAAATGTCATTTTTCTTGGGATTACAAATTTCACAAAGTCCCAGAGGCATTTTTATAAATCAATCTAAATATGCTAATGAGATTTTAAAGAAATTTGGATTTGATTCTTGTGACCCTGTTGACACTCCCATGGTGGAGCGTACTAAACTGGATGCGGACCTCTCAGGGATCATGGTAGACCAGACTAAATATCGTAGTATGATAGGGTCCCTGATGTACCTTACTGCCAGTAGACCAAACATTCTGTTCGCTGTATGCATGTGTGCTAGATACCAAGCTAAGCCTACCAAAAAGCACCTTGAAGCGGTTAAATGGGTCTTTCAGTATCTCCAAGGAACCATCAATATGGGACTTTGGTACCCGAAGGACACCGGTATGTCACTAACAGCCTATGCAGATGCTGACCATGCAGGATGTCAAGATACACGTCGAAGCACGTCAGGAAGTTGATAACGCTCAAATTGTGCATGTTTTTAGTAGCGTTATCCGTGCTTTTATGTGTGTTATTTGGCTATAATCATATGCTTTTAATGCTTAATCGTATCAAAGTGCGTTTGCTAGTTCATTTGTAGTCAAGTACAGGAAAGTGGAGAAAAAGACGGAAAAAGAAGTAAAATACGAAGATTACTCCATGTACGAAGAATTCCCGACAAAAGCAAGAATTGCGGAGTATATTCGAGAAGATAAAGTCATCAAGTTAGTGGTCCAAAGACTCAATAATAAAGTTCAAGAAGGAAAACGAGAAAGAAATAAAGAAAAGAAGCTTAAACGAAGACATATTAGAAGACTCGTTGTTCACGACACACCTTCACAATTTTGGCCATAACTTTTGCATACGGACTCCGTTTGACCCCCGGTTCACGGCCACGGAAAGCTAAGAGAAACATCTACAACTTTGGTGCTTATGAATTTCTGTCATTTTGCTCCAACCGTTCGGTCGAGCCCCGCAACCGGATCCGGTTGGAGAGTAGTCAAGAGACCAACCGAAACGGTTGGAGCCCAACCGATTCGGTTGGAGGGCCTGTTTCTGCCATTTCTTCATCAATAAGAGTCCTAGCAAGTTCCAATCATGTTCCTAACGATTCTAGTCCCTTCCTACATGTATTCTAGTCCCTTCTAAGCTCCTTGGAGGCCAAGTTGAGCACTGAATACCCCTAGCCTTGGTTCTAGTATAAATAGAGGCCTTTGCAACCTCATTTCATCATCCTTTCTCCATCCATCTCATCCCTTTCACCCACCACTCCATTTCTAGGTATGAAATTCGATCCTCCACCCTTAAGGACGAATTTCCACCTAAAACAACATCCCTCTCTCAACTTACCTTCACCAAAGGTGTGAAATTCGATCCTCCACCCTTAAGGACAAATTTCCACCAACTATCCGCCAAACTTATCTTCCCCAAAAGACCACAAACCTCTACCATTTCCAGAAGTATGCTTGGTTAGAAGTTGTAGTTGATTGGAGGCTTGAAGGAGTGCTATAATCCTTCGCCCTTGCCTAATGTAATCTTACTTTGGGTAAACTCTTGTTACTTTTATGATGTTGAATGCTATTGTTCATGTTTGGTTCTTTGATTGTGTTGATTATGTGATTCTTGTGAAAGTTGTCTTAATACTTGTTTATTTCATATGAGAACTTGTGATAAAAGGATGTTTGGATAATTGTGGTGTTTGTTTGGAATATGTTGATAACATCATATTTGGTTGAATTGGAACTTGTTCTTGTTTATTGTTTTGGTTGATCATTGTTGAGTTCAATGGACGAAAGTATTCTTAACAATGGTTAGTTTCAATTCATTAGTGACAAATGATTTTGGTCTTGTACTTTGTGACGATTGTGCAAGAGAATTAATAAACATAACAAGTAAAGGTTTAATTTGGATTAAGGCCGAAAGGAATCTTTTGAATATGTGTTCTCATTATCTTTCAAGTAAATGGAACTTCACAAATTAATAACATCAAAGTCTAAGGCCGAAAGGGATTCTTTGTTGTTGTTGGTATAAGGCTCATGGCATGACCACTTGATTGAGGCTTATGCACATTTGATTTATAAAACACTAAACTATTATTATAGGTTCTATCTTTGATAATATGTTTTCCAAACTAAACATCCTAATATCCTTGTGATCATTTGTCTAAACATGTATGTTCTTTGTATGCTTTTTCTTAGTGGTTTGATCCGTGACAATCATAACCACGACCTTGATACGTGCTTGTTCTTATATTGCTTTTCTTGTTGGTTTGATATGTGACAATCATAACCATCAACTTGTTACTTGCTTAAACAAACAAACGACACTTGTAGTGCAACCAAGTCTCTTGGGACGACCTTGATTTACCATATACTATACTACAACTTGACTAGGGTATACTTGCCCGAATGTGTTCCTAGTTAACCGGTAATTCTCGTTTATAAATTTAAAACCCAGATGAAGCACATCAAGTTTTTGGCGCCGCTGCCGGGGACTTGCATTTGTATTCTTGTTTGCTTGTTTGTTGAATTGTTTGCTTGTTTTCGTTTGCTTACTCTTGATGTTTGCGGTTGAATAATTGTTGCTTTGATATTGTTTGATTGCTCTTGCTTGCTTGCTCATGATGTTTGCTTAATTTCTCCTTTGCGTTTTCTTTTGAAAAATCTCAGTTTCTAATAATTGCTCAAATGATCTTTGCATCAAAATCAAGTTTTTGATGTTGGGATTTCGTTTCATGTGTTCAAAAATACTCATTTCAAAGTTTGCTTTCTAAGTGTGTTCAAAAGTTCTTGCGAAAAAACCACCAAAACCACCCAAACAACCCTAACCGAATCGGTTGGAATCCCAACCGAATCGGTTGGAGCTCTCGGTAAATATTTTTCAAGAAAAATCCACTCTAACCGATCGGTCACCACCCGTAACCGATCCGGTTGGAGTGTTCTGTCCAAAAAAAGATAATAATAAAATAAAAAAAAATAATAATAATAATAATAATAATAATAATAATAATAATAATAATAATAATAATAATAAAAATTTTGTGTGTTTCTTGTTTCGTGTGTTTGTGTTTTATATGTTATGTGATCTCTTGCATGTTTTTGTGTTCTTTATGTTCGTGTTATTCTTGTCTATGTTAGTTTCGTATTAATTTTGAATAAGATTATCTTGTTCTAGATTGTCAGATTATCTTGTTCTAGATTGTCTTGTTTTAATTTTTGTCACGTGATTAATTGTGTGTGCTTGCGTCTATGTGATTGTCAGTTTATGTGATCGTTCTTTTATATGTTTATGCTTGTTTTTGTTTTAAGTGTCGTTTTTTGGTGTTCTTCTAGTTAAAATTTGTTTATGTGTTTTATTTAGTTGTTTTTATTTTCGTGTTCGTAACCTTCTTTGTTCTTGTTTTATTTTATCAATAAATAGTTTTAAATAAAACTTGTGTTTAAAAAAAAAAAAAAAAAAAAAAAAAAAAAAAAAAAAAAAGTCCTCCAACCGATCGGTTACACCCTGTAACCGATTCGGCAGGACTAATCTGTTTAAAAAAAAAAAAAAAATCCGTTTTTGGTTTTTTTTTGTGAGTTTGTGTTTAGGTAAAATAAGTTTAAATGTCTTTTTGTTTTTGCAAGAGTATCATTTCTTTTATTCTACTTAATTTTGTTTTTGCATTTTTAGTTTTGTCAATTTTTAGTACATTGTGAATAAATAAATACATGTTTTTAAAAATAAAAGTGTTTTGAAGTTTGTGGGTATCTTCACTGGAAACCCTCACGAGACTATAACTCGTCCACTCGGGCCACCGAGCGGTTTAAAGGCTTGTTGCATACGCTAAATGCAACCGTGATGCCTACGAAAGTGAGTTTTAGAATTTTACGCGTTTTTGTAGTTTATTTTGTTTTTGCATATTTAATAAGCTTGCGGAGGAAGGATTGGTTAGATCGTGAACCTTATACTCTTGATTGGACATGTTTGGTTGAGGAATCGATTGATCTCATACGCTTATGCTAGCGTTTGCTTAGCACCTTATCATATGGAGTTCGATCATGATGTTTGGCCCGGGAGGTTTCGTTTCACTTAGACTTATTATTTTAATTTTCCCTATCTTTACATGCTTTGAAGTTTTCGCAATTACTTTATTTTGTTTCTTTGTTATTTTTCCTTTGTTTGTTTATTTGGTAAATTATTTTTAAATTGATTTGTTTAAGTCCCTCGAAAGTAAGGCTCACCCATTGTAAACAAATTGTGTGAGAGGTTTAAGGCGGGTCTCCCTGATTCCCTAAAGAAGTTTGGTTTTTAATATGTTTCGCGCTGACCTGCTTCTCCGCTTCTTTGTGCGTTTCAATGGAGCTACCGAGAACTCGTGAGACAAAAATAAGTCATGTTTGGTTTTAAAAAAAAACAAAAAAACAAAAAAATTTAAAAAATGAAAATAAAAAAAAAAAAAAAAAAAAAGGGAAAAAGAAAAAAAAAAGTCGTAACTAGTTTATTTTTCAAAATTTTCTCATAGTAATATAATAGCAATTTTTTTTAGTTATTTTTCTTTTGTGTGCTTAACTTAAGTGTGGGGGGAAAATATTATTGTGAAAAGCGAAACTAGTTTTTAAATTCCAAATTTTTGGGTCAATTTTGTGAACTTGTTTGCCCTTATGATCTAGTTGTTTTCATGCTTATAGTATAATATATTAGAATAACTGGATCAACCCACTGGTGAAATCGGTAATTTTGAAAAACTTGAGATGTGTTCCGATTAATATTGCAATCCATTCTGGGATCGATGACATTTGCTAGCACATATTATAGCCTTTCCACTAAATTGTGAGGATTTGAGCCTATTTCTTATTAGCATACATCTTTTATGCTTGAATTTTTTAGGGTGTGTTTGTTTTTTATAAAAAAGGTCTTATTTGCCTCTGAATCTTACCAATAAGAGGTAATCAGACGCGGTCAGACATATGCGCTTGTTTGTTTTTTCATTTTCAATCAGACGCGGTCAGACGTATTATCTCTAACTCGGTTAGACATGTGAACACATCTGACTATCTCTTATCCCTACCTCTTCATACACTCCAAACCCTCCAACCCCTTCACACCTTCAAAACCTTCACCCTTTCACAGCCGCCGCCGGCCACCTCCAGCCTCGGCCGGCCACCTATCGCCGCCGCCATCATCTCCACCTACAGCCGCCATCGTCTCCACCTATAGCCGCCGTCATCTCCACCTACACCCGCCATCTTCATCCCCTCTAAGGTATGCTTTTTCTTCTTCTATATACTTGCTTTACTTGCTATTTTTTATTGGTTTTAAGTGATTGTATTGTGGATTTGGTTATAAACTGATATGGGTTTTGTTTTGGTCAACTATGAGGTTTATGATATGGGTTGGTTTTAAGTGATTTATTGGTATTTTTCTTGCTATTTAAGTGAGTATGTTTAGTTGGGTTTTGATAGTCTGATATGGGTTGCTTTGTTATAAACTGATATGGGTTTTTTGAGGTGTAAATATGAAGTTCATAATCTGATAGAAGCAGCATTGCTGGTATCTGCAGCATTACGTCCATATGGGGTCGACTGACCTATTAATTTAGGATCACGAATGTCCACCGGGTCTCTCTTGTTATGCAAGTGGCATAAAAAATATTGGACTAATTGTGCACCTCCTGGTAAAGTGTCTAGCATCACTCATTAAAAGTACATAAGCTATTGAGTGTGGTTGATTTCATGAGTTAGAATAGTCATGATACTGAGTTTACCGGAAAAATAATTGGTTATAGCTTTTTGTGTTTGTTATTATATTCGACTTTCAATGAGTCTGAACTTGTTTTCAATGGTACTTATAAAAAGAGGTGAAGAATGCACATCTAAAACGTTTGAAATGAATAATTCAACTCTTTCATTTCATTACTCATAAGCTTCTTTAGTTGATACTAATTTTAGCGGAAACAATTAGCACTAGCAAGTTTTTGTGTATGTGTTGTTACATTCGAATGTTTATGAGTTCATACCTTTCAATCTTGTTATCTTCGCAAAGACTGATTTTATAATGGGTACTAACCGATCGCGGATCTAAACCTCTTGAAAGAAACGGGTATTTGTACTTGTTTGTGGGTCATCTTCTCACTAAGCATGCTTAGTCAGATTCTTCGGTATGAACTACTAGTAATAAAGTGTGGTAGCCACTTGATGGTGTGAGGCTTTAGTTAATTGGTTGATTGAAACACTCTTATGTTTGATCTATATACTTCAAGATGCTATACAGTAAGGATATTGATTGTATTGTTGTGCCTTTTATCCATTAGAAAGTGTAACAGAGTATTCGTGAAATTGATTTTAAACATCAGTTTGTTTCAAGTTCATCAAACATGTGTATACCTGCCAAATTGTAAACCTTAAGTTGATAAAAAGCTTGTACTTAACTCACCTTTATTTTTTGAAGTATGAATATAGTAGTATTTTTTCTTCGATTCTACATGATTACATGAAGGTCATATATCATTTATGATTCCACATGGGTTAATTTGCTTATGATATGCTCTGTTATTTGGATATTTTAATTGTGATTAGGCCATTTGACTCTTTTCTTGGTCTACTAGTAACATAAAGATGTGTATAGTTTAGTCAAGTTGATAATTGGTTATAGTTTAGTCAAGTTGGTCCATACCATTAGGGGTGTCAGTAGGGTCGGGTCAACCCGACCCGAACCCGAACCCGATTAGGCCTTATCGGGTCGGGTCTAATCGGGTCAAAAATCTAGTCGGGTTGTTTTGACCCGAACCCGATAACCCGATAATGTTATCGGGTCGGGTTAGGGTTTAAAAAATAATGTTATCGGGTTATCGGGTCAACCCGATTAGACCCGATAATCAATTTTCCATTTTTTATATATTAGTTTTATACTTTTATAGGTACTGTACATTGGTTTTTATTTATTAGTTTTTATATATTACTTTTTTACATGTTATTTATTAGCTTCTGGTCTTATGCAGCTACTAGTATTATGCAGCTTAGCTTTAGGATCAGATTGATTATTTACTAGTCTGCTGTAGCTTGTGGTCTTATGCAGCTACTAGTCTGCAGCAGCTTAGCTTCTGGTCTTTGTTACTTTGTTAACTAGTCTGCTGTAGCTTGATTGTTTACTTTGTTATTTTGTTACTTTGATGGTTGTTAGATTTTGAACTTTGTTGAATGGTTGAAAGTGTATGGTTGAAACTTGTTACAGGTCTGCTAAACATCACTTTTATTTTAGTTTGTTACTAGTTGCTAGTCTGCTAAACATCACTTTTATTTTAGTTTGAAACTTAGCTTCTAGTCTTTGTTACTGGTCTGGTATGCTTGAAACTGGTATGCTGGTCTTTGTTACTTTGTTACTAGTCTGGTCTTTGGTCTTTTTTACTTTGTAATATTCATTTAATTTTGTATTAAACCAAACATCACTTTTATTTTAGTTCAGGTATGATATTTTAGTTCAGGTCTGTGTTGAAATAGTATTGATGTTTTAACCCGCCAACCCGACCCGATAACACCCGAACCCGATAACCCGATTACTTATCGGGTCGGGTTGCGGGTGAGTTTTTAAAATTTTGTAACCCGACTCAACCCGACCCGACAAACCCGATAACCACGATAACCCGACCCGATAACACCCCTACATACCATAGATTTTTATTGTAAGCATTTGATATCTTTATGACATGTTTCATCTCTTCATCAGGTTTTGTTTTTTTTTTTTTTTTAATTAGTAAATGTATAGTTGTTTAAAATGTGTATTTATATGTTTGCATTGGCTTTTTTATAGGAATGGGTGACACAACTACATTAAATTTTACTCCCGAACAATACAAGTTTTTTTTGGAGTCATGTATCGAGGAAGTGAATAGGGTAGATGCTAAGGGCAATAGCCTACATATTGAGTCGTGGGCGATAGTCGGAAGAAAACTTAAGGAAACGTATGGCATAACGACCACCCAAAAAAAATTAAAGAATAAGTTTGATTACTACAAAGCAAGACATCAAGTTCATGCTTATTTAAGAGGAAAAACAGGAAATATTTACAATGCAGATACAAATACATTCAACCTAACAGATGAAGAGTGGAAAGCTTTAAACAAGGTGGGTTCATGAATACTTTGAACATAATTTTTACATACATATAATATAGTAATGACAACGTTAATAATCTATACTTTGTTTGTGAATTTTGTTTAGAAATTTTCGAAAGCGAGTACTTTGAAAACTAGTCCATTGCAACATCATGAACTATGTGATTACCTATTTGGAAAGTGTGCCGCAAGCGGTTCTATTCGTCGACCCGTTGCTGAACGAAGACCTTCTCAAAATTCTGGTGTTAAATTAGTTGAAGTTGAGGATGGTTCCGTTTGTCGATCCGTTGCTGAAGGAAAGTCGTCTTCTCAAAATTCTGGTGTTAAATTTGTTGAAGTTGAGGATGGTTGCGTTCGTCGACCCGTTGCTGAAGGAAAGTCTTCTTCTCATAATTCTGGTGTCAAATTTGTTGAAGTTGAGGATGACGTGAATAGTTTGAATGAAGATGGTGGCTCTTGGGCAGCTAGCGAGCATAAAAACCTTGATGCGGGTTATGACTCTGGCTTTGAAGGTGGTTCTTCTAAAGAACCAAATGTTGTACGAGGGAGGAAAAAGAAAAGGAGTAAAAAGGATCCGGAGTTGAATGAGTTGGAGGAAAATATGAAGAATGCAATTGCTAAAATTGCTGTTCAAGAAAACCATGGTCCGACTATGGAAGAGTGTCATGAGAAGTTGAAGAAGTTGAGTTTGGAATCTGAAGATCCAATTTATTTGGCAGCACTTGGGGTATTTTGTCAGTCAAGGAGCCACAGAGAGGCATGGATGCTATTACCCTCAGAACCAAATGTCTTAAAGAAATGGATTCATATGATGGCACGTCAAATGGGTATTTTGAAGTAGTATTGCTGAACTATTATGACAAATGGGTATTTTGAAGTAGTATTGTTGAACTATTAGGAGTTTGTCGTATTTGGTATTTTTTTATCTTGAACTATTAGGATTTTGTCGTATTTGGTACTTTGTTATGTTGAACCATTAGGAGTTTGTCGTATTTGGTACTATTTTGAACTATTTGGTGTTAGTTTTATTTGGTACTTTACGATGTTAAACTGTTCCGTTTATTGTTATTTGGTTTTGATAAATTATTTGGTGTTTGTTTTTGTTTGGTAATAATCTTAAACCCATTTGGTATGTATTGTTTGTATAGGTAAAATGGATGTTGCCCAAAAACTTGCGTTCATCTATATTGTTTATTTTTATTTTAAGTATTTTCGGCGAAGTGTAAGGAAACGTAAGCGGGATAATACTTCTACAATGTCCGGGCATCAATATACTCAGGAGCTTTTGCAAGGAAATAATTTACAATGTAAGGAGTTGATACGGATGTCTCGTGACTCGTTTGTTCGACTATGCAACCATTTTAAAGAAAAAAATTGGTTAAGAGATAGTAAACATATATCGGTTGAGGAGAAGATGTTTATATTCCTTATGATAATTGGTCACAACGAACGATTTTCAGTTATGAAGCGTCGGTTTCAACACTCGAAGGAAACGATTCATAACTGCTTTCATGAAGTATTATCTCAAATGTTGGTATTTGCTGAAGAAGTTATAAGACCAACAACATTTAATCCAAATCCAAACGTTCCAGGAAATAATAGAAGGGAGCGTCGAATGTTTAAGGTAACCATCAAATATATAACTAGTGTGTCTCTTGGTTTGATTGTATTTTAATAATTTGTTGTTCTAAATTAGGGAGCTGTTGGTGCACTTGATGGAACTCTCATACATGCTGTTGTTCCATCTCATAAACAGAATGTATATAGAGCAAGAGGAAGAGGTGATTGTTATCAAAATGTTTTAGCAATTTGCGATTTCAACATGATCTTTACATATATTGTCGCTGGATGGGAAGGTACGGCACACGATGCGAGAGTACTTAATGAAGCTTTAGTAGATCCGGTATTTGAGTTTCCGATTCCCCCTGCAGGTATTTAAGTTTGAAATTGTGATATATATGAAAACTTAGATATCAAAATATCAAAAATTAATATGTTTGTTTTTTCAGATAAATATTATTTATGTGATGCTGCCTATAAGCACACGCGTGGGTTTATGGCTCCATACCGCAATGTTAGGTATTGGTTAGGAGACTTTCGCCGAAAACGTGCAATGAGCAGTAAAGAAAAATTCAATCACGCTCATGCAAAACTTCGAAACGTAATTGAACGTGCATTTGGAGTCTTAAAAGCGCGTTTTCCAATCTTGAAGAGTATGCCCAAGTTTCCTTTGGTAAAACAAAGAGATATTACTATTGCATGTTTTGCTATTCATAATTTTATTCGGAAAGAGGGCCTAAGCGATGATTTTTTCTCTCAATACGACCAAAGTGACGTACATGATAATGAAAATGTACATGATGATGGTGATGTTGAAGTTGTTCAACCAATTGGGAATGACGCTGATCAACAATACATGATTAATTTACGAGATCAAATCGCGGCACAAATTATGCAAAGTTAGGTTTTAAATTATTTGGTATTAGTTAAGTTACTTAATTGTTGTTTCATTGCGTTAAACTTATGTTTTATTTTAAGACGATTTATGTAATAGTTTTTATTATGTTAAATTTTGGATATGTATTAAGATAATTTATTTAATGGTTTATAATTGTGTTAAATCTATGATAAAAATGTTTTGTTTCAAGTTTATACTATCTACTTATTAATCGTATTTGCAAAAGTTTAATATATACTTAAAAAAGGGAAAATTAAAACCATTCAGACAATTATAAAAAAACAAACAACACATTTTCATTCAGATTCAGACATTATAGCCACATCTTACTAGTAAGATGTGGTAGTCAGATTCAGACATAAAACATCTAAATGAAACAAACACACCCTTACTATGAGTGTGCCGGTGATTTTATTTATTCTAGAACTTGTACTTGTAAATCATTACCAGACCGCAGTAAGATCACATTCGTGTGATATAAGTGTATTTGCGTGATAAAGAGGCAACCTTAGGAATAAAACCAAATGGCCTTCCATTTTACATCTAATGATATATTAGCTAGCCACATCGGTTAGTTAACCACCCACATGGACCCATTTGTTAGCGCTCATCTTTAGCGTTAGATACCCTTAGTACACCCTCCGAGCCATCCCTTTCTTTTTGTTACATCCAGAAAAATACAAAAATATTTTACACTTTAAACCTTAGCCTACCCCTTGTCAATGTCTACATGGTTGGTTGCTAGTTGCTTGGTATGATTGGATTGTTTTTGATGATTATGAGTTAGCCGCACTTTGCCATTTGTGTGTGTCATTCCGACAAAGACGAAGAGTGCACCTTCTTATTTGTATTTATGTGGTGATGCTTATACGAAGTGTGGGGGAGATGTGATGTATGAAGAAGAAGTGTTGGAAAAAAAATAAAAAAAAAAAAAGTATGAAAAAAAATGTGAAAAAAAAAGAAAAAGAATAAGTCATCGAAAAAATAAATGTGTGATGACAATTATAGCCAATGTACTATATTATTATGTAGATGAAGGAAGAGGAAGTATGTTTGAGATATCGATTAGCCAATGTGCTAAGACGTGATATATATATTTGGTGATCGATATGTGAAGAGAAGTTTGTAACTATAATCATTTTTCGGGTTTGCGGATTGTTTGGTAACTAGCAACGTTGGGTATTAGACTTGACTTTATTTTTCTTTAACACCAATTTTATATATAATCCCATGCCTTATCCATACCCTTTATTCACCCGAAGCCTATCGTTATAACCCGAATAAAAGCCCTCTTTAGATGTTTACACTTGGCGCTTACGCCACGTCGGTGGAGTTTTGTTTCTTGTACAAGCCTATGGTAATATTTAGATCATGACTGAGCAATATGAGTGTTCTATTCCTTAATACTATCCATCACTAAATAAATTGAGTGTTAAGTGAATTATACTTTATTACTTTTCGTGAGGTGCTTAGCCATGTTATCAAGCGAGAAAATCTATGGGTATTGTCAAACATCTCAATTTTTCACCTTAAAGCTTAAAACGATGAATCTTATCTTGTACGTGTACTTGGTAGATTTGCATCACATTTTTCTAATCATATTTCATGCACCATGTGGGATTTATTTTTCTTAATTTCTAGATTTGCTTGAGGGCAAGCAAAACCTTAAGTGTGGGGGAGTTTGCGCTCATTTTTCGCTTATTTTGAGTCTATTTTTAAATAAAAATAAAATAGTAAAAAATATAAAAACCAATTTTTTTTTTTCTTTTCGTTTTGTCATTTAGGTTTGTCTTTTTATTTTTCTTTTTCTTAGATTTGCTTGAGGGCAAGCAAAGTTTAAGTTTGGGGGAATTTGATAACGCTCAAATTATGCATGTTTTTAGTAGTGTTATCCGTGCTTTTATGTGTGTTATTTGGCTATAATCATATGCTTTTAATGCTTAATCGTATCAAAGTGCGTTTGCTAGTTCATTTGTAGTCAAGTACAGGAAAGTGGAGAAAAAGACGGAAAAAGTAGTAAAATACGAAGATTTCTCCATGTACGAAGAATTCCTGACAAAAGCAAGACTTGCGGAGTATATTCGAGAAGATAAAGTCATCAAGTTAGTGGTCCAAATACTCAAGAATAAAGTTCAAGAAGGAAAACGAGAAAGAAATGAAGAAAAGAAGCTTAAACGAAGACATATTGGAAGACTCGTTGTTCACGACACACCTTCACCATTTTGGCCATAACTTTTGCATACGGACTCCGTTTGACCCCCGGTTCGTGGCCACGGAAAGCTAAGAGAAAGGTGCTTATGAATTTTTGTCATTTTGCTCCAACCGTTTGGTCGAGCCCTGCAACCGGATCCGGTTGGAGAGTAGTCAAGAGACCAACCGAAACGGTTGGAGCCCAACCGATTCGGTTGGAGGGCCTGTTTCTGCCATTTCTTCATCAATAAGATTCCTAGCAAGTTCCAATCATGTTCCAAACGATTCTAGTCCCTTCCTACATGTATTCTAGTCCCTTCTAAGCTCCTTGGAGGCCAAGTTGAGCATTGAATACCCCTAGCCTTGGTTCTAGTATAAATAGAGGCCTTTGCAACTTCATTTATCATCCCTTCTCCATCCATCTCATCCCTTTCACCCACCACTCCATTTCTAGGTGTGAAATTCGATCCTCCACCCTTAAGGACGAATTTCCACCTAAAACAACATCCCTCTCTCAACTTACCTTCACCAAAGGTGTGAAATTCGATCCTCCACCCTTAAGGACAAATTTCCACCAACTATCCACCAAACTTATCTTCCCCAAAAGACCACAAACCTCTACCATTTCCAGAAGTATGCTTGGTTAGAAGTTGTAGTTGATTGGAGGCTTGAAGGAGTGCTATAATCCTTCGCCCTTGCCTAATGTAATCTTACTTTGGGTAAACTCTTGTTACTTTTATGATGTTGAATGCTATTGTTCATGTTTGGTTCTTTGATTGTGTTGATTATGTGATTCTTGTGACAGTTGTCTTAATACTTGTTTATTTCATATGAGAACTTGTGATAAAAGGATGTTTGGATAATTGTGGTGTTTGTTTGGAATATGTTGATAACATCATATTTGGTTGAATTGGAACTTGTGTCCCAACCCGAGTGATCAAATAATTTCCAAATGGAAGATCTCCAAAACCCATGATAGCTGCTACATGATCATTTCCAAAGCGTACGGTTCCCATGAATTTCCAGACGAAATTGATCAGCAGCTTCAGATTCCCGGTCATGTACTTGGAGCAACCCGAGTCGATGATCCAAAGACATATTTCGATAACCTGCCAAATACAGAAGAAGATGTGTTTGGAAACCGTTTTGATTTTGGTTCCTTTGGGTTAGAGGTAAAATCCAGATCACATTCATAGAATGTTTCTATTGGGTATACTGGATTATCATTCATTCGATCATTCTCGATTGTGAACATTCTACGTGTAGGTTTCCAAATACCATTCCTAAAGGAAAAACTATGCTTCTTATCTATAGTGTAATACCTAAATCTTGCAACTAGACTTCCTATAGGTTTAGTATAAGTTCTTTTTGGAACGTTCTTCTGAACAGGCATAACAATCTCATTCTTAGAAATACAATCATCATGAACATTAATTAAAGATTTCTTGCAAGTAACACAGACAGATTCAACACATGCATTAAACATAGCAAGTTTCTTAGGTTCATTACATTCAAATGAAATGTCTTTCTTATTACAAAGCGGTAAATTCCTAGGGTGTTCTTCTACTTTCTTCTCTTTATTCAAGCTACTACTCTTAGAGGCAGGCGAGACTCTATTTTTATTTGTATTGCTCTTAGGATTTAGTCTGCTGCTCCTAGAGGTGCTTTCTAGTCCTGTAGAAGGTAAGGCACACGCATTAGGATTCACATTGTTATCAAGAGAAGTGGTTTTAGATTTCCTAGACCCTTTAGAGTGCTTTTCTAAACTTATGTCGTTTGTGCCATATGGTTTAGATGTGGAGGCAGACGCATTAGTGGTACTCATCTTAAAAAGGCCAGGTGCTAAAACTTTTGGTTTCTCGATAACCGCTTTTACATTTTCAACAATTATTTCTTTTTGCTTAGGCAAAGCAGGTGGAGTGACTGGTTTTGACAAATCATTTTTCTCATTGACTTTAGGAGGAGGTTGAGAAATAGACATTTTTGGTTTGAAAACTGATTTCAAAACATTTGTATTCTCTTTAGTCATGGTTTTGCAATCTTAGTATCCACAACCTTTCCTTTTTGACATTCCAGCTGAGGTCTCAAAAGGTCATTTTGCTCTTTCATGTCCTTGTAGGCACGCTCATACGACAATTTGTCATACTTGCATTCCTCAGTTTTTCGATCAAGTTGTTTAAAATATGATACATTTTCTTTTTCAAGTTTTTCAAGAGCTTTTTCATATTTTGAAACAATTGCGGAGGTCTCAGACTGGAGTCTTTTACGGTCTTCAAAAGAATATGTTTGTAAAATAATGGACATAATATCGGTACACAGAACATCTTCGAAGAGAGAATCATTCAAATTTTTGAAAACTTTTATGTGTTCAAAACTTTCATTAGCTTTCTTTACCAAGGATTTATGGTCCTTGACAAAGTCACATGTTTCTTCTAAAAACGCTTGTTCAAAATGATTTACCCTCGCACTGATGTTATTTAGCGGAGTGGCAATTTGATTTTCAAAAACCTTTTTCATTTCATCATCAAAACTAGAAAACCAGTTGTTAGTACTGATGTTGATTTTAGATTTAACAATCTGTTGAAGTTGCCCAATTCTAGTTTTAACATCATCTAAAATGCTTCTAGCATCACTTGTGTTAAAAGGATTGTTTGAAGACATTTGTTCTATGTTCGAAAGAGATTTGGAAACAACTACGTATTCTGAAACTGGTTTTGAAACGGGTTTTGAAACAGGTTTTGACTCTTTGTCTAAAACACTTGGTGTGATGGAAAACTTTGACTTTTCTTTTTGAGGGACAAAATTAATTCCAAAAATTTTGTTAAGTTTGTTGTAATCAATTGGTTTTATTTCCAGATTCTTTTGTTTCATTTTTTATCTACTCTCCGAAGATAGTTCTAACGTTTCATGAGAATCACAAACATTAATGGGTTCATGCAAAGGTTTTCCATTATTCAACCCATTCTGATTTTTCTGAGCTTTCTTGAGGAAGCAAGGAGGTTTGTTACCAAGAGCCACTTTTTGTGTTGTATGAAAATACGGATTTACTTGGTTAGATAGCATCGTGGTTGTTTTAGCTGAATGACCCGTTGTAACAAGCAAATTTTCCAATTTGTTAATTTTTTCATTTTTATCAAGAATTTCATCAAGAAGAGAATTTTCTCGTATTGAAAAGTCTAAAATCAACTGTTTCTTCTCTTTTTCAAGCTCAGAATAAGTTGCTTTTTGTTTAGAAAGTTGGTTTTTAAGATCAGAAATTTTCTCGTTTAAAGATTTTATTCTTAAGCTGAAATTAACATCAAGTGTGTCATACTTAATTTGCAATTGTTTTTCTCTTAAAACGGAATTTCGATAACCAATTTCTAATTCTAACTCTTTGTTTTTGTGAAATTCAAAGGCTTTTGCATTCTCCTTGTACCTCTCAAGCTCAGCGGTCAATTTATCATTCTCGGCCTTAACTTCGCGATTGACCCTTTTAACTTTCTCAATTTCAATGCCACAGTTATTGATTAATGTTTCAAGTAATGCACGTGTTTCCTCATCAGTCTCAGTATTTTGTGCCACACAGCCTCCACTAGGATCCATATCTGGAGTTCAGAGTTAGTATTGCTACAACTTGGATTGTCCATGTATGTATCATAAGTAGGTGCCGATGTCACAGAATGTTGTTCGTTATGAGTAAACACATCAAATATGACATTATTATAGCATGGATCAGTGATTGGTACCTTAGATACTGCATTGGCATCATAAACAGAAGGTGTGTCAGAATCAGTGTCGTACTTAGCCTCCTGAAGATTTTCCATGAAGATGCAGTTTGCATTGATATCTTCTCGGTCTTCCAATTCATCCATAATTGCTACAAAGTCATGTTCCTCAGCACTCAACTGCATTCCTGCTTCTACCTTTTGTACCAACAGCAATGCTTTCTGGAGATACGTTGAATCCTTTTTTTTCGGCTTAGTAGGGCAATTCCTTGCAATGTGACCTACTCCTTGATAGTTGTAACACGTAACCCGATTAGCCTGATTCACATTTCCATAATTCCCAACGACTAGAGCTGCAACATTCCCATTCAGATTACCCACTGTTCTTTTCCTAACATTCTGACCCATCTGATTACCAACATGCTGACCCATCTGATTACCCTGATATTGAACCGCCTGATTTCCTGCATATTGACCCGTATTCTGCATATTCTGATTACCCATGTGAAATCCAGTAGCATATCCCCGCTGATTCCCAATAACACCAACCACTTGTCCTTGATGGCCCATATTCAAACCTGGTTGAGCAATTTGTCTGTTGCGAGTGTTTGAAGAAATCCTTTGGTTGTTGTTAGTTGGAGTGGAATAGCGTCCTTTGAATACTTTAGTCAAATAAGCGAATGCATAAGACAACGCCTCTGTTTTTTCAGCTTCAATATCAGTGATTCCTGGATCTTGGTATTGTGGATACTGTTGTTGTTGAATGACATGATGTTCGGGTGGGTAGAATTGTTGTTGAGGGATGATAGGTTGTGGTGGTGGAATGTATTGCTGCATGTTGTTGTTGGTGGTGGAAGATCATGAAGAAGCTTGATGTTGTGTGTTAACTGGAGTTTGTGTCTTTGCAATTAGTGCCAAGGGATCATGATTCTTTGCCATTCTTTCTTTCCTAACTTCATTGGCTTCAGCTTGATGTTGTTTCAGAAAATCGTATAGTTGATCAAAATTTACTTGATGTAAGTCCTTTGTTTGATTGACAATAGTGACATAGCATCCCCATTCTTCTTGAAGATTTTTGATGAATTTGATGTTACTCACGCTATTTCTGAGTGTCAATTTGTTTCTGATAAGTTTATTTATCAAAGTGCAAAACCTTCCATAGTAAGATTCAATGGATTCTCCTGGAGTTGAGGTAAACTTCTCCCATTCAGTTAGCAGCTTGTTCTCCATGTCTTGTTGACCAATTTCTGTTCCATAACATAGCCGTCTAACACGTTCCCACATATCATAAGTAGTTTCACAGCTATCAACAGTAGCAAAGATGTCTCTTGGTAATCCCAGTTGGATAATGTGAATTGCCATGTCATCTGCTTCGATCTGCTTCTTATCCTCGTCAGTGTATTCTGATTCATCTTGATCAAGAAAAGATGGTGGGACGGGAGGCGTTGCATTAGGAATTCTAGGATCTTGGACTTGTCGAGGCTTGAAGGGTCCATTTGTAATGGATTGAATCATCAGTTTTCCATTAGGTTTGGTTTTGATGTAGCGGAGCATTCGACTTGTCCATTGAAGATATCCACCTTTTTCCAGCATAGGAGGACGATTTTCAGCACCGGCTGCATGAATGTCTTGTTGAGTAGCCATTGATGAAGTATTAGTGATAAAGTTGATGTAGGATCAATTCAACGATAAATGAGTTGTGATTGATGATGATTAAGTAGAGTTATTGTAATGAAAACTTGGTGAAAATTTGGTCCGACAACTTAAAAACCTCAATAACTTCTGTTCGGAGCGGATTTAGGCCTCGAAGGTTGACCCAAATCAACCTAAGTTGATTCGGCGTGCTATTCTCCTCGTTCTCACAATCGTTTTGATGGGTAGAATGCTGAAAACGGAGTTACGGTTCAAAAGTTATGATCATTTGAAGTTTTGATGAGAAAAGTCAACAAACCGCACTGAGAAAAGTCAACAACTCGCATAGGCTCAAATCGCATACATGTCAAAATGCATAAGGGACAACTCGCTTAAAGTGTCAACTCACTTAAACGTCAAAACGCATAAGGGACAACTCGCATAAGGTGTCAACTCGCTTAAAGTGCAGGTCGCTTTCACAGTTTGTCTTTTGATGCTTTTCTACTCAACTCGCTTTGAACTTTTCCACTTAACTCGCACAAAACAAAAAAAACACAAACCGCTTCTTTGAATTTGACAACTCGCTTAGTAGAAAATGTGACTTTTTAGCTCGAATAACACTCAAATGATCCAATAAACGTACGATCTAACCTATCTAAACACCAAACTAGTCGAATATAACAATCTTAAGCCTAAAAGTACAAACTTTAAGCCAAGAAAAGCAAAAAAAAATCGAATGTTTTAAGGTTTTTTACCACAAATTCGAATAAAAAACAACTCTAGATCATTGTTTGGCTCTGATACCACTTGTAGGACCCTATATCTATCAACTCTATCACACTAACACTAATATGAAGTAAGGAGATGGTGACTTGAATATGTATATGGGACGTTTTATGCAAGAGAGAAAGATGAAACAATATGAGGTTTATTCCATATGAAAAACACACACTACACACTCAAGCACACCCACCAAATGACTAGGTGTGTGCCTTTTATACTTTGAACATAAAAGTCTTATGGGCTTTGGATGGGCTTTGTTTAGTTTGTGGATTGGGCTTACATTAATACATGACTAAACATAACATAACTAATAACCGGTTAGCTTGGCCCAATCCACTAGCCCAATGACTATTCTAATACAATATCGAACACACGTTATAAAGTTCTTAAACGTGAATGACCATCACTTTCTAACACATTATATTAAGGCTAACAAGAGAAGTTTTCATAACTTTGCTTCAACAATGTCTTTTGAGTCTTCTTAGTAGCATCATTGCCACCAAAAACTGAACAAATCTCTTCAAAAAGTTCTTTTGTTGTCTTGAATTTGCTGAAAGCAATGATCTGGTCTTTAGGAAGAGTCATTAGTAACAAACTTCTGGCCTTCATGTCATTCTTCTTCTGTTTTCTTTCATCAGTAGTCTCAGGTACAGAAACTGTTACAACTTATTTGTCACCAACTTTCTCAGTCTTCTTCTGAGATTTGAAGGAATCACTAGTTAAGATTATCTCCCACAGAGCATAGTCTTGTATGAGAAAGTATTGCTCAATCTGTAACATATTGGATTTCACAAACACATCAAACGATAAACACAAAGAGGCGTATAAGATGATGTTTTAGAGAGAGAAAGAGTTAGAGGTTAGGAACTTTAGTGAGAGAAAGAAAAATCTTATTATGAGCTCCAACTCTCTATCTTGGGAGGTAGAGAGTATTTATAGTTCTTACATAAATCGCCACCTACGGGCTGTGGATCAGGTATACAGTGGGTAAAGACCCGTCCGTCCTCCACGGTGTTACTTAACTAAATACTACTAAACCTTAACTAATCTACGACTATGAGCTTTCTAACGATTACATATACTTGAGGTGACCGACTCTTTAATAACTGGATTTACTAAATCCTAACAATCTCCCCCTAAGGGAGGTCACCTCAAAAATACATAGAATACAAACAGATATTACAATTAGATTGTTCTTGGATTCTTGTTAATGTTCTTTGCTCTGTAGCTCGTAGTCATTAATTCTTCATTATTGCATGTTTGGATAATCAATGTGGAGGTCTTTAACTGATCCACGTGATAATGAGTTTTGAGCCAGCTTTGAGATCATCAGCAAACATAAATCTCTGACTCTTCCATTGTGGTGTTGGTATTATGTGATGTTGTGACATTTGGACCGACATGCTCACATTCTGGATCATGATATATTCTCGTCAGAGTAGCGGAAGCTTTCGTTGATTCATGATATTGGCAGCAGCGTAGCAGAAGCAAGGAGTGAAAATATCAGAGTCATTGATGCACTAATCATGATTTCTTTAGAATGAATGTGTTGTGTGAGCATGCGGCTATGGATTGACCGCTTCATTCTGATCAGCTGCAAACGTCGGGCGTACCTGCATACAACAGTTAGCAATAAAGCGCACGAAAGTGTCTTTGATCACTTTCGTTAAATTGAGGTACACGGCCCACGGTTCCCCGTTGATCAGTACAAGTACTGCCTGTGATCAGGTATAATTCCGAAGAATTTCCTTGACAGGGTTTCGCAGCTGTTCTAGCTGTTCTCAAACCGGAACGTCTCAAAGAAGACAACACGGAGTGAGTGAACCAGCGAATTGAGATTCACTGATTGATAAGAAGATATTTGAAAAACAATCGTGTATCGCTCAATAGAAATTGTTTTTGCAATACAACAAAGGTTTTAATTGAAATCAATTATCAATCATAAACACCTTTTATTTTGAAATATTTGTACACAGTCGATGTGCTAAAGAAAAGAGTTTTTAAGCACAACGACCGGTTTTTCAAATGTATCTGTCAATCCATAACCTGAACCAGGATTGGTTCAAAAGATTGAATCACCCCATTGTTTCTGTTCAGTTGTCACATGGTTGATCTATTGAATAGATCTCACATGCCACCCACCAGGAGCTTGTTTGATGTTGGCTCCAGAAGGCTTTCCATCTTCATTGTGAATATGTTTGCATATCACTCAGATGTTCTGGCAATACCACAAGGATAATGTGTAGGACTCATAAGATATAATCTCTCTTTCCATATTGTGTGAAACAGAGAGTCTTCATTGAAAGTGTCCTAATGAGATTTATTGATGATCTCGTGGCTCTAGACTCAATTGTGCATATTTGGATCCTATTTCGGAGACTAGGGAGAGGGTCTCCTTCATCAATATCAACAATCTCTAAGATAAAGTCGATAGATTATGTCGGTTCCCCGTGAGAATGAAACAAGTCCTTTTAAGAGGAACTTGAGTAGTTTGGGAAGTTGAAGTGCAGTGCGTCACTAGGTCCATGACGTCTTCTCTTCAATACCGATGTTACCTTGGTAACCACCAGTAGCATATGAATTGAACCCGGTTTCTGCCCTAAGGTTGAATAAATGGAGGGCTATTTATTTTCACCCTTTTCACTTGCAATTCTTTTTCATTCTTCAACCCCTTCAGTGCTTACCGAGACTTCATTACTAGAACCTTGTTGGGTTTATTCCAGTTCTAGCTATATCTCAGTCCGCACTCTTCCCATATCTCACTTTTCTCCTTTTTTCTCAATATACCTAAGGACTTCTACACTATCTAGTGGATTGTCCCTGGGTAGATCCCTTCGGTTCTGGCGGATCATAGGAACAAATACCTAACCTTAGCGTCCTTATATCACCATACATGAAGTAAAATTGGTCGGTCTATTTGATATTGTTCATCTGCCATTGGAACCAATTGAAAACCATTTGAAAATCAATCCAGATACTTGTGATATATTATCAAAGCATTTTGTACTTGAATTGTTTTTGATATTTTTAGAACAAGAGCTCCCCCTCAACATGTGCATCAAGCATCATTTTGTAATAGAAATAATTTTCATCTTTGAGGGGTTGGCTTGCATCTAAGAGTAGTTATATAAAGAATGTGGTTTTCAAAATAGTTGCTCCCCCTCAATATGTGCATAGATATTTGAAGGTGTTTGGCACATATTAGGAAAAGACTGCACATTGAAATAAATTGATCACGTTTCAAATCTTTGTGGTTTAAGATAGATGCTCCCCCTCAACATGTGCATGGAAAATTTGAAATCGTTTGGCACATGTGGGAAGGAGAGCTTGTACATCCTTATAAAACCATTTACCGAATTATCAGTTTAAATCCAATTTAAATCACAAATTCTCCCCCGATCACAATTTTCAAATCATTTAAGATTTGTGATCTCTGTAGATTTAAATTAATTTTGAAAGCTTTTAAGGAGAATTGTGACTTGATTATGAAAACGTTTTAACTGATAAGGATCGGATTTTTAGACTTTAAACTCCATTGATTAAACATGCATGATTATCTTTTGAAAACAATTGTATGACGAATAACCTTTTGATTTAATTGAAATCATTATCCCCCTCAATTAATGATATAAGTTGTTAATTGAGAGATAGATATTTTTGACAAACGTTGAGTCCAGATGATTTTCAAAAATAGAGTCCGAGTTATTTTTCAAAGCAATTAGTTTTCATTAGATAGTAAGTAATTGTTTATAGAATCAGAGCATGAGTTTTGAAAAACAAGATAAAGCATGACTCTTTTCTTTCTTTGAAAAGCGAGTTATTGCCTGAAATGACAATAAACCATTTTTTTCACTTTCTCCCAATAATATTTTTTGATTTTTTGATTTTTTTTTCTTTTTTTTTTTTAACATTCAAACAACAACTAAAGTCACGTGCCATTCTTTGAATGACATCTTAAAGACCGTAGATATTATCGAATTTGACAAAGAGACAATATTTTTGAAATTTTTCAAGAATTTTTAATTTTTTATGGATTTTTAAAAGTTTTATATTTTTCTATTTGCTTTTTGAAGGTTTTGAAATTTTGTATTTTGTTTTTCGAATAACTATTTACAAGAGATGGATGAAGAAAGACCTTTACTCCTCATTTTCCTCTTGAAGACGTTTGAGTGTTTCCGGTTGTAGACTCTTTAGACCAAGTCGTGGGAGGATAAACTCAAAACGTTCTCTAGAAAGAGCTTTGGTGAAGATGTCTGCTAACTGGTATTCAGTCCTCACAAAATAGAGTTCCACCACACCGTTTTCTACTTGCTCCCTGATGAAATGATATCGAATGTCGATGTGCTTTGCTCTTGATTGTTGTACGTTGTTGCATGAGAGAGCAATAGCACTTTTATTATCACAGTACAGAGGGATTTTGTTGAATTCAAAGCCATAGTCAGATAATTGAGATCTCATCCATAGGATTTGAGCACAACAAGATGACATGGCTATGTATTCAGCCTCTGTAGAGGAAATAGAAGTACTCATTTGCTTCTTTGAAGACCAGCTCACAAGCTTATCACCCAAAAACTGAGCACCTCCAGACGTGCTTCGACGTGTATCTTGACATCCTGCATGATCAGCATCTGCATAGGCTTTTAGTGACATGCCGGTGTCCTTCGGGTACCAAAGACCCATATTGATGGTTCCTTGGAGATACCGAAAGACCCGTTTAACCGCTTCAAGGTACTTTTTGGTAGGCTTAGCCTGATATCTAGCACACATGCAAACAGCGAACAAAATGTCTTGTCTACTGGCTATGAGGTACATCAGGGATCCAATCATACTACGATATTTCGTTTGGTCTACCATGATCCCTGAGTGGTCCTCATCCAGTTTAGTACGCTCTATCATGGGAGTGTCAACAGGGTCACTAGAATCAAATCCAAATTTATTTAAAATCTCATTTGCATATTTAGATTGATTTATAAAAATGCCTCCGAGACTTTGTGAAATTTGTAATCCCAAGAAAAATGACATTTGTCCCCATCATTGACATTTGAAATTTAGAACCCATTTCACTTGAAAAACGGTCACATTCATTGGGGTCAGTCGAGGCAAAAATGATATCATCAACATATATTTGAAGGTGAATTAAATGTTTGCCTGACTTTCTGGTGAACAATGTCGGATCAACAGCTCCTTTGCTGAATCCAGTAGATAGAAGAAACTTTGATAGCGTATCATACCATGCCCTTGGAGCTTGCTTCAAACCATATGAGCCTTCTTCAAACGATAGACGTGAGTAGGATGCTCTGGATTCACAAAGCCTTCAGGCTGGCTGACGTAAACGACTTCTTTAAGATCTCCATTAAGAAACGCCGTCTTTACATCCATCTGATAGACTACCATGTTCTTACTTGCAGCATTAGCCAAGAAGATTCTGATTGCCTCGATACGAGCAACTGGAGCAAATGATTCTTCAAAGTCAATACCCTCCTCTTGACGGTATCCTTTTGCAACCAATCGAGCCTTGTTCTTTAAAACATCACCATGCTCATCAAGTTTTACTTTGAAGATCCACTTTAGAGCAATGATCATTGCACAACCTGGAGCAGGTACTAATTCCCATACATCTAGTCGATCAAACTCATGAATTTCTTCTTGCATGGCATTGAACCAACTGTCTTCATTCATGGCAGTTTTCACGTCTTTTGGTTCGATCTTAGAGAGTACGAAGTTGAAGAAGCACTATAAGGCATCGGTTGCAAGTTGTTTCCGTGTGAATACTGGACGGGAAAGGTTTCCAATGATGTTGTCCAATGGATGATCATGTGTCCATTTTCTGAGGTATTCATGTGGTTGTTGTTGAGGAACTGAAGTAGCAGAGTTGATATCTCCTAAAGAAGATGGTTCTGATGATGACTCAGGAGCAAATATCATCTGTAACAGCTGCAACATTTCCATTGTGTACACTCGATGATTGATGATTTGTTGATGAGACAGAGTGATCAGCAGCATGCGCTTCTTGACTTAATGACATTGAAACTGAATGGTTAATTTCATTGACAGGGATAGAGGCAGCCTCTGTTGATGGAACTGACATATCATTTGCACTTGGCTCATAGTGTTCATCAAACATTTGATCAAATAATTTTTTCAAATCATCTTCTGAAAGAGGTACATAAGGAGTTGCTGGTGAGGGATTAGAAACAAGAGTAGAACTGATAGGACTACTGGATAAAGGTTGAAATGCAGGTCCAGAACTGGATTGTCCTGGAGCCATTTGACCGGTCAGCTCATCGAACGTAACATGAATTGTTTCCATGATATTTCGGGTTCTCTTGTTGTAGATTCGGTATCCTTTTCTGTTTGGTGCATAACCTACAAATACTCCAATGTCTGCTTTAGCTTTTAGTTTACCTAAATCTTGACCGTCATTAGTTGGGTAACATAAAGCACCAAACACACGAAGGTAGGAAAGATTAGGTTTTCGTTTATGGACAAGTTCATATGGAGTTTTTCCATGAGAGGTGTGAATAAGGGAACGATTTTGGGTGTAGCAAGCAGTGGCAATGGCTTTAGCCCATAGAAACATTGGAACCTTTGAATAAATTAGCATTGTTCTTGCGGCTTCCACAAGAGTTCGATTTCGTCTTTCAACTACACCGTTCTGTTGAGGAGTTCGTGGAACACTTCTTTGATGACTGATTCCAACACTTTCATAAAACTGAATTAAGTCTTTGTTAACAAACTCTGTGCCATTGTTTGTTCGAACAATTCTAACAGTATTGTTGAGTCGAACCTGAAGCTGTTTGATAAGTTTGATGATGACATCTGGAGTTTCATCCTTCGTCCTAAAAAACTTTACCCAAGTAAATCGAGAGTAGTCATCAACAACTACTAGAATCTATTTCTTCCCATTTATAGTTTGCACTCTCATTGGTCCGCACAGATCCATATGAAGTGTATGAAGAACTTCCATTACTGAGTTTGTGGGTTTTGGTTTGTGGGCATATTTTGTGCTTTTTCCCAATTGCCAAGCTGAACAAAGATAATCTTTTTCATACTTTAATCTGGGTAATCCTCTTACTAAGTCCTTTCTGGAAAGATTGTTTATGGTACCAAAGTTCAAGTGATTGAGACGATGGTGCCATAGCCATGACTTAGTTTTGGAAGCCTTTGACAGCAAGCAGATGGGTGAAGATTTCATCATATCTTCGATAGAGATGGTGTATAGGTTTGAACCACGAGTTCCTCTAAGAAGTTCCACACCATCAAGTTCTCTAACAAAGCAAGTATGTTTTCTGAAGGCCACTTCTAAATCTGAGTCACAGAATTGTCCGACAGAAAATAGATTATGTCCAAGACCTTCAACATAATATACCCTGGAAATCACACTATTTCCAACCACGTAATCTCCATAACCCATAATAGCACCAAAATGATCGTTTCTGAATCTCACAGTTCCAATGAATTTACTCACAAAGTTCATGAGCCGTGACCGGTCTCCAGTCATATGCTTGGAACAGCCTGAGTCCAGGTACCACAAAACGATTTGAACGATCTGCAGTTGAACACAGACAAGAATGGATAAGTGGATAATTGGGATCCCCATGCAAGAATGGGTTCCATTTGGTTAGTAACAGTGATTGGAACTCCCACATCAGAAGTAGAAGCAATGGAATCATTAGAAATAGATGCAGTGCTAGTGTCCATATTTGACCTATTCAAAGTATATTCACTGCTTAAGGGAATAGTTCTACTAGCAGGCATCCATTTTCTAGTGGGCATTGACTTAGTAAATTTAGGGCAAAACTCATTAACCTTACGCCCAGTAAGTATCCATTGATAACCTATATTACTAAATTTCCTTCCTGTGGGTTTCCACTGTTTTCTAACTTTCTTTTGCCTTTGCCTTTTTGCCTTCTTAGCTTGAATTTTAACATTAACAATTTTAACTGGGAATTTAACAACATTAGACAAATCATTCACACCACATTCAAGATAAGTAACAGAGTTCAAGCAATCATCAGTACATGGTTTGCAGATAGTAGTAGAATTCGAATTAATTACAGTACGCTTATAGCTAATACTAGAATCAACACGATTCGTCTTATTCAAATTCTCCCTAAGGTGATCTTCTACTTTCTTCCACTGAGCATTCCTAGCATGCAAGGTCCTATCATTCTTTGTGTTGCCTTGAGGCTTTGACCCGCTTGCTTTGGTGTCACTTCTTACTCCTGTAGAGGGAATTGGAACATTAGTTGGTTTTGCTACTTTTTGCATTCCTGAACTAGAAGTGCAGGGATCTGAACTACTTGAAGGCACATTAGTGTTCACTTTCTTAAAACTGGGCATAGAATGGTTTGTATGCTTGGCACTAGGCATAGAACAAGGCATCACAGCTTTTCCTTTTGCACCTAAGGATTTAGGACATGTTGCTATTAGACATTCTAACAGCTCTTGAGATCGTTTGGCTTGAATGCACGCAAACCTAATTTCACTGTCAAGAGGCTTACTTATAAAATCCTCTTCCACAATCTCACGGAGACATTCAAGACTATCCTTAAGGTGAGCACAATAGTTGTGAAACATAGGTTCATAGAATGTATTTAATAGTTACAGTATATTTGCAGTCTGAGGATGATCTTGATGCAACATTCTCATTAAAGACAAGTGGCAGTTTCCCTTTTTCCTGTCTCCTCAGATTCTCAATTTCTTTTTGTAAAGTCGTTATTTTTTCGTTGTTTTTTGTCACGAGTGACTTTCATTGAATCATATAACTCTTTAAAGTGTCGTTTAACTTTTTCATTTTCTTCTAGAAAACTCTCGTTTTCTTTTTGTAAAGCATTAACTAAGTTTTGAAGATGAAAAGTTTGAGAATACTGAGAATCTAAAGGAGGAGGCATTTGGGAGCCAGTCACATTGTTCTTTTCACCCTTTAATTGAGAGATTTGGGCTTTCAACTTTCTGATCGTGTTACAATGATCTTGAATCTGTTCGTCACGTTTGTTTATATGAAAAACTGCATCAAACTCTTGAACATCTGAGGATGTCTTGATATTTGAGGTTTTGACATTTTCTTTAAGATGTTGATATTTTAGTTGTAAATCAAAATGTTCAACTTCTAGTTTAGAAAGATGTTTTACCAAATTATTGTGATCATCCTGATCAATTTTCTCAATTAGTTCTGAGTTTTTGTTTTCAAGCTCAATGACACGATCATGGGAAACTTTCAATGCAATAGATAATTCATGAAATGGAGAAGCAGTAATAGAGTGCTTAGTAACAGTATAAAACACATTTTGAGCAACACAACTCGAAATCAAATTCTCATTTAAGATGTGCAAGTTCTTCCTTTCAACTTCATTATATCTGAGTTCCTGTTCATAATCATTGACTTCAACTATCATTGCATCAAATTCCTTTTCCATTTCTTTAATATCTGAATTTATCCCTTTTTGAAGACTCTCAAATTGACCTTTTAATTATTTGAAGAAAGGCATGACCTCAGTTAAATAACATTCTTTAGTTTGCTCAAAATCCCTTTCCCCCTCAGTTATCCCTGTAGGTGTGATTCTCTTCTTATACGTTTTCTCAAAATCAACAAACAGCTGATAAACAACATATAGGCTTATTAAGGTCTTGCTATTAGTGGCAATAGATCTAGGGACTAGATGCATTGGTGTATTTGGAGGATACACAGTAGCTGCAGGCATTTTCCTAAGGGGAGTGTTTGTTTCAACAAGTACATTAACTTTTAGCTTATCCATATCTTTCTTCCAAAAGATCTGTTCTGGGTTAATTGAGTTTGAGGCTTAAACATGTTCAGGGAGATCCAATTTTCCTTAGTGTAATCATGAGGTTTGATCGTTATGTTATTCTCTTTACACGCAGGATCGTTAAGCTTCTTACTCATTTTCTCCCTAGATGCATCATCTAATTTTCTATCTTCCTCAGTGCACTCAATGCAACTAGGTTTTTGTCTAGGTTTAAGAATCTCATTGCCATCATAGATTACATTTTGAGCAGCTTTTGCTATCTTACCATACCCAGGATTAGATTCCTTTATAATGGGGATACTGTGCTTATCGTTGAGAACTCTATGCTTAGTGATCATGTGAGCAGTCTGAATGGTGTTCCCTTGTACGTACAACTTATTTTCAAGCTTGTTTTTCAAGGTTTTTAGATTGGAAAAATCATTCAAAAGTTTTGATTCCTTAGCACTGAATTCTTGCTTAAGCATTTTAACATTTTCTTGAAGTACTTGTTCTTGCTTAGCAGCTTTAGAAAGCTTTTCTTGTAAGGAGTTTAACTCTTGTTTTAATAATTCTTCTCTAAACTTACTTTTTCTAATAGTTGTACGCATTTGGTCATCCATTTCCTGCTCACGGGTGGTTAACTCAAACTTAGCACGTTGTTCATAAATAGCTACTTGTTCTTTATAGGCATTCAGTTCAGAGATAACAGAATCATCAGGGGCACATGCAATGTATTCATAAAAAACATAGTCATCATTGACTGCAGAAGATGTATCACTTGGTACAGTCTCACTTTCACTTTGTTTCACATATTGATCATATGGGACAACATTGATATTACCCATATTTTCAATATCTGACTCAAAAGTTTCAGTTGATTGTACTTTGTCATGTATCTTTTGCTCATCAACATCATCGTATAGTTTTAATACCTCTGAGATGATTGATTCTTTGGATGGACCAGCTGGCTGTGGTGAGGGGACCTTTGGAGAAACCATTGGAGAAATGCTAGCCATGAAAATTTTCTGTGCAGTAGATTCATCATCAATGTCTGAGTCGTATGCATCACAGTCGGCGACTTGAAAGGCATTCTGATGATCATGACCTATCTCCTAAATTGGTTGCTCATCCATATCTGCATCATATGTCTTGGCATTGCCCTCAGCAAGAAACAACAACTCCTCTTCATCCAACACAGCTCCATTATCCTGAGCTTGCACAAGTAACATCTTGTCTTTGAAGTACTCTGCATTTTGAGGGCGTTTTGGAGAAGTGCAGTTCCTTGCTATGTGTCCATCACCACCACAGTTGTAGCACTTAATTGGTTTAGCTTGACCCTGATTTGGATTCCTTCCACGATTCTGATTAGCCACATATCCTCTACCAACTCCACCTTTTCCCTGTTCATACTGCCTTTCTTGAACTGGTTGCACCATAACCTTCCCATCTCTGACAGTAGCTTGATTGTGGGGATTGGATGCAGTTCTGAGGTTATTGTTGGTGTGTGGGAGAGAGTTCATGTTTTGACTAACCTGAGAGACAGTTGAGTGATGAAGTTTTCCATGAATGTGTTTGGGTCAGGGGGCTTATATGCTGGATCAGGAATGAGCTTGTAATTACCATTACCCATGGGTATGACTTGAGAAGCTTTGGTGGTAATTCCAACATTGGTGTAAAAAGCTGTAGAGTCATTTGATGAACTTGTTTCTCCCTGGTTGGTTTTGAACTGTTCAAGAATCCTTTTTTCAAACATAGCATGTCTCTTATTCTGAAGAAGGAAAGCATACAGTTGCTCATAGTTTGTATTAGCTTCACATAAGTGACAAACTTATGCCATTCAGGATTCATGTTGTTCACAAACTTTGAGTTCAGCTGAATGTTTGGCATGGTCATTTTGATGTTCCTCATATCATTCACAAGCTTATGGAATCTCACGTAATACTCATAGACACTTTCTTCTGGCTTCATCTTAAAGTGCTCAAATTCATCATACAGCTGTGATTCTCTGTCTTCCTTTGTCAATTCAGAACCTGAGAGAAGCATCTTGACATTATCCCAAACAGCCTTGGCTTCAGTGTTGTGATTGATAAGCTTGTAGATGTCTTTTAGAAGACCCTGAAGTATAATGTTAGAGGCCCTGATGTCAGCATCGAATCTCTTTTTCTCCTTATCATTGAGCTCATCATACGTCTTTGGTCTGTCTATTCCATAGATCATTGTTCCATCTGCAGCTGTATCAATTAAGTCTCTTGTAGTCTCAATCTGATAAGGTCCTTCATCAATAGACTTGAGAATGTTGACTCCGTTTTCCTTTCCAAGATAGTACAATCTGATTCGTTGTGCCCAAGAGTCGTAGTCAGTTCTGTCAAGCATGGGTGGACGAGTATCTGAACCAGCTGCTTGAACATCCTCAGCAACAGTGGAGATGATTGTAGGTACGTTGGTAGACATGTTAACAGATTACACGGGATTTTAGAACTCTATGATTAAACTGGGAAATAGATTCTTTCACGGGATTTTACTAAATCAAGAGAAAACCGTATTACAAAAAATCAACCAAGTCGCTAAGAATACTTGAACTAAGTCGCTAAGACCAAGTCGCTAAGACCCAAGTCGCTGGACACAAGTCGCTAACACACCAAGTCACTACACAGTCAAGTCGCTAAAGAGCAACTCGCTAAGGTGCAAGTTGCTAACACCAAGTCGCTAAGAGTACCAAATCGCTACACAGTCAAGTTGCTAAAGAACAACTCGCTAACATCAAGTCGCTAAGAATACTGAGTACAAGTCGCTAACGAAATTGAAAGCAAGTCGCTAACTTCACCAAGTCGCTAGCCGTAGCGGAGAATCCACTAAGTTGTACTGTTTGTCGGCTTGTCTCAATAGACAAGTCGCTAGGACCTAATCGCTAACAATTCACACTGTAACTCGCTACCTTTTACTGAAGCAAGTCGCTACGATGAAAAACACAACAAGAACCAAGTCGCTAGCAAGAAAAACTTCAAAAACACACTTTTCAATCCAAAACAAGCTCAACCACAGTGATTTAAGCTTACCAAATCAAAACCCAAGCACTTACAATGATTCTTAACACAAAAGTACACCCAAAATTCAAACTTTAACACTAGAAATAATCCAAATGATGCAAAAACCACTAAACTTTTCCAAACTCAAAAACCATCTAAAACCACTAGAAATCCAAGGATATGTGAGACAGATGATCAAACCATGGCTCTTGATACCATTTGTAACATATTGGATTTCACAAACACATCAAACCAGAAACTTAAAGAGGCGTATAAGATGATGTTTTAGAGAGAGAAAGAGTTAGAGGTTGGGAACTTTAGTGAGAGAAAGAAAAATCTTATTATGAGCTCCAACTCTCTACCTTGGGAGGTAGAGAGTATTTATAGTTCTTACATAAATCGCCACCAACGGGCTGTGGATCAGGTATACAGTGAGTAAAGACCCGTCCGTCCTCTACGGTGTTACTTAACTAAATACTACTAAACCTTAACTAATCTACGACTACGAGCTTTCTAACGATTACATATACTTGAGGTGACCGACTCTTTAATAACTGGATTTACTAAATCCTAACACAATCATTATCCTCCACATCTCAAACTCATTGAGTTTGAGCTTAGGAAGCCTTGGAGCAGAGTTGGACTGGTTTTCCATCTCCATTGATTTGAGTGAGTAGGTTAAGCTTATTCCTTGGATCTTCTAAATCAAAGTATTAGAACCAAAGCTCTGATACCACTTGATGGATCTAAACACACACCTTGTGTTAGTGATACTTTGAATTATATTAATAAGTACGCGAAATATACTTAGTAATACTCAGAATATGGATTATATGATGTAATGTAAGTGAGAACAGTATAACACAAAGCTTCAATATTATTAAGAATAATATGAGTGATCTTGCTTACCACTAGGGTTACACCTTGAAGCATACGTACCTAGAACAATGACCTAGGACCTCCTTTTATAGCACAAGAAGTCCTTTACAAGATAAGTATAATGTTAACTATATAGAATATACACAAGATCTTTTATATACTTATCTATACACGAATACATAACAATTATCCTAATAGCAGTGGTAATAATATGTACTAGCAGTGGTAATGTGTTTCCACTGCTAGTGCATTCTTCAGCAGTGTCTTCCACAAGCTTATCAGTGGTAACTGTTAACTTTATTCCCAATAGTATCACGTGTGGTATCACAAGTTATATCACCTGTGATATCACACGTGATATCACAGGTAATTTCACAAGTGATATCATCTGTGATATCACACGTGATATCACAGGTGATTTCACAAGTGATATCACAAGTGATATCATCTCTGATATCACACATGATTGAACAAAATAGAATTAGCTGACATATCTGTGATGTCACCAGTGATATCAAATTCTCCTCCAAAAAGCTAAACATCATGAGAATGAGATACAAAAAAAATTAGCAATAAAAGTGTGGTAGTTAGTAGTTATTCAAAAAATCACAAGTGATATTCTGAATATCACAAAGTGATATTCAGAAAATCACAAGCGATATTCAAAATATCACAAAATTATATTCTGAATATCACAGAATATCACTTGTGATAGTCCGAAACATATGAAAATGTAAGAAAACGGATGAAAACGTAAAAAAATGGACGAATACATATGAAAACAGACGAAAACGTATGAAAGCGTAAAAAGACGTCTGAAAATGAACGAAAACGAAAGAAGCCGAATGAAAACGGACGAAAACGTATGAAAACGGACGAAAATGGATGAAAACGTATGAATAATGGACGAAAACGTAATAAAACAGACAAAAACGTATGAAAACGGACGAAAACGGACAAAAACGTATGAAAACGGATGAAAACGTATGAATAAGGACGAAAATATATGAAAACGTTTGAAAATGTATGAAAACAGACGAAAACGTATGAAAGCGAAGAAAAAAGAAACGCGAATTAAAAAAACGTTAAAAACGTGAGGAAAAAAAATAAAAAGACAAAAAAAAGTGAAGAAAAATAAAAAGACAAAAAAAAGTGAAGAAAAAAAAAGACAATAAAAAAACATGGACTTAGATTTATCCATTAAATTTTAGGTTAATCCCCACTATTAGATCAAACTAGATGAATGGTGAGGATTTATCCCTTGGTAAGGACCAAAATAACAGTAAGCAAAAGAAAATTTCTTATCACATATATACGTAATAAAACTTTATTATTTGCATTTTTTTATCAAAGTAAACGTTTTCAAAAACACAATTCAAAATATTGTTTAAGCGAGTTTTGATTAAATATGTAAGCTTTAGGTAATGGGTGGAAAGGCCTCTAATTAATGTTTTGCAGAAAGGTTAAGTTATTAGGAAAAAATGTTTAATTGGTTGAAAAATGTTATAATGACCTCAACTCAAAAGCTTTAATGCTCTCATCTGCAAGAACGAATAATCAATAATTGAGTTATAGTTTCTATTTAGATCATCTTGGCTGGAAATGGTTATGCAACATATATATATATATATATATATATATATATATATATATATATATATATATATATATATATATATAGGATAAAGATCAAATAAAAAGACAAATATCCGTAAAAAGATAAAAAGATTTTTTTTTCAAAAAAAGTTCACAAAAAATTCCCAAAAAATCCCACAAGATCGGGTATGATGGTGCATGAAAAAGTTGTGAAAAACTTTTTTCTAAAAGTGGATATTTTTTCCGAAAAAAAATTATGAATATATACGTTTGCGCATTAAATCTTTTTTTTGTGCATCAAAAATTGGTTTTTGCACCCAACTTCTTTTGACTTTTTTCATCAAAATAACATTGCGCATCAAACTAAAACAAGTTAAAAATTTTGTGCATCAAAATTTTTTTGCGCATCAAAATTCGTTTTTTATGCATTAAAAAAAACGTATCAAAACTCAAAATTATAAAAAATGTTTTCACAAAAGTTTTATGCACCAACATACCCGATCTTGTGGGATTTTTTGGGAATTTTTCGTGAACTTTTTTTGAAAAAAAAATCTTTTTATTTTAACTTCACCCTATATATATATATATATATATATATATATATATATATATATATATATATATATATATATATATATATATATATATATATATATATAAGGGTGCGTTATATGCAGTATCATTCTTAGATACAGTATTTTACAATACCATTTTAAAAGAATCTAGGCCATAGGATCATTTGATCAATGGTCAATATTACATAGTGGCATTTATGTAAATAAATAGAACCTTTTTTTTGGCTGGAAAACGTTTTAGAAAGGCAAATATGGTATTTTGCTTTTTACATAAACACAACCGCTTACAAAAAAGCTCCCATTTTTTGCAAAAAAACCGGCAAGTTGCACCATGATAAGACGGAAATTAAATTTCCCTGGATTTTCTCACCATTATCAACAAATCTTATCATCAGTTAAATTAAAAGCTACAAAACAAACCCACTCACCTAATCATTCATCACACCGTAAAAAACACACACAAAACATTCATCATCGGTTGAATCTGAAGAAACATGTCAGGTATCATTAAATTATATGTTTAATCTCTAAATTATGATTTTTTTTTTTTTTTTTTTTTTTTTTTGCTTATTTTGATATTATTAACATAAATGTATCAATATTTTATCATTAATTGAAACGGAAAAAAAATTAAGATGCATGTGTGTTAAATACGGTTGATCAGGAAAAAAAGGGTAATTTATTCTTGAAAATTAACATTTAAAAATTATTGGATTGATTGGTTTATAGATATGAAACAAAATTATTTGACATTGTATTATTATGTATTTTTAATTTTTCAATTGATATGTTTTATAAATTTTCTTTGATGTTTAGTAAAGTAACATAGGTGCTACTTGACCATGATGTTTATGAACATATATGTTTGTTATGAAAATGAAAAAAATATAAAATAATAACAGGGTTTACTGATTAATGAACATATATGTTTGTATAAGGTTAGAAGATGTGTTAGGGGCATTTGGTAATGGTAAAAAGTGGGTCACTTTTCTATATTTTTCTGAACAAAGGTGCTACTTGACATTTGGTAATGGTAAAAAATGGTAACTAATGTTATTGGGTATGGGAGTTAGATGGAAAACTGATATTAAATGTGTTAGTAACATAGGTGCTACATTTGTTGTTGTCGCCTATGTGAGTTAGATGTAAAAGGATGTTAAATGTGTTAGTAACATAAGTTCTAAAGTTGTTGATATTGGGTATGGGAGTTAGATGTAAAATGATGTTAAATGAGTTAGTAACATAGGTGAAAGAAGCTCACCTAGTGTCAAATACAGGACAGTAAGGCAGGACCTAGTAACCCAGCATCGAAAAAAAGAAGCTCACCTAGTAAAACTGGTGCGAAACCATTAGCAGCAACTACTTTACAGAATAGGTGTAGCCCAAAAAGCTTGTACCTCGCTTGTGGGAATCTTATGCCGCACCAACTAGCGTGTTTAGAAAGAATGGGATTTGGGGAGGTGGTTGGTATAAAAATGGACGGTATTCCAGCTAGGATAGGATTGTATGTTGTAGATAAGTTGGATGTGAAAAAGATGGAGATTAGATTAGCATCAGGGTCAATCAAAATTACTAAGGACTTGATTGCAGAGATGTTAGGAGTGAAAAACGAAGGAAGAGATATTGAAGCGGGTGAGGAAATAAGAGATGCAGAAATGATAGCGAGATGGAAAAGTCAATATGAGGGTGTTGTAGAAATTAAGCCGGCAGATGTTAAGTTTAGGATAAGACAATCAAAGGAAGCAGATATGAATTTCAAACTAAACTTCGTTGTGCTGTTTTCTTCTATAATGGGTAGGCTTAAGAATAAAGGCCTGTGTGATTTAAAGATACTAGATTAAATTAGCCCTGACACGGACCTTTCAGAAATAAATTGGTGCGAGTATATTTGGAAGAGTATTCAGACATGAAAAATAGGATGGACGAAAGGAAAAAAGGATAACTTCTTTCTTGGTCCACTAACGTTTCTCACTGTAAGTAAATTTGTTCAAGTTTGTTGGTACAAATTTATGTTATCATTCGGTATTGGAAAAAAAATACATATTAACTGAATTATTATAATGTGTATGAATCAGTTGTGTTACGTTGATGGTACAAAGTGCAACACTTTTAAAGTTGCACGAAAGGGACCACCAACCAGGGTATGGACACATGAGCTGCTGAGTGAACGGGAAGATGCAGAAGTTCTTGCAGGAGGAATTGGGAAGGGAGATCGTGAAGATCCGTTTGTTGAGGAAGATCAGGAACCGCCACCGGTGAATATGGAGGTAATATGTTAGAAGATTGATAATACAATGTATTTTTTGTGCATGAATGTTGGATAAAGACATAATGAACTTCTGAATTACTTTGTGTAACAGGGATGTTCGTGGCTGTTAAACAAGTATGTTAAAGACATGGACAAATTAGGGATAGATTTTGAAAGGACTTTGGATGCTGCAGTGAAGATGTCCGCGGGGAACAGTGAGATGCAATGGTTAGTTGAACAATATGGAGTCGTTCGGCATAAAGCATCCGTTAGTACCCCAGCTAGCATTTCTAACATAAATGTTATGATGGGAAGGACAGAAGAAAGGGGAAAAGATGTTGAAAAAGGCGATGTAAGCATTGAAGATTTTGTTGAGGAAGGATCTCAGAGTAAAGGAAAAAACAAAGTGGACGATGCTAGAGCACCAATGGAAACAATGGTAGAGTGGGGACCAGAAACACAAAAGTTGGTTGTGGAGAGTATTGACAGAGCTTCGGAACCTGGGTTTGACTCTCCCGGAGCGATGATTGGACCATTGACGCAAGAGGCTTTTGTAAAAATAGTTGTTGAAGTTGATCGTACAATTGATAAAGCAAAAGCCAAGGATGATCTGGATTATGGTCCAAGTTTTAGTCTTGGTTTGACTCCAGACTTTGCAACAGCGAGGGAAACTTTGGTAACACCAAATGCTTCGAAGGACAGTTCAGTGATATCAAGTCCGGTGCCTATAAGTTTTTGCCCACCGAGCAGAGTAGCAGGTCTGAATCAGGGTAAAGAAAAACGGCAAACATCATTGACTAAAGCAATGAGGTCACCATTTGAAAAAAGAATTTTGGAAGCTGAACCTAACTACACGGCGGATGAAATTAAGCTCGGGAAGTACATGTTTCTCATGACTACATATGATATGCGGTAAGAAAATTATTAAATGAAGTTTAATATTATGCATATATGTTCTTTGAAAATACAGTAAAAGAATATCTCATCAACATTGTTTATTTTTGGTTTTAATAGTGAGGTCCTGTACATGTCAATATGTGGTCGAAAGTTATCAAGAGACCAGTTGCACGACCTGGGTGAAGAATATGTTGAAAATCACATGTTGGACGCTTGGGCGGTGGTTATGAATTCAAAGGAGGATTATAGAAGCCAAGACTCTCCTTTGAGATTGTTTTTGCCAACATATGTAGTGGTAAGAGTATTTGTGACGTATATTACATTTATTTGAATTTAAAAAAATTACTTATATGTAATAAAATAAAATGCAGGATAATAAGAGTTTTTCTGATGAGCCATATGACAACGATCGGTTACAAGCATTGGTGCAACATATTGAGAATGCTGCTAGAAATAGGAATGACTTCAAAACTCTGAAGAACATCGACCTCGTAAGTATATGATGAATATATTATGGTATTAGAGTAAGAAGGTCCTATATATTGAAAGTTATAGTAATAGATGAACATAATTAGGACATAGTCTGCAACTTGTGCGTATACTCTTGTAAATGTACATAGATGGTATTATGTGTATATGTGAACTAAATTAGGAAGCAGTTGCAATGATTAATTGGTTACTTATAGGTGAAATGAAACAGAACAATGTATGCATTCCCTTTTGATGTAAACTAAAACATATATGTACATAAACTCGAACATATATGCATTCCCTTTTGATGTAAACAGAACATGTATGCATTCCCTTTTGATGCAAACAGAACATGTATGCATTCCCTTTTGATGTAAACAGAACATGTATGCATTCCCTTTTGATGTAAACTCAAACATATATGTACATAATTTGAGTAGTAATCTTAGCTGAAATGAATTAGAACATAATTGCATTGTCATGCCTTATGCAATGAATCAGAACTTTCTATGTTAGTCGAGGACGTAATATGTTTGGACAGTGTAACTGACACTTTATTAAAATGCAGGCCTTTTTCCAGTCGATAATCAAAGACATCAATTTCTACTTGCATTTGATCTGAAATATGGATTTGTGATAATGTTTGACCAAAGAAAGATTGGCAGGAAACCCGGAAGTAAAGTAAAAGGAAAGCTTAGCAACTTGAGTATTGCAGAGATGCTTGTAAGTAAAATTTACAACAAATGTGTTATTCAATATAGTAGTATAAAGTCATTGAATTGGTAAAGTATATTCCGATGCTAACATAAAAATGGTGTACAATGCAGCATACTGATTTTAGCCGATATTTGTTTAATCTAACTCATGCTAAAGCTGGTAACGTATTCAAAGCAGAACTGGAGATTGCTGAATTTGAAGGTCAAACTGCCAAGGTCAGACATTATGCAGGTTTGTTTGTGATGCGTCAGATGGAAACATATATGGGCAAGGAAAAAAGCTGGGAATGGGGACTGGATGGAAATAAAGACAAACTTGAGAAGCAAATGGTCGTGTTAAGGAAAAAGTATGCTACACGTATGCTGTTGGACAAGAGCAACTTGTTGATGGGGAAGGTTAGGACATATATTGAGAGGACTGCCGGAGTAGTGCTAAAAAACCCTGTTACCAAACAGGCGTCAAAAGCAAAGTGAATGTCATGGTGTCAAACATTTAAAAAGTCATTTCTGGTGACTTTTGGATTGTGTCTTTAGATGAATTTGGTTATGACTTTTGTTAGGTTTCTTATGAAATAATTAATAACTGGTAACGCGTGTGTTAGGTTAAGATGTTTTGGTTAACGACTTTATGTCGTTATTTATGACATTCGGTATGTTTCTTATGAATAAATTGTGTTAGGTTAAAATGTTTTGGTTAACGACTTTGTGTCGTTCTTTATGACATGCAGCTTGGTTGGTTATGATATGGTTTGTGTTTTTTTATGTTAATTAGGTTCATAAGTTGAAAAACACACATGTGACATATACAAATTAAAACATGTATGGTTGACTTAAATAAAACTGAATAAGGAGATATAGCCAATGTCCAATTATAGAGACGATAGTATAAAAATGAAAAACATGTATGCGATGAAAATTATGGCTGATTTAAGTCAAAATATATACGGACATATGACCAATGTAAGCTTTGGAATGTATACCAAAAGAAATATACATAGATAACAGAAGGAGTTGATTCCAAGCACGACTGAGAATAAAACTAGCATGTCTGACAATAGTAGATACATAACACCAATGTTCATTAACCAAAACATGAATTCTCATTACTAACAAGTAATAAATGGATCAAAAAGACAATCAAAGGCGACTTTTCATTCAATAAAAAAACTAAAAACTTAAGTTTACCTAACCGTAAAACATAAAAATGTAATCATATCCATAAAAATCCGTAAATAAAAGAATATAAACAGATTTAACAAAGTCGTTTATTCTTCATCATCTTCATCTGTTCTTTCTTCATCATCACTTCCAATTTCTTCCTGATCTTGATCATCGTCATCTTCATCATCAGAACTTGAACTTTCCCGTTCGGGACACCCACGTATGTTATGACCTTTTCCATGACAAAAACTGCATGTCCGCGGTTTGAATGGAATTTTCCTTGATGTTCTTTGTTTTTTTACTGCTTTCCCCTTTTCATCCGCACATTTTATTCTTTTAGATCCTTTGTTGCTAACTTTTTTAGGATTCTTGATATCAAGACTTTTAGGTACAGTAACACCAAGCAAATCCGCATACATTGCATCCTTGTCCACTGTTGGTGTTGGCATCTCATCCTCTAATTGTTTCTTCCACTCTTGAACCTTTACAAGGAACTGAGATAACTTTCCAGTGTCGCTCCTTAAGAGACTGACACAGTCATCTATTCTTGCATGAACATCAGAAGCTATCTGATTAGTTTCTTCAAGGCAAGGACCATATATGTGTCTCTTTTCAAGCAAATGGGTAGGAAGAACATTTTTTGTCCACCGAAGATTTATGTATTGATTTGGAATTCGGGGAATATCATGAATACGAAAAACACAAAATATATGTCTACAAAGGTAACCATGTCGGTTATAATGACTGCAAGAGCATTGGACAGTGCCATCAATTTGATTAAAAGTAACCTGAAATGAATAAATAAAACCATTACTAATTCTCTATTGAAACTGGATAATATTGTTTTGCATATATGCTAAATAAATAAATAAATAAAGTACACTTAACAGAAAAATATATAAAATAAAAATACCGTTGCATCTATGACTTTATTGGATCGCTTGTCCATTTGGCGTATGTTGCACGTTACAACAGAACCTTCCAATTGGGAATTAAACTGGGAACATGAACATAAACCCTTGTATATTTCATGTTGAACCTCCCTGAATATCGATTGTGTATACAACTCATGGGCATGTGCCTCAATTGCTAAATCAGTCAACAAAGAAGGATTTGATCCATTTTCTTTATTGTCCAAAACACGTTGGGTGTATCTTTGTTTCTCTATGGCAGATTCGAAACACAACATAAATTGAACAAACGTGTTACCTTTGTGTGAAAAAATATGAAAAAACGCATTAGAACTTTCTGAACGAGACGTGGTCTTCATCAAACCACACATAGGCACTTCGCTAAAATAACCATGGATTTACCTATCTCTGATTTCGTACATGTCGGACAACCATTTGTTTTCATGCAAGTTATACCTATTAATCAAATCATTCCATCGTTGTTCAAAAATTTGAGGACTAATGTATACATTCCAAATGAGTTTGTGAAAGCCTTTCCGAAACTCAGAATCAACCTCTAAATCACCTAATACTTGTCAAAACAAACAATGTATGTATAAATTGATAAATAACATGCATGCACAGTATGATCTCAAAAACATATGAGCATCAAAAACAAAAATTTCAAAACAACTATATTACATTATCTTACTAACTCATGTACCAGTAATCACTATGCATTCATAGTGATCTGTAACAAACATTTGAAGAACAAAACAAACATATATGTTCATTAATCATTAAACCCCTGCTTTTACTGATTAAACATATATGTTCATTAACCTGATACAAAAAATTTTAACATGATGTAAACATTCTTTTCTAACCTGATTAAACATATATGTTCAATAATCAGTATATGTTCATTAATCATTATTTGTTCGTTAACCATGTCTTATCCTTTTGTATTAAACATATATGTTCATTAATCAGTATCCATTCATTACCGTGATACAAACATTCAGAATCAGAAGAAACAAAATATGCTCAAACAAAATCTAATGGTCTATAAACAGATATGCAAAATGGTCCAATCAGTTTAGTACGAGTCAGAAAACAAATGAACTACAAAAATATACCTTTCCGGGCAGCTTTTGCGTTATGTGCCACATACACAACCTATGATGAGACTGGGGGAAGATTTTCACAACAGCTTTCCTTAAAGCAGCATCTTGGTCTGTAAGGGCAAGTGGTGGCTGCTTAATATGAATTTTTAAAACGCCTCCAACATCCAACAATATGATTCATACGTCTCATCACACAACAAAGCAGCACCAAAAGTTACGCATTTTTGGTGGTGGTCAATACCAGTAAATGGGACAAAAACAAAATGATACCTGTAAAAAGAAAATTTGTTAAAAATATATAATTAATCCTCGTATGTAATGTTACAATAAATATATAAATCTGAAATTTACTTGTTAGTCCTGAAAGTAGCATCGAAGGATACAACATCACCAAATGCAACATAGTTGCACTTCATCGTTTCGTCGGCCCAAAAGAAACTGACCAACTCTCCTTCAGTATCAATATGATACTCAAAACTAAATTCAGGAACATGGTTTTTCCTGTTTATCATCTTGTCAACTAGCATCTGTGCATCTCTGTCTCCAACAAATGAGTTGACAGCACGCCTAAAATTCCTCCAATCCATTGGTGTTCCACGCACTTTATCATAACCACCCATTAGAGCTACTTTTAGACGGTGCGCTTTAGTAGGACCTACATTGGAAAGAGAAGCGCGATGAATAAAGACGTAATCACCAAACTGCAACTGTCTTCGAGCTCGTGATAGATCCATATTGTTCTCATTCATCAATGGGTGATTGTGATTTTCAACAAAGTCGATAACCTTATATGCTGCTGTCCCACGAATAGCTCTCAAAGAAATCTTCGCAGGACAATTACATGCCTTAGAAACGGTTTTTCTTTTCCTTTTTTTTTTTATTATCACCTTCCTCTTCTTCTTCACCTTCCTTCAATGTATTCACTTCAACTTTAGATCTCCGTTTACCAGAGTTGTTGAATAATATGGACCTATGGGTGATTTCACGCTTGTTATTACGCTTTACATTTGACTTACGTATGTTGAACCTACCCTTCTGTGAGTATTCCAAATACATAATTACATATCATAAGCAAGATCAAAGGTATCAAAAATAACACCCCGTTTAGGTTTCTCATCTTCGGGAATATCTGGGGCCCAATAAGGGGTACCTTTTGGAGTGGGGACAAATTCAGGATCAGCTTCATATATATCAATATCAGATTCATCTACAAAACACCCATACCCTGCCTCGGCGGGATTGGGTTTGTTGTTGTTGTTGTAGATTCATCTACAAAACAATTAGACAAAAATAAGATTAATAAAAAAAATGTATGCTAATTGTGGAAAACTAGAAGGGGGGTTGAATAGTTTTGCCGATTTTATGTTAGTTTCAAAAACTTTAGATTCGTTAATATGTGAGATCTTATGGATATAGAGAAAGTATAGATCTAATGATAAAGCACGTAAATAAAGTAAAGCGAAGGGAAAGAAAAGACACAACCGATGTATAGTGGTTCGGCTACAAGGACACCTTCCTTGCCCTACTCCACTCCCCGAGTCACCTACTCGAGAGTTCAAGCACTATGTCAACAAACTCCTTCACTTGGCGGAGAAGCCTTCACAACGTTGCTTACACTTTTTCTGGTACAAAGCTAGATACCGAGTCCGTAACATGGTGGACCAAACCAACACGACTATTACACAACAAATATGTGAAATATCAAATACAAGATCTTCGCTACAGAAATCTTGCGGAGTGACAAATCAATCAAGGACCCTTTTCTTGGATGACTTGTAGAATGCTCGTGATCTCCCCTTAGAGAAGGACCTATATGAGAAACACAATAGAAAGAAAGAAGAACAACTCTCTAGATTAAGTGATCTATATGTTAGAAGAGAATGAGAGTGTTTGAGAGATTTAGTAAGAAGATGGGTGAGTTAGAATGAAGAAATGGCTCTTTATTTATAGGCAAAAATCTTCACTGTTCCCCGGATCCCACGGATCCCTTCCACTTGGGATCCGTCTAGTGTAATCCTAGGGATCCGTGGAACGCTCCTCTTTGCCCATGGGTTTTATGGTTATGGGTCATGGGTTATGGGTTGTTCCATGGGTTTTCTTTAGATTCAATGTATCTAAGTATACATTGTATCTAGCCAACTTAGGTATGGGTTCAGATCCATGGGTTATGGTCCATGGGTTATGATTTTTACCCATCCTAATAAACTATTACAACAAATGCTTAATTACTACATTTTTGTATTTAAATGGCTATATGTAAATGCTTTACAAAAATGACATGTATCCTTATAATTATACTTAAGATAACATTATATTTGTTATCAACAAAACACAAAGAGATCGCAAAATATTAATAAATGTTTTTACGGTTTATTTGTATTAACAATCTCCCCCTTTTTGTTGATGACAAAACATAATGTTATGATGAGTAAAACTTAAGAATAGATGTAATTTTTGAAAGCCCTTAAGTTTTACTTCTTCTCCCCCTTTTTGTCGAAACAAAAAGTTAAACCTTGGAAGAAATAAAAGCTAACTCCCCCTTGACGGTAGCTCCCCCTTGTTTGGGGCGTCAAGTGAAGAAAAATAAAAATCCTACAAAAAGAAAGGTTAGTAACATGCTTAAATAATCTTGTGATTGACAAGAATCAAGATTGGGAGCCAAGGTATGTAAACAAGCCCTTGTAATAAAACAACAAATTGCAGTGGTATTTATGCCACGTACAAGCATGTAACAATAAGAACAAGACTTGTTCTTGAAAATGACTTAAAAAAAATACTAAAAATAGAAAATAGTAGTAGTGATTCCTTCCATGCTTGCATAAGGTTATGGATGGAGGTTTTGATAAGTGATGGTATTGATGCGATCAAGGATGAGGTTGAGTATGAAACGCATTTTTCCCTAACTTCTATTGCGATTTCCCTAGTGGATTGGCAATGTTCACAATGTAAATGATGTGGGTAATTAGTGCGGAAGTTTTCCGGGTTGTTTTGATTTGAGTTATGCGGAAGATGTGGTGGAAAAATAGGAAAATATGGATCAACATCCGGAATGTTTGTAAATGGTGGTGGAAAAGAACCTAGATGTTCTTGTAATGTGATGGGAGCTAATGGTGGTGATGTTTCAATATCTTGAAAAATAAGTATTTGGAGATGTGGGGGGTGTTGAAAAGACTATTTCTTTTTGTTTAGGTTGTTTAGATCTTGTTGGAGTCTTAAGGAGTTCCAAAAGAGTGACTTTAGGTGGTGATGAAGTTGGTGTACTTGTTGGTGATGAGGGAGGTGCTATAAAGGAAGCATCTTGTGGTGAGTTGTTTGTTGAGGATGAACCATTTGAGGTTGGTTTTGCTAAGCAACAAGATCGGATACTAATCCGTGCGGATATCCTAGAGTTTGATTGTGGTATTCTGGATGGGGGTAGTACAAAGGTTTGGGTATTATGAAGATGATTGTTTTTACTAGGTGATTCATCTAAAGGATTTGTGGATGACATGGTGTATTGTGTTTGTGAGGATGAGATGGATTATGCAAGCATTTTGGGAGTTCTATATATAGAAAAACAAATCATTGTAATGAATGCTTGACCCAAAATGTGGATTAAAATCTAATGATTAGATATGAATTTAAGGCATGTGATCATGAGAACACAAGCATTAAAGAGCATACTCCAAAAAAATAAAACAAATGTGGATTTTTCATCCAAAGTGAGAAGAATAGAAGGTAAAAACAGCTTCTGTCTCACGGATCCCACGGATCCTTCCCTTGAGGGATCCGTCCAGCATGAAGGCTGGGATCCGTGGGTCTGGTGATTCAGGCAGCACAAAATTTTCCTTTTGGAAACATTTTTGCCTATTGTGTACCTATATGCAAACTATTTGGAGTTGCGGTTATCTCGACCTCTAAAAGAAAAAAGAAAAATAAACAAGAAGTAGAAAAAGCATCCTATTGAGATAACCCGAAAACACATATTTAGTACACAAGTACGTAATTGAGTGTTATCAATGCTCCTAATTCATTGTTGCTTAAATGAATGCACCCGAAAACACATATTAGTTATGTGTCCCCTTTAGCATTCAAAAGACATGAGATGCAATGAAAACGGGTTTTTACTTTGTATTAATAATTAAAAAGTGATTTGTCCTAGACGTGAGAAATTGCTTTTGTGAAATTGATACGGGAAGGTATCATTCTTTTAGAAAACATTTTGAAAATAGTTTTTCTTAGAAAATGTGTATGTGTTTTGTTAATACAAATATCGTCATTAAACGTTATTTATATTTTTGATCTTTACCTAAATTTTGTTAACGACAAAAGTAAATTTAATTTGTATAAAAGCTTAAAGCTTGTCAAGTTTAATAGATATTAAAACAAGCTTTTTTCAAATAATATCTTCATCATTTAAGCATTTACATTGTGACTAATCATATCTCAATATGAGTCTAAGCATAATGTATGATAGTAGTTTTTAGAATATTTTAGTTTCTTAAAAACTAAACATTACTTATGCATTTGCATATTTCTAAAAAATAGAAAGACCACACATGACATCATGTGATGCATCATGGAAATCATTGAAAGATTTCATTAGATATTTTGTATGGATTTGTACTCTCCATATCTTACACAATCTTACATAGATATGGTTGACTTTGGCAAGATCTTGATATCTTGGCTGTCAGACCTGGCGGCACCAAAAGCCATAACGGGCGGAACCCTTTTGAGGGGTCCGCGGTCCGTGGAGGCTCCTGATGGTTTTGGCTATAAATAGCAAAGCCAAACCAAGTAGTTTTTCATCCCTTTCTATCATACTCTCTTACATATATTCTCTCTAACCTTTCTAACTCAGTTTCATATCATATTAGTGATCTCTTTTGTAGCAAAGAAGATCAAGTCACATTCAAGCTTCAAACGAGAAGTTGGAAGTCTTGTTTGTTTAGTGTTGTATGATCTTGTGTTGATTCATACTTCATTGTTGTATTAAACCATCATAATCTTGTGAGTGTGAGTGGTTATTATTTTAGTCCTCAAAATACATTGTGTGTGGGAGTAGTTGTACCCTTGGAAAGAACTCGACATCTAGCTTAGTGTCGGAAATAGTGTAAGCGAAGTGTAAATGTTTTCTCCGCCGGTGAAAGGAGCTTGTTGACTAGTGAAGTTAAACTCTTGAGTGTGAGACTCGGGGAGTGGAGTAGGGCAAGGAAAAAGAGTCCTTGTAGACCGAACCACTATAAACAACTTGTTGTGGTTTGATCATTTCTTTCCTTATTTACTCTTTACATATTGCTTGCATATTTCATTAACATATCTAAGATCAATATCAATTGATCTTTCATTAAGTTTCAAAACTAAGTTTTTAATTGGTAAACTATTCAACACCCCTTCTAGTTTTCTACAATTGGTACCAGAGCCTCATTGCTCAAGAATTTCTAAAATAACTTGTATTTTATAAACTTGAAACGATCCATGGATTCTGAAAACTTTAAAGAAGGGCAATCTATGCAAAGACCACCACTCTTTGAAACCAATGGATTTATCTATTGGAAAAACCGTTTTGAAACATATGTAAAATCAAAAGATATAGATCTTTGGTTTATTATTGTTAAAGGGGATTTTAGTTCTACAACAAAGGATATTTCTGTTAATGAACAAAAGAAATTAGTTGCTAAAAATAATGAAGCTAAAATGATGCTTTATAATGCTTTACCTAGAAAAGAATATGAAAGAATTTTTATGTGTGAAACCGCCAAAGATATTTGGGAATCTTTAATTGTTACACATCAAGGTAATTCACAAGTCAAGGATAACAAAATTGATCTTCTTGTTCAAAAATATGAACAATTTGTTATCCCTGAAGATGAAACCATTGATTGTGGCTTTGCTCGCTTTAATACTATTATTACATCACTTAAAGCACTTGATGAATCTTTTCGTAGTAAGAACTTTGTCAGGAAATTTCTTAGAGCACTTCATCCCAAATGGAGAGCTAAAGTGACCACTATTGAAGAATCAAAAGATCTCTCAAAAATGTCACTAGACGAGCTAATCGGCAACCTCAAAGTTCACGAAATGGTAATGGAGAAAGATTCGGAGATCATCAAAGGAAGAAGGGAGAAGATCAAATCCGTTGCTCTAAAAGCAAAGGCGAAATCAAGCGATGACGACGAATCTTGCTCCGGTAGTGAAGATGAGGAGTATGCCATGGCCGTTAGAGATTTTAAGAAGTTCTTTAGAAGAAAAGAAAAGTTTGTAAGACAACCTCGAGAAGAAAAGAAGCCATTCCGAAAAGATCGGGATGACAAAAAGGGTAAAGGTGAAAGAAAGTGTTTTAGATGTGGTGATGCAAGTCATCTCATAGGAGAATGTCCCAAGCCACCTAAAAGCAAAACTCAACGAGCTTTTGTAAGTGGTGCTTGGAGTGATAGTGAAGACGATGAAGAATCAAGCAAGGAAGAGATCGCTCTAATGGCACATGAGTCAAACGAGGTACTTTCCGACTCTTCTTATTCTTCTATTGATGATGACACTTTGCAAAAACAATATAATCAATTGTGTGAGCTAAGTCTAGAAATCATAACTAAAAATAAATTTTTAAAAACCAAAAAGGAATTTTTGGAAAATGAAGTTTATGAGTTAAAAGAAAAAGCAAAACGACTTGAAAAAGGAAAAGCGAATGACGATGGTTGTAAATCATGTCAAGAGCTTAATCTTGAAATAGAAAAACTAAAGCTCACACAAGATGTTCTAATCGAACAAAATTCTAAATTTAAAAGGTTTAACAAAAACATCGCACTTGCCGATGAAATAGTTAAAATACATAAAACACCAGGAGATATGAATGGGCTAGGATTTAATGAGGTATTAATTCCAAAGAGTCAAAACAAAACGGCCGAAAAGGACGAACAAACTGTCAAAACTGCTGCAGTACAGCACGGACCAGACAGACCCAAAATAAGGGTTCCATCCATTGAACCAAATGGTGACGTGGGTACTTTAGCAGGACAGAATGTTTGCGATACGGACCGTAGTAAATTTTTCAGAGTAACAAAGAAAACCAAGGATAGTGTTAAACTAAAACCAGCTGTTACATCAGGAGTAGGACTTGCAAAAAATGAATTTAGATCAAAAACTACTCAACAACGACATAAAACACCTTTTGCCAAACGCCCCTTTCCTAAAAGCAAGCACAACGCACATCCCAACTACCAACACAACGGTTGGAATCAAAACTTTCCTAGACCATATCAAACTCCAGATTACATATCATGGAACTCTTACCCATCGTTTCCATACATGAATCAAATGAATGGTATGTTTAACCCAAACGGACCCATGAGATATTGGGGACCAAATGCTTGAGTTATTTTGCTTTTTAGGTATGCTTGAAAGTTGGATTGGAACCTGATGAATGGATAAAAGATAGTGGATGCTCACGACACATGACGGGCAACAAAAGTCTCTTCTCATCATACCAAGAGTATGACGGAGGTAACGTCACTTTTGGTAGCAATCTCAAAAACAAAATAATTGGCAAAGGTACGATTGCTCATAACTCCCTAACTATTGAAAATGTTGCTCATGTAGATAGGTTAGGATTTAATCTACTTAGTATTAGCCAATTATGTGATAAAAAGTATAAAGTACTATTTGATGAAAATGGTAGTAAAATACTAAAAGATGGTATCACCATAGCTAAAGGAGTTAGGAAAAATAACATATACGTCATGAAAATAGATAAAACATCTAATGACAAACTTTGCCTAACAACGTTAGATGATAGCTCATCTCTTTGGCATAGACGCTTAGGTCACGCTAATATGAGACTTATACAAAACCTATCTTCAAAAGAACTAGTTAGGAATTTACCAAAACTAAAATATGACCAACACTTTTGCGACGCTTGCAAAATTGGTAAACAAACCCATAGTAGTCACAAATCTAAAAATATGGTGTCCACATCTAAGTGTCTAGAATTATTGCATATGGACTTGTTTGGACCATCCGCTATAAGAAGCTACGGAGGCAACTTATACACTTTGGTCATAGTAGATGATTACTCAAGGTTTACTTGGACGTTGTTTTTGAAAACCAAAAATGAAGCTTTTGATAAATTTGAAATTCTTAGCAAGAAAATTCAAAATCTACTAGGTGTTAAAATTGTGTCGATCTGAACGGATCATGGTCGTGAATTTGACAACGAAACTCAATTTGGAAACTTTTGTGATACAAATGGTATAACACATAACTTTTCCGCTCCACGAACACCTCAATCAAATGGAGTAGTTGAACGTAAAAATAGAACAATTCAAGAAATGAGTAGAACAATGCTTAATGAACAAAACATTCCTCAAAAATTTTGGTGTAAAGCCGTTGACACTTCTACATATATTTTGAATAGAGTCTTAATACGTCCTTTCTTAAACAAAACACCATATGAGCTTTATAAAGGTAAAAAGCCAACGTTAGGATATTTTAGAGTCTTTGGTTGTAAATGCTTTATTCTTAATACTAAAGATTATCTCACCAAGTTTGACCCAAAGTCTTATGAAGGTGTATTTCTTGGTTATTCTCAAACTAGTAAAGCTTACATTATCCTAAACAAAGAAACAATGATAGTCGAGGAATCGTTGAACATAACATTTGACGAAAGTCCACCTCCCTCTAAGACATCACATTTGGTAGATGATGACTTAGTTGAAAGTCAAATGATAGAAAGTCAAATTAATGATAACAAGGAAGATGAACCATTAAATAAGGAAATTGTAAATATCAAAGAATCTAAATGTCATCCTTTAGACAAAGTCATAGGACAACTTAATCAAAGAACCTTAAGGTCACAAGCCCAAAATCAAAGTAATTATATTTGTTTTGTATCCACCATTGAACCGAAAAACATAAATGAAGCAATAAAAGATGAATCATGGGTAATTGCCATGCAAGAAGAATTAAACCAATTCGTTAGAAATGATGTTTGGAAATTAGTTCCAAAACCCAAAGATCAAACTATAATTGGAACGAAATGGGTCTTTCGGAATAAAATGGATGAAAATGGTGTAGTATCTATAAACAAAGCTAGGCTTGTTGCACAAGGTTATAATCAACAAGAGGGGATTGACTATGATGAAACTTATGCACCGGTAGCTAGACTTTAATCTATTAGAATATTACTTGCTTATGCATGTGCTTATGACTTTAAATTATTTCAAATGGATGTTAAAAGTGCTTTTCTTAATGGGTTTATTAACGAAGAAGTGTATGTTGCTCAACCTCCCGGTTTTACTGACTTTGAGAAACCACATCATGTCTTCAAACTCAAGAAAGCATTATACGGTCTTAAACAAGCACCAAAAGCTTGGTACGACCGACTTAAGACTTTTCTTATTGATAACAAATACACTATGGGATTAGTAGATAATACTCTTTTTACCAAGAAAAAGGAATCACAAATTATCATTGTTCAAATATACGTTGATGACATTATATTCGGATCAACTTGTCAAGAGCTATGTGATGATTTCTCTAAAATCATGCACAACGAGTTTGAAATGAGTATGATGGGTGAATTAAATTTCTTTCTAGGACTTCAAATTAAACAACTAGAAGATGGCATATTTTTTAATCAATCTAAATATATAAAAGATATGCTTAAGAAATTTGGTCTTGAAGATTCCAAACCAACTAAAACACCCATGTCCTCAGACACTAAACTCACCAAGGACGAAGAAGGTGAATCTATAGATAACACTAAATATAGAGGAATGATTGGTAGCCTACTCTATCTTACGGCTAGTAGACCCGACATTATGTTTAGTGTTTGTCTATGTGCTCGCTTTCAAGAAAACCCAAAGGCATCACACTTAGAAGCCTTAAAAAGGATTTTTAGATACATTAAGGGAACAACGTGTTTAGGATTATTGTATCCCAAAGGAACGGGTGTAGAAACCATAGTGTATGCCGACTCGGATCATGCCGGTGATTATGTCGATAGAAAAAGTACAAGTGGTATTTGCACTTTTGTTGGACATTGTCTCACCTCATGGTTTGCAAAAAAGCAAACGGCTTTAGCCATCTCAACTACTGAAGCCGAGTATGTCTCAGCCGGAAAAGCATGTCAACAAGCTCTTTGGATGAAGCAAGCTCTCGTAGATTACGGAATTCATCTCAACGACATTGTGATACTTTGCGACAACAAAGGAGCCATCGATCTCAGCAAGAATCCCGTTCAACATGCTCGTACAAAGCATATTGAAATCTGTCATCACTTTCTTCGCGAAAATGTTCAAAAAGGAAACATTTCAATCGAGAAAGTATCCTCCGAAGACAACATTTCCGACATCTTAACTAAGCCTCTTAAACGAGAACCTTTTAATCTTCTTAGACTTGGTTTAGGGTTAATGGAACCAAACATGTAGGATAAACATAGCCCAAAATATTAGAATAGTCAAAACAAAACAATTTTGTCTTGTATCTGCAACTGTAGCCACGGCACCAAACGACAACACAGACGGAACCAAAATTTTGGTACCGTCTGGTCCGTGGTGTCTACAGAAGCAAAACTGCTACCTACAAAACATCTTCTTCCTCAAAACCCACTTTACCAAAATGTGTAAACACTAAACCAATCTCATTATTGACACCTTCCCACTCACTAATCACTAAAGATAACATCATTGTAAGTATTCTAACTACATTTTATCTCTTAATTCTGAGTCTAGGATTCTTATTTATGCACAAAACTATTACAAATCATTACATGGGGTTTTATGTATGCTTTTATACTAAATATAAATTAAATTGGCAAAATGCATAATTAGTAATTGAAATTAGGTACTACATTATCATATTGCATAAACAAATCATGCTTCCCACTAATTAATAGATAATGAATATAAGGCCTTATTCAAATAACCAAACACCCCATGTCAAAAAAAATTGAAAAGCTTCTCACTTGTAGGAAAACAATTTTTTTTCTTCATTATTAATACAAATAGAAACGTTAGATTTTCATCACTTGCATGCTCTTGAATACTAAAGGTATTGCATAACTAATATGCATTCCCGGGTATATTCAAATGAAGCCACATTGAATTAGGAGCATTTGGGTTATCTCATGGTATTTGCCAAACACCCACTAAAACCATTTTTATGCATAAAATGAGTCGAGATAACCGCAACTCCAAATCATTTTCATATAGGCACACACTAGATCCAAAACGTTAAAGTTTATTCTCATTTTTTAACATATTAATTCTTGCTCTTAGGAATAACCATGGTAGCCTCAAGATTCTATGATCACAAAGACACCCTTGGCTATATTCCCAAACATCACAAAACCAAAAGACTTTCCAAGGAAAAAGTATAAATATTTAGGAGTCTAGAATCAAGGTATTTCCATGAGGGTAGAACCATTCACTCATCCTTCCTTGAAAATACTGTTGGGAATTCTGCAAAGTAGGAATTCTGCTGAAAATAATGCTGAAGGAATCTGCTGATGTACATGGATTCTACTGAAGAAGAGTTTCTGCTGAACGTGGAATATGCTGAAGTGCAATATGGTTCTACTGAAGAAGCAAGTCTGCTGAAGCAGTAAAACGTGTAGATGGTTTCAGCTGATATTATATGTCTACTGATATAGTTAATCAGTATTAGTTTGTTAGGATTTGCATGAGCTATTTTAGGTAGTGATATGCATTTATTTTATATTATTGTTTATTTAGGGTTCCTTGTGTATAAAAGGAACTGATGTCTTTTGTATTAGATAGACTTGAACAAAAGAAAACTCTCTGGAGAAAAAGATTCTAGGAAAACATCTCTTGAGAGAGAGTGAAAAAGATCCATAGAGGATCATTGTTTTAATAAGAAAAACCTTGTTGGTAACTTTGATTGTGTTAATTATTATCCGCTGTGCATCTATTCAATCATTGTTATTATACCCTAGTTGAGTCCGGATCTTGGATTCAACAATTGGTATCAGAGCGGGTGGCTCTTGATCTAGGGTTGATAAGGCTTTTGGGTAATTAGGGTTTATATCCTAATTGTTATGTTGCAGTAGATCTGAATAAAGAAAAGAGGAGACAGACGTGATGATGGTATGGTTTGGTTGTTAATGTATTGGGAGGCTACTGAGTATATTGATTAATTATATTGATATAAAGAATGATGGTTGGAGAATTAATTGTTTTGGTCGAATGAGAATTTGTTCTTAGTCAAAAGTTGTGGCGCTTGTATTGATTCCTTCTACATAGATTCATCACATTCGGTTTCTGCTGAAGTTCACGTGGGAACTATTTGAGACTATTTCATTGGTCATTCGAATTCATTGTTAACGTGGGCTTCATGATATTCATAAGTCACTAAGTGGGACGAATTCAGTGTATGCAGTACATGATTGTTATAGTGGTCTCATTGTGTGATTGGTTGAATTAGGTAGGGTACGGATCAAAGTCAATTATTGATTGGTCAATCTTCATTCCATTGGTCATTAGAATTGAAGGTCACGTGAGAATTAATTTTATTTGGTTACTCTGATTGGTTTGTGGTTTTGCCTAAAGTTAACGTGGGAATTATTTTTGATTGGTCGAAATAGAGTGCATCACGTGGGCACAAATTGTAACTTGATTAATATTTGGTCATTCACGTGAATCCATTTGATTGTCGCTTTGTTGAATACTCATATGTTTCTTCTGAAGTATTGATATTTAACGTGGGATAAGATTTGATGTGGGTTGACATATAATAGTTACCGTGGTCTTGAAGTGTTGATTGGCTAACGTGGTATAAGGTGAGGGTACTGCTGACTTTGTTAGGTCTATCACGTGGGTACAACAGATATTTCTCTTTGTGTTGGTTACTGCTGGTATTCATTTTGGTTCCTGCTATCACATATCTTTACTGTTGTTATCACATAAAATGGCAGAATTTGATAATAATAGGGATGAGGTTATGTTTCCTTATTTGATGAATGATGTGTACGAAGTTTGGGCTAAGAAGATGGAACATTGGATCATGAATAATGATATGGATATCTGGAAGGTGATCCAAAATGGCAACAGCTTGAAAAGGACTGGATGTGATCGCGATGGAAATATCTTTATTCATCCTCCAACGACTGCAGATGAACACATTGCTGTACAAAGAGAGTCAAAGGCCAGAACTATCTTGCTTAAATCTATTCTTGCTGATCATGTAGCAGATTTTCGTTATATGGATGATGCAAGTCGTATATGAAATGCACTCAAAGAGAGGTATGGTGGAAAGACTGAATTCAAGAAGATGAGCAAGGAAGCTTGTACTAAAGACTATGGGGATCATGAAGAATTTGCCAATCTACAATTTGCCTTAATGGGCATCTCTCAGGTACAAAATTATATGTTTGGTTGTAGTGATAAATATAATGAACTTAAGGAAGCCTATGATACATTGAAACCTAAATATAATGAATGCTATGTTGAAGTTGAAGCTTATAAACAGGCATTAAAAACATTAGAAAGACAAAAAGTATGGTTTCAAAAGAATCAATTGGCTTATGAGGAAAAGATAAGAGTGTTAGAAAGTGATCTAGAATGTAATAAAAATGAGTTAAGAAGATCTGAGAAAGTAAAAGTAGATGTTATGTCAGAAAACCAAGTGCTTAAAGAAAAACTAGATGAGGAAATTGCTAGAAACAAAGAATGGCTCATGTCTGGTGACAATTTAGCTAGAGAAATCTATAGTAGTCAATCTGAGACTTCTAGGATAGGATTGGGTTTTAAAAAATATGTAGGTCCTGAGGCTAAGTATGATGGGCGTAAAACAACACAAGCAGGATTAGCTAATTATGTCAAAGAAGGTCAATTACATGTTGTCCCTGGTCCTATTAGAGGGGAATTTATGCCCATTGACCTTTCCATCTCAGTTGACTTTGATGGATCACACCATTTATATGGCAAAAAGTCAAGTGACTTGCCAGACCTTAGTAGCAAAACTAATGACTCAGTCTCTTGTTCTACAAGTGACAAGTCATCAGACCTAAAGTCCAATGACTATGCCTCATGTGATTCAAGTGAAAAGTCTGACTCATTTAAGCAAACACCCAAGACCACACCCAAGCTCAAAGTAGCTGATGATGAGCTCAAGTCCAAAGTAGCTAATGATGAGCACAAAACAAAGCCTGTTACTCATTCTGTTAAACACAATTCTGCTTCTAGTTCTGTTTCTGATGAGTTTAAATGTAATAAACAAAGTTGTGTTAAGAATAAGTCTTTTAAGAAGAAATCTTGTTTTGTGTGTGGTAGTAAACTCCATCTTATTATAGACTGTGATTATCATGAGAAAAAGACGGGTGTTTCCTCTGGCCATAAGACTTTTAGACCCACATGGACTAATGTTGCTAGTATTCCTCCATTTGTTTCCAGAGCTGCACATGTGAGAGCAGGTAAACCAGTTCCTACTGGTAAACCAAAGGTGTATGCATCTGTTTCTGCTGACAGGCTTAATAGGCCTTTTCCAGTTCCCTCTGGTGGAGGATATTCTTCACCAGTTACTACTGGTTGGTGGAACACTAATGCTAGACTTAGGCCCTATAGACCTACTAGTTCTTATTTTCAGTCCTATACACCTTATGTATCTCATATGAATATGGCACATGGTGGAGTTGGAGTGGCAACTGTTGTTAAGCCCTCAAAAGGTTATTCTTGGAAACCTCAAAAGAAAGTTTCATTCTGGGTACCCAAGAAAAATAGTCCTTGTCAGGTGCATTGATTGAGGGGAGGCATAAGCCTAAGGGGAGGCTTATTGTTGTATTTTTTTTTGTATTCTAACCATTTTTGCAGCTGTTGGACCCTTATAAGCCTAAGGGGAGGCTTAGTGTTTCTACTGACACTACAACTGTCTTTCGTTTTTGCTGCTGCTTGATGGTTTATTTTACATGTTTTGGTTATGTTTATTCTTTCTTTATTTTATTTGTTAAAAAAAAAAAAAAAAAAATCGTATTATTTCTTTTATTTTGTGTTAAAAAAAAAACTCTAACATGTATGTGTTTAGATTCTACTCTTTCTTGCTTGCAGGTTTTGGTGTTGGTTAACTACCACACAACTAATGGTTTTCCTCTCACCATGTCTTACTAACACAAGAGTTGACTAGCCCACAGGATTATGGCTTGTGGTAAAGGCTGCGGAAATCCATAAATGGTAATCAACTCACCATGATGATGACGACATTCCATCAAAGAGTTGGCTAGTCCAAAAGCAAACGGTTTTTGGTAAAGACATCTCAATTCCGTTAATAGCTGTAATGGTTTGCTCAAAATCATAGGGTATGCAACCACCCATGCTTCATTGCTGAGGGTTGTATGGTCATCAATTCACCATGGTTTATTCCTTTTTGGAATCCAAGAATTGGCTAGTCCTGAGCAAATGGCTACAGGTAAAGACATATCAAATCCATTCATGGTTGCTGATTTGCTAATAAATCAGATGGTTATCAGTGTACCATGGTTTTCGAACTAAAACATTTGGCTACTCCAGTAGTGATGGCTATTGGTAAAGAGACATCAAATCCATTATTTTCAATGATTCACCTCTCACAGGAGTTAACACACCTGGATGTGATGAGAATAGTATGAAACTAATTTGTTTTGATGTATCTGTTGTCATTTGTTGCTGCAAAGATCTGGCGTTTCAAAGTTTTGTCATCATAGAGATGTAATTGTTTTGATTCTTTGCTGCTGATGTTCGAGTACAATCCTCAAGTTCTGAAGCATTAAAGTACTATCAGGAAACTGGAACTTAACCATGTCAAATTCCAGTTTAGGGGAGGATTGTTGGGAATTCTGCAAAGTAGGAATTCTGCTGAAAATAATGCTGAAGGAATCTGCTGATGTACATGGATTCTACTGAAGAAGAGTTTCTGCTGAACGTGGAATATGCTGAAGTGCAATATGATTCTACTGAAGAAGCAAGTCTGCTGAAGCAGTAAAACGTGTAGATGGTTTCAGCTGATATTATATGTCTACTGATATAGTTAATCAGTATTAGTTTGTTAGGATTTGCATGAGCTATTTTAGGTAGTGATATGCATTTATTTTATATTATTGTTTATTTAGGGTTCCTTGTGTATAAAAGGAACTGATGTCTTTTGTATTAGATAGACTTGAACAAAAGAAAACTCTCTGGAGAAAAAGATTCTAGGAAAACATCTCTTGAGAGAGAGTGAAAAAGATCCATAGAGGATCATTGTTTTAATAAGAAAAACCTTGTTGGTAACTTTGATTGTGTTAATTATTATCCGCTGTGCATCTATTCAATCATTGTTATTATACCCTAGTTGAGTCCGGATCTTGGATTCAACAAATACCAATCTCCGTGAAGAACTAGCCGCCATTCAATTCGATTGTCTTCTTGACATCGATGAACCAATTTGTCCTAGGTTTGTGTTAGAATTCTATGCTAGTGTGACCGGCTTTAGTGATGAAGACGATGATGAATTTTGTCTTAGGTTTAAAATCAATCAAAACGACTACACCATCACCTTAGCCAACTTTGCTCAATTGCTAGGAATTCCCAACCGAGGGACTTATGTCTACTCGGATAAGTGGTCACTCACCGTTCTTGATGCAATCAATGGCCGCACTCCTCCCTACCAAACCCGTTTGGCCGATAAGGATGTTATCCGTGAACACCTATTTAACCCAAGGGGTGATACAACCCGAGTTACCCGAAAGGGAAAAGAGGTAAACCGAGATCCATATGGAATGGAGCTAAATGAACTTAAGCCCGAATTTAAGAAATGGGAGGAGCTACTTAGAGCCAACGTCATTAGCACCATAGGAAATAGGGATCACATCAACGCTTGCCTTTGTCACATGCTCTACAACTTTTCCACCCGACAACCATTCAATCTAGCTTACTACATCGCTAGGAGAATGATTGATATTCCAACTCAAGGATCGGTTGCTCTTCCATACGGGATGCTTCTCACCCGTCTCTATAGAAACTTTTCACCAATTCCACCAAGCCCAAAAGGGATGCACCTTCACTATGAGCTCATCCCTCACATCTTTGTACCTTTAAGTGATGAACGAGTTTCTAAGACAAAAGGCAAGAGAGCAAAACCTCCAACTCCATCATCATCATCATCAAATAGCTCCGATGATGGTCTTCCAAACTCTCGCCTTCAACCTCATGAGTATTATGCATCTCTTCCGAGATTGAGAATGAATCAGCAGAGTTCAAGCAAACCAAGGGGATGTTCAAGTGCCTTGGTAGAATGATGACCAAGATCCACAAGAAGTTGGATAAGTGAAAATTGTTTTAAGGAGCGTTTGGAACAATACATTATGTCTAATGTTTGATACTATTTTGTTGTTTTTATCTTGTAGGATGATAATATAACTTCAAAAAATGATGTATGCTAACAATCTTATGCATGGAGATAGCACAAGTATGCTATCAAATTTTACCCATTTTCACTATAACGTGAAAATCACTTAGCCTTGTTCAAAATCCATGATCCATTATGTTTTTGCTTGTGTTATTTACTTTTCCTAACTAGAAATGTTTAGTGTCACAAGCTTTGAGAAAAATTTCAGGTTTCGAAAAAGTCCCCGACACCTTAAAATATACTCTGTGAAGTTTTCTGCACTACACGGATCAGACGGCACCAACGATTTGGTTTCGTCTGTTATGAGAATTGGTACCGTCGTACCTGTACAGGTGGACCAGACGGCACCCTTTTAAGGGTTCCGGCCGTGTAAATTTTTGGTGTCGTGGATCCTCCAGGTAACTTTCTGAATTTCGACTCTTTCGTGATTCCAAATTACCATCCATTACTTATAAGTCAATCTTAAATAGTTTATACACTTATTAGAACTAGTATAATTCACTTAGGCATATAAGAAATCCATTTCCCACCAAAATTCAAAAATTTTAAAAATCCACCCAAGGAGCCCTTTGGCATAAAGGAAGGAACCAAATTTTTGGTACCTTCAAATCCGTAGGTAATCTGATTGTTAGGAAATTCCACTCATTAGAACACATTTATTGCAAATCTTTTCTTCTTCACTCCATCTCTCTTGAATGGCTTGACTTGAGTGATATGACTAGCATTCAACCCACTTCTAAATCATTAGGAACCTCATCTCTTCAATGGTTTAACATCAAATCAAACACATTTCTCCATAATTTTTCACTTCTATAAATTGAGGGGTTTTACCATGATCATCCTCACACCTTCTTCATTCTTACCATCATCTAGCAAAGAAAAACACAAGTCAAAATGACAAAATCCTCTCCTAAACCTTGCAAGAAAACCGTTAGAATTAGCGTGAGGCCTTGTTGCTTCGTAAACTTAAGCTCCTCATCCGATTCTTCTCCACTCACAATCTCATCTCCCATCCGAGATGATACAAGCCTTACCTTGGCTACACCTACTCAATCACACATTGTGATCACCACTCCACTACCTACAAAAACACCAACTTCACCTCCACCGGCACCCATCCAAACATCCAAAACAACCTCACCACCCTCACCACCAAAATCTCCAACTCTCATCCCTTTGGATTTATTTTCAACACCACCCACTTCTCCAAATCCTTTCTTGGAGGACTTAGATGACTTGCCTCATAGGCCAAATCATCCACCACCATTTCCATCCTTTGGCACAATTGAGCGAATTGCCATGAGTCACCAAGGTCATCTTTTGACCCAAAAGCCCCACTAGGGCCAAAACCTCTTCTCTTCCACCCCATTCACAAAGACATTCATGGTCCTTTGTATGGGGACCATCCACTCCCCACATCAATGTCCCCTCATCTTGAGGACATTGAGGAGTGCATGTGGGATGCCAATCCCACAAGAGAGGAGATTCAAGCGGAACTCCACAACCTCCACCAATTCAAAGGCATGGTGGATTCTCACCTTAGTGAGACTATGCAAATGCAAAATGCTTTGCTAGCCTCCATCATAACCACCCCAAACATCCCCACCAACACCAACACATCTACCATTCCACCACCACAACCTCACCAAACATTCTATCCTCCTAGGCATGGTTGCTCAACTTGTGAGCAAACGGCCCAAACCGTTGAAAGGACCCGGGTTATGGTCCATGACTTTCAAGAGGAAATGAGGTTCATCCTCAATCACATTCTTGAGCGTCTCAACGCTCTTTCTCATCCACCATCTCATTAGGACGGTCATAGACTAGCATTTCTAAGTTTTTCTTTTTTAGGATTATTTTCTTTTTATTGTACTAAAACACATAATTGTGTTCTCTTTTCATGATCTTTTTCATGAAAAATTTTAACTAATGAATGGTGTTTCTTATATTTTTGGTGCTTTTACATAGTGTTTGGAAATGCTTGTGAATGATCATTATTACTAACATTTTTTTTTGTAGCTTTATTTTCACAATCCATGTATCTTCCCATTAAGCACCCAATTTAGGGGGAGCTTTGATCAAGGGGGAGATAATGGCTCGGGCTCATTACATTTCGCATCGCCTCTTCTTTTTGTTGAGACAAAAAGGGGGAGAAAATAGAGAACTTGTTTATATTTGACTTTTCTGAAAAAGTCAAACTGCATACATTGACTTTCTGAAAAAGTCAAACATGATAAATCATTGGTAATACTTTGACTTTCTAAAAAAGTCAACATCATGCATCAACTAGTGAATACTTTGACTTTCTGAAAAAGTCAAACATCATACACTTGCATTATCATTTCCTTTTCAAGTTCTAAAACTAATATTTTTATAACTCTTGCACAAACTTTGTATCTTTTATAAAAATAAAATTTATATTTTGTCCTCAACAAAAAGGGAGAGATTGTTAATACAAATATCGTCATTAAACGTTATTTATATTTTTTATCTTTACCTAAGTTTTGTTAACGACAAAAGTAAATTTAATTTGTATAAAAGCTTAAAGTTTGTCAAGTTTAATAGATATTAAAACAAGCTTTTTTCAAATAATATCTTCATCATTTAAGCATTTACATTGTGACTAACCATATTTCAATATGAGTCTAAGCATAATGTATGATAGTAGTTTTTAGAATGTTTTAGTTTCTTAAAAACTAAACATTACTTATGCATTTGCATATTTCTAAAAATAGAAAGACAACACATGACATCATGTGATGCATCATGGAAATCATTGAAAGATTTCATTAGATATTTTGTGTGGATTTGTACTCTTCATATCTTACACAATCTTACATAGATATGGTTGACTTTGGCAAGATCTTGATATCTTGGCTGTCAGACCTGGCGGCACCAAAAGCCATAACGGGCGGAACCCTTTTGAGGGGTCCGCGGTCCGTGGAGGCTCCTGATGGTTTTGGCTGTAAATAGCAAAGCCAAACCAAGTAGTTTTTCATCACTTTCTATCATACTCTCTTACATATCTTCTCTCTAACCTTTCTAACTCAGTTTCGTATCATATTAGTGATCTCTTTTGTAGCAAAGAAGATCAAGTCACATTCAAGCTTCAAACGAGAAGTTGGAAGTCTTGTTTGTTTAGTGTTGTATGATCTTGTGTTGATTCATACTTCATTGTTGTATTAAACCATCATAATCTTGTGAGTGTGAGTGGTTATTATTTTAGTCCTCAAAATACATTGTGTGTGGGAGTAGTTGTACCCTTGGAAAGAACTCGACATCTAGCTTAGTGTCGGAAATAGTGTAAAGGTTTTCTCCGCCGGTGAAAGGAGCTTGTTGACTAGTGAAGTTAAACTCTCGAGTGTGAGACTCGGGGAGTGGAGTAGGGCAACGAAAAAGAGTCCTTGTAGACCGAACCACTATAAACAACTTGTTGTGGTTTGATTATTTCTTTCCTTATTTACTCTTTACATATTGCTTGCATATTTCATTAACATATCTAAGATCAATATCAATTGATCTTTCATTAAGTTTCAAAACTAAGTTTTTAATTGGTAAAGTATTCAACCCCCCTTCTAGTTTTCTACATGTTTGAAAAAAAATAAGAAAGCTCTAAGTTGAAAACTTATCTTGGGTTTTGAAAATTCCCGTATTGTTTGTGAGTTGTGCGTGAAATAGATATCCTAGACTCAGAAAGAAGAAGGCTAATGTTTACATACCTTGTAGAGTCAAATAATTTACGACGTTTGTTCCATTAGACCAAGACCAAGACGAAGTAGGTTGAATTGTTCCCGCTTCAACGGTTTGGTGAGGACGTCGGCTATGTTGTCTTCGGATGCTACCTTCTCAATAGAGATGTTCCCCTTTTGAACATTGTCTCTTAAGAAGTGATGTCGAATCTCTATATGCTTTGTGCGAGAATGCAATACCGGATTCTTGCTTAAGTCGATGGCACCTTTGTTGTCACATAGGATGGCTATGTCGCTTAGATGAATGTCGTAGTCGACTAACGCTTGTTTCATCCATAGTGCTTGTTGGCATGCTTTGCCGGCGGAGACATACTCGGCTTTGGTTGTTGATATAGCTAGTGCCGTTTGTTTCTTAGAAAACCAAGACGTTAAACAACATCCCATGAAAGTACATACCCCACTTGTACTTTTTCTATCAACGTAATCACCTGCATGGTCATAATCTGCATATACAATTGTTTCTACTCCCGTGCCCTTAGGATACCATAATCCTAATTATGTTGTAACACCCCAACCCGACAAGGGTAAAAGTGTCACATTCTGGTGTCATATCAGAACATACAAATTAAATCTTTACAAACGGAAAACTTAAAAATGAAGTATCAAAACATATACACAATTGACAGACAAGAAAATACAATATCTAAAATGAATTAAAATCCCAAAACAAAAGTTCTTCAAAATAAGTCCCAAAGTAATAAGGTGCTAGGGTTGGTCCACTCAGATACTCTACTCTCAGCCCATCGAAGTCCATCTTCCAACCTAAAAACCTGCCGCAGGAAAAGAAATGCGGCTGAGCTTAAAAAGCCCAGTGAACAGATATAACAAAACGAAAGCTACATAAAATCAGAAATGCGAAATGAAATAAGGAACTGATAACAAGGTCGCAACGGAAAGGAATCAATGAGTCTATGAGGATCCTGCAGAACACAATAATACCGATATCCAGAATGAACAGATAACAAGGAGAACGTAGAAGGGTAAGGCATCCACGACATATACATAATCACATATAAGCAGACCGACATACAGGTACCGAAAACAAAATCAAACAATGCAACCGCCGTATTCACTCAACCAGAATAGCATACAATCAATTCAGGAAGTCAGAATATAATTAAGCCAAATGGAAAACTAAACGCAAGCGGACGCAATTAAATTAGAAAGTGAGCATGGCAGTCACAAAAGTCAAGTAACCCACAGTCAAAACATAACGAGTATCATAACAGCAGAAGTACTAGTAGCAGTCAAAACATGGCAGTCACACATAACCAGTAGGAAATACAGTATGAACATTATAATTAAATGTATTAAAGACATAGCAGAGCAACTAAACAAATTATCAATCCAGACGTCACAAGTTGAACCATTTACCCAGTCAAACCGTAGCATAGACAGAAATGTAACATGGCAGGTCAACAATAAGCCGATAAGGACACAACGAATAGTCTCAGTCCACGAGATTAACTTAACGAAGTACACATAATAAATATACAAAACTATCGATTACCCATAGCATGGTTACCAAACAAATTCAGAGGTTCACATAACAGTGAGATCACATATCATCAGACGAAAACAGGTAACTCAGATAACCGCATATTAATTACATCATAGCAGGATACTCAGTACTCACATAAAACATAAATAGCATAAACAAATCCAATAAACATATAATAACCCGGTACGTGAATGCAATGGTAGAAGAATAAGTCACATAAGGGTACAGGGTAACGGCCAGTCAATACAGAATATGGTGCATTGGGGTAAACATACAGTACAATATAAATATATCAGCAGTGTAAGGGTTGTCAGAAATCTATCCCGAGCCAACAGTACAATACAGTAATATCAGTAGTGGCAATAGCAGCCCAGTAATCAGTAGTAACCATCGTATTCGGAGGGGTGACCTCGGAATACCAGACAATAGGAGGGGAGACCTCAGTAACCAGTGGAGTAGCTAGCTCCCAGTATGTGAGGGGGTGTATTGCACACACGCACCACATCACCAGAACAGTATATATATCAGTAACAGTACAGTACAGATCTAGGATGCATCCATACGCCCCTGCAGAAACAGTAGTGGCCATAACAATAACAGTGAAGCGCGCATAATCAATACAGTATAGGGACGGTGTGGAACATCACTCAACCACACTAAAGTCATGCCATTGGTGCATCAATGACACGGTCATGGAACCCCCATGACTAGTTAACAGTATTTGGCTCGGGTATAAATCTGAAGGGTCAAACAAAGGTCCACAGTGTAGCAATATATATCAGTCATCGTAATCAAAGGTTCAATATCAGTAGGTCACAATTCAGAGGTTCATAACAATAGTCCAATATCAAGGGTTCAGTAACAGAGGTTCAATATCAAAGGTTCAATTACAGAGGTCAATAACAAGGTTCAGTAACAGTAGTTCAATAACAGAGGTTCAGTAACAGAGGGGTCAATAGCAATGGTTCAATATCAGAGGGTCAAAAGTCAAGGTTCATATCAAAGGTCCATAGCATAAGTTCATAATCAGAAGGTCCATAATCAAGTTCATAGCAAAGGTTCAAACAAAAGGGGTGCATAGCAGAGTCATAGGGAAGCCCTAATAAGAAGGCTTAGAGTAAAAGCGAAACAGTTCAAAGCCAGTATCAAAAGATGTATACGAATCATGAGAAACCTTAAGAGACAAGGTCAGAATATCTGTACCTCAACCGAAACAAACAAAATAGGAAAGTAAGGTCACACGATGAATCAATCCCGCCGTCCGGAACCTATGAAATAGATAACGCTTATTAAGATCATATTACTTATTTTAGACGGCTTTCCATTTTTAGCTGGTTTCCACTTTTAATAACTTTCCATTTTAGGTAACTTCTATTTTAGGCAGGTTTCCAAAATTAGCAGGTTTCCGTATTTCTTCAGATTTAGTTATAAATGGTATAATCAAGGTCAAATTAGATTAAAATAGCGAAAACAAGTGTTATCATACTTTAAGGGTGATTTATGCCAAGTTACGCAAGTTTAGGGTTTAAAGTATGATTATTACAAAGTATAGGGTCTTAAGTGTAAATATTGCATGTTTACTCATTTTATTTATTTATTCCATGTCTTTACCATGTCAACAATTACACCTTCAAGTTTTATTAATTACAAGGCTAACCTTATTAACTTTTATTAAATCGAATAATATATGAAAACTCTAGTTTATACATCTCGATTACCCATAACGTTTTTAAACCATTTAAACCCGATTACTACAATATTATACAATCCGTTGTGATATTCATTATAGGTCGAGACACCCTCATCTCATTTAAAACCATTCGACACCTCTAAAAACCAAACGAGACCCTTTTCATTTTAATTTATACTAATAAATCAAGGATACATATGTACGTGCATTCCAAAATCATTTAGCTCGACATCGTATAAAGGAGACATGCATATAGTCGTAAAAAGATTAGGTGGATCATATTCATAGCCATGGTTATTAATATGGTCGAATACATGGGCTTTCTCACTAAATATTTCATGTGTCATGCTTATTATTTCATGTACTATCTTAGGTGATGGATAAAATCACTAGATGATGAATGCGAAAGTCCTAACGTGTGCATGAATTCCAACAGGAGGTCCACCCAGGTTGTCAAATATTAACCCTTTTTATTCTATCCATGCTTTCATGCGAACTATCAACGAGTCATATTCTTAACATTTCAAGTGACAAAGCTTATTGTTTTATGTGAGGTATAAAGATGTACAGGCCTTCGAATGGAGTTCCAATCCACATGACAACAGCAAGAATGAAGAAGAAATAAAATAAAGTTCATGATATTATTACCCCTAATGCGTGAACGAGAGGAGAAACGAGGGACGAAGGAACCGAAACCCACAACAAGAACCGAAATCACGCCTAGCAACCACGACCAGTAGACACAACCAATGACCAGGATGGATTTGAACCCAAAGACTCACGACCAAGACTTCGTTTGGCCTAGCAAAACTTACGACGACCACACAAGACAGCATCACCTCTTTGAACGCCTCACCATGCTCCTTTGCTGCCTTCTTGATGTCGACGAGATTGTGGAAGAAAAGAGGGCCGCTACTTTTGGATGTAAAGGAGGATTAGGGTTTTCATGCGTGATATTGAGAGTGAAATATGAGCAGTAAAAGAAAACGTGATCCTAGGATTAATGGGAGGGATATATGGGGCGTTAGTTGGCCGTGAATCAAGGAAAATCCCAACAGGATTATTCACTTTCCAATGTTAACCATATGGGCTTGTGATTTAATTGTCATGCATTTATATAAAACGTTAAGGTGAATAAGATAAAAGGACATATGGTTTGCTCGGTTTTGACAAGGAAAAACAAAAGGGCCAAGCTCAATTTAGATGGGCCGTAATTAAGTTGCAGTGTGTAGTTAAATTTCGGTCCATGCCCATTTGTAGCGTGCGGTCTAGATTTAGACGTGAGCGTAATCATTTATAATAATCTCGTACACTATGTTCGTCAATCATATAGAATTACATTTAATGGGCGTTGACATATTTTACGTTTTTATAAGTTTTAAAATTAGAGGGGCAAAATAGTCTTTTCACACGATTTGAGATTTTAGGGTTTTACAACTCTTCCCCTCTAAAAAGAAAATTTTCGTCCTCGAAAATTAAAGTCGCAGATGTACACAGAGACGTACCGGCTTAAGGCAGACGTAGTAATCCATAGTTTCATACAGGTCATAATCGTATCAGTTTCAAAGCGTACAAATCTTACACGTAACAGATATCGGTGAGAATCTCACAAAGAGGTACAAAATTCGAAACGAACATGAGGAGTGTCAAATAACGGATATAAGCCTTATTCCATTCACGTACCAACCCCAGGCATTTCCCAACACGTCGTATGATTTCAATAAGTTCAAATTATATGATCTCGGTATTATCACGTTGATCAGGCGTCATAATACTTGCATCACATAACAAGCCCTTATCGTCATCATATTCTGCCCCGGGTCATGACAAATCACATAACCAATATCACGACAAAACATATCATATACAGATACCAAGTAACATACCAAAGCAGACCAGATCACAAATATATAGCATATATCACATCAAAACAACTTACCATACCACAAAGGAGAGAACGCCACCAAGCTTGCGTAAAACGGTTCCTTATGACTCATTACGGAAGATTCAAAGGAAAACTGAGATATTACCAAATGCCAAAAGATGACGCTTCACGATTCAAACCGAGTTCTGAACAATTCAAGGAAGAGCAAAGCCGATCAAAATCACATAGCAAAATATCAAACCGCCACAAACGCATGACAAACAAATCGGAGTAACACAAGTCGCGCCCAATCATATGAAGCAGATGAACCTTCTGGGCCACCAGTTGAATCTTGTCTCCGTCTTTGCGCCTTTGGTTGATCCGTCCAGCTCCCTCCAGCAGCATCCTGATGCCTCCAGCAGCACGGCAGTCGGGTGTGGCTTCTGCTTCACGAACCTCTCCAGCTCAGAGACTGTTGTAGCAACGCAGGTTCGGCACCATCGTCTTCGGCTCCACGGGTAGTCTCCATCTAACGATCGACAAACGGATGTGCGAAGACAAAATAATAAAATCAAATGCGAAGAGAAGAAGAGCAAAACAGTGAAGATAAAAGATTATCGAAGTCAAAACTGAACGACAATCAAGAGGAATCGGAATATATCGGAACAGACGGAAGCCTAATGTCTACCCAGTCCTCACAGGTCAATCCTAAGGTCAACAAGACGAAACCTTAGCTCTGATACCATAATTGTAACACCCCAACCCGACAAGGGTAAAAGTGTCACATTCTGGTGTCATATCAGAACATACAAATTAAATCTTTACAAACGGAAAACTTAAAAATGAAGTATCAAAACATATACACAATTGACAGACAAGAAAATACAATATCTAAAATGAATTAAAATCCCAAAACAAAAGTTCTTCAAAATAAGTCCCAAAGTAATAAGGTGCTAGGGTTGGTCCACTCAGATACTCTACTCTCAGCCCATCGAAGTCCATCTTCCAACCTAAAAACCTGCCGCAGGAAAAGAAATGCGGCTGAGCTTAAAAAGCCCAGTGAACAGATATAACAAAACGAAAGCTACATAAAATCAGAAATGCGAAATGAAATAAGGAACTGATAACAAGGTCGCAACGGAAAGGAATCAATGAGTCTATGAGGATCCTGCAGAACACAATAATACCGATATCCAGAATGAACAGATAACAAGGAGAACGTAGAAGGGTAAGGCATCCACGACATATACATAATCACATATAAGCAGACCGACATACAGGTACCGAAAACAAAATCAAACAATGCAACCGCCGTATTCACTCAACCAGAATAGCATACAATCAATTCAGGAAGTCAGAATATAATTAAGCCAAATGGAAAACTAAACGCAAGCGGACGCAATTAAATTAGAAAGTGAGCATGGCAGTCACAAAAGTCAAGTAACCCACAGTCAAAACATAACGAGTATCATAACAGCAGAAGTACTAGTAGCAGTCAAAACATGGCAGTCACACATAACCAGTAGGAAATACAGTATGAACATTATAATTAAATGTATTAAAGACATAGCAGAGCAACTAAACAAATTATCAATCCAGACGTCACAAGTTGAACCATTTACCCAGTCAAACCGTAGCATAGACAGAAATGTAACATGGCAGGTCAACAATAAGCCGATAAGGACACAACGAATAGTCTCAGTCCACGAGATTAACTTAACGAAGTACACATAATAAATATACAAAACTATCGATTACCCATAGCATGGTTACCAAACAAATTCAGAGGTTCACATAACAGTGAGATCACATATCATCAGACGAAAACAGGTAACTCAGATAACCGCATATTAATTACATCATAGCAGGATACTCAGTACTCACATAAAACATAAATAGCATAAACAAATCCAATAAACATATAATAACCCGGTACGTGAATGCAATGGTAGAAGAATAAGTCACATAAGGGTACAGGGTAACGGCCAGTCAATACAGAATATGGTGCATTGGGGTAAACATACAGTACAATATAAATATATCAGCAGTGTAAGGGTTGTCAGAAATCTATCCCGAGCCAACAGTACAATACAGTAATATCAGTAGTGGCAATAGCAGCCCAGTAATCAGTAGTAACCATCGTATTCGGAGGGGTGACCTCGGAATACCAGACAATAGGAGGGGAGACCTCAGTAACCAGTGGAGTAGCTAGCTCCCAGTATGTGAGGGGGTGTATTGCACACACGCACCACATCACCAGAACAGTATATATATCAGTAACAGTACAGTACAGATCTAGGATGCATCCATACGCCCCTGCAGAAACAGTAGTGGCCATAACAATAACAGTGAAGCGCGCATAATCAATACAGTATAGGGACGGTGTGGAACATCACTCAACCACACTAAAGTCATGCCATTGGTGCATCAATGACACGGTCATGGAACCCCCATGACTAGTTAACAGTATTTGGCTCGGGTATAAATCTGAAGGGTCAAACAAAGGTCCACAGTGTAGCAATATATATCAGTCATCGTAATCAAAGGTTCAATATCAGTAGGTCACAATTCAGAGGTTCATAACAATAGTCCAATATCAAGGGTTCAGTAACAGAGGTTCAATATCAAAGGTTCAATTACAGAGGTCAATAACAAGGTTCAGTAACAGTAGTTCAATAACAGAGGTTCAGTAACAGAGGGGTCAATAGCAATGGTTCAATATCAGAGGGTCAAAAGTCAAGGTTCATATCAAAGGTCCATAGCATAAGTTCATAATCAGAAGGTCCATAATCAAGTTCATAGCAAAGGTTCAAACAAAAGGGGTGCATAGCAGAGTCATAGGGAAGCCCTAATAAGAAGGCTTAGAGTAAAAGCGAAACAGTTCAAAGCCAGTATCAAAAGATGTATACGAATCATGAGAAACCTTAAGAGACAAGGTCAGAATATCTGTACCTCAACCGAAACAAACAAAATAGGAAAGTAAGGTCACACGATGAATCAATCCCGCCGTCCGGAACCTATGAAATAGATAACGCTTATTAAGATCATATTACTTATTTTAGACGGCTTTCCATTTTTAGCTGGTTTCCACTTTTAATAACTTTCCATTTTAGGTAACTTCTATTTTAGGCAGGTTTCCAAAATTAGCAGGTTTCCGTATTTCTTCAGATTTAGTTATAAATGGTATAATCAAGGTCAAATTAGATTAAAATAGCGAAAACAAGTGTTATCATACTTTAAGGGTGATTTATGCCAAGTTACGCAAGTTTAGGGTTTAAAGTATGATTATTACAAAGTATAGGGTCTTAAGTGTAAATATTGCATGTTTACTCATTTTATTTATTTATTCCATGTCTTTACCATGTCAACAATTACACCTTCAAGTTTTATTAATTACAAGGCTAACCTTATTAACTTTTATTAAATCGAATAATATATGAAAACTCTAGTTTATACATCTCGATTACCCATAACGTTTTTAAACCATTTAAACCCGATTACTACAATATTATACAATCCGTTGTGATATTCATTATAGGTCGAGACACCCTCATCTCATTTAAAACCATTCGACACCTCTAAAAACCAAACGAGACCCTTCTCATTTTAATTTATACTAATAAATCAAGGATACATATGTACGTGCATTCCAAAATCATTTAGCTCGACATCGTATAAAGGAGACATGCATATAGTCGTAAAAAGATTAGGTGGATCATATTCATAGCCATGGTTATTAATATGGTCGAATACATGGGCTTTCTCACTAAATATTTCATGTGTCATGCTTATTATTTCATGTACTATCTTAGGTGATGGATAAAATCACTAGATGATGAATGCGAAAGTCCTAACGTGTGCATGAATTCCAACAGGAGGTCCACCCAGGTTGTCAAATATTAACCCTTTTTATTCTATCCATGCTTTCATGCGAACTATCAACGAGTCATATTCTTAACATTTCAAGTGACAAAGCTTATTGTTTTATGTGAGGTATAAAGATGTACAGGCCTTCGAATGGAGTTCCAATCCACATGACAACAGCAAGAATGAAGAAGAAATAAAATAAAGTTCATGATATTATTACCCCTAATGCGTGAACGAGAGGAGAAACGAGGGACGAAGGAACCGAAACCCACAACAAGAACCGAAATCACGCCTAGCAACCACGACCAGTAGACACAACCAATGACCAGGATGGATTTGAACCCAAAGACTCACGACCAAGACTTCGTTTGGCCTAGCAAAACTTACGACGACCACACAAGACAGCATCACCTCTTTGAACGCCTCACCATGCTCCTTTGCTGCCTTCTTGATGTCGACGAGATTGTGGAAGAAAAGAGGGCCGCTACTTTTGGATGTAAAGGAGGATTAGGGTTTTCATGCGTGATATTGAGAGTGAAATATGAGCAGTAAAAGAAAACGTGATCCTAGGATTAATGGGAGGGATATATGGGGCGTTAGTTGGCCGTGAATCAAGGAAAATCCCAACAGGATTATTCACTTTCCAATGTTAACCATATGGGCTTGTGATTTAATTGTCATGCATTTATATAAAACGTTAAGGTGAATAAGATAAAAGGACATATGGTTTGCTCGGTTTTGACAAGGAAAAACAAAAGGGCCAAGCTCAATTTAGATGGGCCGTAATTAAGTTGCAGTGTGTAGTTAAATTTCGGTCCATGCCCATTTGTAGCGTGCGGTCTAGATTTAGACGTGAGCGTAATCATTTATAATAATCTCGTACACTATGTTCGTCAATCATATAGAATTACATTTAATGGGCGTTGACATATTTTACGTTTTTATAAGTTTTAAAATTAGAGGGGCAAAATAGTCTTTTCACACGATTTGAGATTTTAGGGTTTTACATATGTTGTACCCTTAATGTATCTAAATATCCTTTTTACGGCTTCTAGGTGTGATATTTTAGGGTCTTCTTGAAACCTAGCACATAAGCAAACACTAAACATGATATCCGGCCTACTTGCCATGAGGTAGAGAAGACTACCTATCATGCCACGATATTTAGTATTATCTACGGATTCGCCATCTTCATCTTTTGTAAGTTTGGTGTCGGATGACATTGGTGTCCTAATTGATTTCGACTCTTCTAGACCGAATTTCTTTAACATCTCCTTTATGTATTTAGACTGATTAAAGAAGATACCATCTTCTACTTGTTTAATTTGTAGACCAAGAAAGAAACTAAGTTCTCCCATCATACTCATCTCGAACTCGTCATGCATGATTTTAGAGAAATCATCACACATGTCTGGACAAGTGGATCCGAATATAATATCATCTACATATATTTGCGCTATGATTATATGTGACTCTCTTTTCTTAGTAAAAAGTGTGTTGTCAACTAACCCCATGATATAGTTGTGTTTAATTAAAAATGACTTGAGTCTATCATACCAAGCTTTTGGAGCTTGTTTAAGACTGTAAAGGGCTTTTTTTAATTTATATACATGTTTGGGTTTTTCAAAATTGATGAAGCCCGGAGGTTGAGCTACGTATACTTCTTCATTAATGAAACCATTTAGAAAAGCGCTTTTGACATCCATTTGATAAAGCTTTAGATCATTAGCACAAGCATACGCAAGAAGTATTCTTATAGACTCTAATCTAGCCACGGGGGCATAGGTCTCATCAAAGTCTATTCCTTCTTGTTGGTTATACCCTTGGGCAACGAGTCTAGCCTTGTTCCTAGACACTACTCCGTTTGCATCTAATTTGTTTTTATAAACCCATTTGGTTCCTATTATGGTTTGATTACTAGGTGGAGGGACAAGCGTCCAAACATCATTAGACACGAATTGATTTAGTTCTTCTTGCATAGCCATTACCCAACTCTCATCTTTTATGGCTTCTTGTGTATTCCTAGGTTCTATGGTTGAAACGAAACAAAACAAGCTACTTTGATTTTGAACTTGAGACCTTAATGTTCGTTCGTTTAGCTTTCCTATGACTTTATCTACGGGGTGATCTTTGGACTCTTTAATGTTTATGATTTCATTATTTAAAGGTTCTTCTTCTTCATTTATCTTTTTCTTTATTACTATAGCATCACTTTCTATGATCTCGTCATCGACAAGAGGTGGAGAGGGTTTGGGTGGACTTTCATCAAATTTTATATTTAATGACTCTTCTACCTTCATTGTTTCTTTGTTTAATATGACGTAAGCTTTGCTATTTGGCGAATAACCTAGAAAGATACCTTCGGTTGATTTAGGATCAAATTTTGTAAGGTAATCTTTAGTGTTAAGAATAAAACATTTGCTTCCAAAGACTCTAAGGTGATTTAACGTAGGCTTTTTGCCTCGGAGTAACTCATATGGAGTTTTACCTAAGATTGGTCTTATTAAGACTCGATTGAGTATGTACGTTGAAGTATCAACGGCATTACACCAAAAATTTTGAGGTATGGATTGTTCATTAAGCATTGTTCGACTCATTTCTTGTAGGGTTCTATTCTTTCTTTCTACTACCCCATTTGATTGTGGAGTGCGTGGAGCCGAGAAGTTGTGAGTAATACCATTAGCGTCACAAAAGGCTCCAAATTGCACTTCATTATCGAATTCCCTACCATGATCCGTCCTAATGGACACTATAGGACTTCCTAGTTGTCTTTGGATCTTTTTGCTTAATATTTCAAAATAATTAAAGGTTTCCGTTTTGTTCTTTAAAAATTTTGTCCATGTATACCTAGAGTAGTCATCCACTATGACCAAAGTGTAGTAGTTGCCTCCATAACTTTGGATAGCGGATGGACCAAATAAATCCATATGTAGTAATTCTAGACACCTAGTTTTTGACACCATGTTTTTAGCTTTATGACTAGAATGAGCTTGTTTTCCTATATTACAAGCATCACAAAAGTGATGTTCATATTTTAACTTACGTAGATCTCTTACTAGATCTTTGGATGATAGCGATTGAAGAATTCGCATATTGGCATGACCCAATCTTCGATGCCATAAGGTCGAAGTATCATCCATAGAGGTAAGACAAAGTTTGTCTTTAGGTTCATTACCAATTTTAATGACATAGACTCCATGTTTCCTAATTCCTTATGCCATTTTTTAGTATCTTACTACCGGTTTCGGTAAAAAGTACATTGCACTTTTTATCACATATTTGTCCTATACTTAAGAGATTAAAGTTTAGGTTTTCTACGTGGCACACATCGTTAATGGTTAGAGATTTGTTAGAAATCGTACCTTTACCGATGATTCTACTTTTGCTATTTCCAAACACCACATTACCTCCATTTACGGATTCATATGTGGAGAATAGATCCCTATTGCCGGTCATGTGCCTCGTGCACCCGTTATCCTTGACCCATTCATCGGGGTCTAGATCGACCTTTAAGCACACCTCGTCATTTGCCATGAGACAAATTTCTTCGTCCTCCTCGTCGCTCATTCCCCACGTGCCGCTCATGAACGCTTTATGATCATCCCGTTTGGGACACTTACTAATAAAGTGGTTTGGGTCCCCACATTTAAAGCAAGTACGATCATCATTTGGCTTCTCGTCCTCTTTGCTTTTCCGAAAGCCTTTCTTATCGTCATATGGTTGTTTGACGTATCTTCCCTTTCTTTTAAAGAACTTTTTAAAGTCCCTTACCGCCATAGCGTACTCCTCGTCGTCACTACTCGAAGAGGAGTTCTCTTCATCGCTTGAAGCCTTTTTGGCTTTAAGGGCAAGAGATTTGTGTTTCTCTTTTACCTTTGAGGCTTCGGAGTCTTTGGCAAGGACAAGCTCGTAGACTTTTAGGTTGCCTATGAGTTCATCGAGGGTGAGGATTGTCAAATCTTTTGACTCTTCGATCGCCGTCACCTTGGATTTCCACTTCGATGGAAGTTCCCTTAGATATCTCCTAACATGGTTACAGCTAGAAAAAGATTCATCAAGTGCTTGTAATGATGTAATAATAGTATTAAAGTTAGCAAAAGAATGATCTATAGTTTCCTCATCCGATATTGAAAATTGTTCATATTGTTGAACAAATAAATCAATTTTATTATTCTTAACTTGTTGGTTGCCTTGATGAGTTACAACTAAAGAAGTCCAAATTTCTTTAGAGGTTTTAAGCATATAAATTCTTTCGAATTCCTTTTTCGGTAAAGCATTATATAAAACCATTTTTGCTTCACTATTTTTAGAAAGCTTTTTCTTCATTTCATCATTTAGTTTATCATGAGGTATGTTAACTAAATTCCCTTTATCGTCTTTTGAGGTAGCCTCAAAGTCGCCTTCAACAATAATGTACCAAAAATCAATATCTTTAGATTTCACATATGTTTCGAATCTATATTTCCAATATATAAAACCATTAGTTTCAAGTAGTGGTGGTCGTTGCATAGATTGCCCTTCCTTATAAGTTTCAGAACCCATAGTGATCGAAAAGTTTTTAAAATACAATTTTACTTTAAAACTTTTATAAACTTAGCTCTTGATGCCAATTGTGGAAAACTAGAAGGGGGGGTTGAATAGTTTTGCCGATTTTACGTTAGTTTCAAAAACTTTAGATTCGTTAATATGTGAGTTCTTATGGATATAGAGAAAGTATAGATCTAATGATAAAGCAAGTAAATAAAGTAAAGCGAAGGGAAAGAAAAGACACAACCGATGTATAGTGGTTCGGCTACAAGGACACCTTCCTTGCCCTACTCCACTCCCCGAGTCACCTACTCGAGAGTTCAAGCACTATGTCAACAAACTCCTTCACTTGGCGGAGAAGCCTTCACAACGTTGCTTACACTTTTTCCGGTACAAAGCTAGATACCGAGTCCGTAACACGGTGGACCAAACCAACACGACTATTACACAACAAATATGTGAAATATCAAATACAAGATCTTCGCTACAGAAATCTTGCGGAGTGACAAATCAATCAAGGACCCCTTGCTTGGATGACTTGTAGAATGCTCGTGATCTCGCCTTAGAGAAGGACCTATATGAGAATCACAATAGAAAGAAAGAAGAACAACTCTCTAGATCAAGTGATCTATATGTTAGAAGAGAATGAGAGTGTTTGAGAGATTTAGTAAGAAGAGGGGTGAGTTAGAATGAAGAAATGACTCTCTATTTATAGGCAAAAATCTTCACTGTTCCCCGGATCCCACGGATCCCTTCCACTTGGGATCCGTCTAGTGTAATCCTAGGGATCCGTGGAACGCTCCTCTTTGCCCATGGGTTTTATGGTTATGGGTCATGGGTTATGGGTTGGTCCATTGGTTTTCTTTAGATTCAATGTATCTAAGTATACATTGTATCTAGCCAACTTGGGTATGGGTTAAGATCAATGGGTTATGGTCCATGGGTTATGGTTTTTACCCATCCTAATAAACTATTACAACAAATGCTTAATTACTACATTTTTGTATTTAAATGGTTGTATGTAAATGCTTTACAAAAATGACATGTATCCTTATAATTATACTTAAGATAACATTATATTTGTTATCAACAAAACACAAAGAGATCGCAAAATATTAATAAACGTTTTTACGGTTTATTCGTATTAACACTAATAACGTTATAACGGACTATTTTGAATATTAAACATAACCCATAAATAAGAACATGTATGATTCAGTTGTTATGGGCAGTCTACTAATATCCAGATCAAATCCTATACATGAACAATCTATAAAATACTCCCTCCGTCCCTAAATAAGTGTCCAGTTTGAATTTTCAAAGTCAAACTGGTTCAACTTTGACTGTAAATATTTTTTTTGTGTTATATAATATTTGATGAAAAACTATACCAATGAAAAATACACTTAAAACCTAATCAATTCATATATTTTGCATCAAGTATTATATAACACTCACAAAAATAGATAAGGTCAAAGTTGATCCAGTTTGACTCTGAAAAGTCAAACTCGACACTTATTTAGGGACGGAGGGAGTATATAATATCATCCTCCTAACATGTGATAACATGAATAACAGACTATGAAAAAACAATATCAACATGTATTCTCCTAAAAACATGTATGCTAAACTTATATTATTCAAAAAACATTTATGCAACAATAACAACCAATTACAGCTACTATTACTACCTAAAAGCATGTATACTAACCATATTACTAACAATTTTATACGAAACCTATATTCAGCAATTAAAAAAAAAAAAAAAAAAAAAAAAAAAAAAAAAAAAAAAAAACCATTTAACAAAATTACCAGAGTGTTCTTCGCGATTAGCTTGATCAATGGTAGTACTATTTTCTACATGCAAATCTCTGGAAGATGAACCCTCTCCTAACTGAATCGACTCTTGTTCAGTTATCTCAACCATTTTTTCCTCCAATTATTAGATAACTAAATTAAGGTTCTATGATAATTGAATGACGGATTGATGAATATTTATATGTATAAAAATTGTGATCACGATGTATAAGAACCAAGATTGAGTAAAACACTGATTCCCCCATCGTTATCATCTGAAACCAATCTTTTTTTTGCATAATCTGTAAATATTTTGAAAGAAATTTTGAATCTGATAAGTTCTAAAACCGCCTCAATTATAGGATATTAAGTAGATTCAGAAAAATTATGATATTTGTAAAATACCGTATATACCCTTGGCTGCTTTTGTGAATTAAATAAATGAAAAATATTTTATTAATTTCTGGTTGGTCAGAAGTGGTACTGTAAAGTACTGTATATAAGAATGGAACTGTATAGAATATATCATCTATATATATATATATATATATATATATATATATATATATAATCCGGATCGATTGAGAAGGTTTTTATTTTGAGAAGATTGAGAAGGTTTTCAAAAACGATAGATTTTTAACTTTGATTCATGTTTTTCAAGCGTAAAACTCATTTTAATGTGATTAAAATTGAAAATGTGTAAAAAAAATTTGAATCAATGTTAAAAAAAACTCTCGATTTTGCGATATATGTAGAATACTGAATCATCTGTACAAATTTAATGAATCATCATCATAACTCAATTTTAACAATGATTTGTAAATCAAATTTGTGGTTTATATATTCGATTCACCAAAAAATGATGTTTACTTGTGAATCAAATAAAAACATGAATCAATTTGCTCAAACGAAGATTTCTCAATCTTCTCAAAATAAAACCTTCTCAATGGAACCGGAGCCTATATATATATATATATATATATATATATATATATATATATATATATATACTAGTTTTCGAAGCCCGCCCAATGGGCGGGCATGTCTTATAATTATCGTTAACATAATTTGCTATAGTGAAAGAAGGAGGGTAATCGTAAAGAAGTTTTTCCATAAAAATTATATTACATGTCCAAAAAGTAAAATGTAAAATACTGAATTATACTTATTGTTGGCATATTTTACTATAGCGAAAGAAGATGGTAAAAAATGGTAGGAAAGTGTACATGTTGAAAGAAAGGGTCGTACATACGAATAGCAAGATAAAGAACGAAAAGAAATATACGTTTATCGAATATGAGAGAAAATATAAAGCTTGACAACCTTCGTGTTTACAAACTTATTTACATGAATGTTGCATTTGCTAAATCATAGATGGACCAAGATGTCTGATTGACACCTTCATTCCAGAACCTTGTGAACCGGCACACATTTCATTGAAGCACTTGACTTTGAACCGTTACTACAACATTTATAACTTCAGTTAGACAACATAATATAATATATTATAAGTTAGACACCATGGACTCATTAAGACTCTAAATGAATTAATTGTAGCAAAAGAGACATCATACTCAACCTTGATTCATGGATGTTGAAACAACACTGCCATGCCATACGCTTTCCTATTAGAAGAATATAATATAATAGATATTAGAACACCAACAGAAATTAAGCATGCTATGTTTAATCTATATGAAGCATTTAGCTGAATGTAATGACTTTGTGGTTATAGTAGCCTTGTTGGTAAGACATTAAAACCACACACAAATAAGGTACACAAATTTATGATTTTACTCCAATTAGTGAGAAAGTATCAAGTTATTATACATATTAATTTAGTAAAAAAATTGTGACAATTAGTTAGTTGCAAAACGATTTTAAAGGGTCATGAATATAATGAGAGACCTTTAGAGAACTGGTATAACAATCGGTGTCCAGAATATGATGTATTGAACTGTTATCATCGAGCAACACAGCTTCATTTTTCCATATTAAGGTTCATTTTACATGTAAATATTTACATAATCATAATCTGTCAAAGACTTTACAAAACTGATCTTATAATTGTCACATCTTCAAATCTCATAAGCACATCCAAAAATATTTTACATGTAAATATTTTACATGTTTCGCTGAAAGTTATCGACTTCAACTATTTCATTATTTCATATAGCATAATGACTTTCAAAATCAATGCCAAAAACGGAATACATATAAGAGAGTACTTACAGTACAGAGAGTGAATACTCTTGTGTTTTTATCTCCATTAAAATCTAGGCTGGCCTGAAAATCAGTAACATTTAAACATCGTATCACCAATTATCCAATATTATTACATTTTTGTATGAAAATTTCACATAATCATTTAAAATAATTAAAAAATTAAAAAATTAAAAAAAATTACAGTGGTTATAAAGAGGAAGTGGTTTCTCTTTTCTGATATAGGATCTATTATAGTTTGTGTCCATCAGTTTTGGATCATCTCCTTGAACAACCAAGCGCTTGGAGTAAACAATTTACCCTGCATTGTTCGTACATTACATCACATAGCTATCCTTGCAATCAAACCATTTAAACAAACTTGCCACATCATATGCAAAATAAGAAACAAAAAACACAATCATCCTTATTCAATTGGACATGGCATTTGAGCACACAATAACCAAAATAATGAAATAATCAGGCATTCTTAGTTGTAATCATTTATGGCTTATAAAAACAAAATATCCAAATTGATCATACCTGATATTATCCGTTTATAAGTCAATAATCCATCAATATGAAGCATATGAAAAAGCAGCATCTAACAAATGACAGAATGAATCATAATCAGTTAGGTATCATCATAACAGTAGCTTGTGAACTATTACTTATGCCATACATGCTTACTCTAATTGTCATCCTGTGTATGGTTACTTTATATTCAAATATTTCATCTGCAATAATAACAGCTAGTTGTCAAGCACTTGAACTTGATGAATGCAAATATAATCACAAAGTTTAACTAATGAACCGATGCTGGCTTTGAAAGAAAGATGACAAATTCATCACTGGTCTTCTATCTAAATTGACCAGAATCCAAAGATGATGCACAGTCAGACCTAATTGTCAAGACACACCTTGCATAACAGTAGTGCACATAAAAAACCTATGTATACAACCACGAACCTACTTATACAATACCTATCACCATATCACACCTCCTTTATATCGGTAAAACGTCAAACCAACAATCCCTAAAATCTCTAAACTAAACTTCTTAATTCTACATGTTCTCAATATATCTCAATCACAAACCTATGTATATCAGCCTTGATATGCCATCCAAAACAACCCACTTGATCTTTTTTATATCTATGTATTTTACATTATGTATGTGGGTAAAGTATTTCAGCCTTGATTTCATGCCCTTTTTTGGTTTTAGTTCGCAATAAATAAGCAAATTCTAGCTTATTATTAAAACGCCAGGTCATTGACTGAGCACAACCTTGCTACATGAATCAGGTAAATTATTTAATAACGTTGGTAACCAACACATGTGAGGCATGTAGCTTCCTTTTCCTTTCCTACTCTATAGATGCCCCATTGCATAAGATACCAACACGTTGGCAACCTGCTTTTCATGCCCTTTTGATGTTGCAATGTGCCAATGTAAAAAAAGTAATATAATAAACACCATAACACATCATATTTTGTTTTTTAAATGAGAGTACTTTTTATAATGAACTTGGTATCGAAATATTAGTATATTACCTAAGGGGTTCTTCGTCGAGCCTTGCTTTAAGTAGTTCATCAAGAGCGTGGCATTTACGGTGCCATAAACTGTAAGCAAGTTCATTGACATGTTTGGATCTCCATCTACACTTTCTTCACCGCCATCCAACAATAAGTCCCCAAGGTTCAGATCTGTAAGCTTCTTTTTAGCTCATTGTGGAAATCAGCAGCTGTAAATTTGGAGAAGAATCATTTCTTGTGAGCCTAATTATTTAGCATTGCATGAGTGATGCCACAACCCAAATGGAAATCCAAGTGAGTTGCTTTATATATAGTTTAGCGCCTTTAACTGATTTTTTGTTATTTAACTATGTTTTATGTCCCTAAAATGAAAAACTACATTAACATAAGTGTAACAACGTGCTTTCTCGTGTTACAATTACCAAACTTTATAGCAAAGTAGGTTGCTATATTATGAATTTTTGCATATATAAATAGTATGTTAACATTATAGTGATTCAAATTTCATAATTTCCATAAATTTACCTCAATTTTCTTTTTCTCTTGGTAAGATCTCCATTCTTGTTTGGTGTATGCAGCGAATAAGGTGCTTTCATCAAAGTCTTCAATCGTGCTCTTCCCCTGCATTGTTGTTTAATGTAAGTTCTAGTGATGGATCTTATCATATTATTGATTGTATTCAATAAGAAGATGATAAAATTTTTAAATCGGAACACATAATTTCCTCTAAAGAACACAATAAGCAAATAAAGTTCTAGGTCTAGTTTTAATAGTACATGTTACATTGTAAAAATCATAACTGTAACACCATTAATAGTGCATGATCGCCTTCTTTCTCATTTAAAGGTCACGCTTTGCCTTTGACCTTACACGGTTTCCATCAATATGTCGTATATAATTTTCCTACATTGACCAATGAAGATAATAGTATTGATTATATAAAAATTACAAAGCATATCTTTTCATTACAATTTTTTCTCTGCTGCAAAAGTAGCATACCTGATAAGTTTCCATTATGAGTTCAATCCATTAATATCTCCATGTCTTCTTGTTCTACAGTTCTACCCACTCAACTTTTTCATAGTTCCTCTCAACAAATATTAAGATTCTATCTCAATGCATACCTGAGGGGCGGAAGTGTCATTTTGCAGTCTTCAAGTCATTGTTTCACTTAAAAACATTATTGCAGTTGAAGTTTTTTTTGGCTCATATAGCAGTATTGAAAACATATTTGAAGTGTTTCCAGTAGATTCTTTGGCTGCCTATAGATTAGTTTTTGGCTCAAATAACAGTATTGAAACATAAAGACTTTATACTCTACTCTATCAATATGAGAAAGATGGAAAATACATAAATAGGGTCATGACTCAGAACAGGCCAGGTTGACCCAAAACACTGTACGTCCAAAACATAGTCTTTTAAATGGGATAGTTGGGAGGTTATGAGAATTAGTTAAATACTGACCTGGGTGACTTAACATGGTCCCATTTGACATGTTCAACCCATTACCTTTTAGCTCAGTTTCATTAACCTGTTTAAACCATCAGAGAAAAAATTTAACCATAATTGGCCGAGTCAAAATTGGCACATGTAATATGATAGATTAACAATTTAGCACGTACCCCCCATTTCAATTCATTATTCTAAAAACCCGTCAATTTTGAACAGATCTGAGTGATGCATTCATTCTTCTATCATTCTTCTAGAAGAATGAATTTCCTCTTTAACCGACAGATCTGAGTGATGTTGGTTAAGGAGCTCACTTAGAGGGCAACTTATCCTTAACAGAATTTACTTCTAACTCAATCGAAGTTTAAAAAAATTTCCTCTTTAATCATATCTTACAATTGCCACTTTCACAGAATATAACATAACATGACCCGTTACACTACCTACACAACCCACTTAGATTGCCACTTTCACAATATAACACAACATACCTTTTGCTAACTAAAGTGTTTGCACAGCAAATCTTTGGGCTGCAAGTCTCGCATGAGTGCTCACATATTTCGACCATTAATATTTTTGACCACCACCATTACAAAATCCTATCATCATGGACCATTGGTGGTAATGTCACAGACCTACATCTCATATGTGCACTGTAATATTGCATTTTTTAAATTAACTTAACAATCTCACACTATATAGAAATATAGAATCATACATCACGTCTCCTCGTCCTCAAATCTTCAGAGCTCAAATTGCAGTCGCTATTGTTCCTGGCTCGAGCCAACCATATCACCCACTGAACAGCAGCGTTGCGCCACACTACCAGTACCACCAGTACCTTAGATTAGCATCAGGTTCTGCCTGCCATATGTTTTGTTAGACCGCGACATCAGCTCCAAATTATAAGAATGCAAAACATGAAAGAACTATGATCAATTCTGAAGTTTATATGTTACGTACATTTCAGTCGCCATATATTCAGAATGCATATAAACCTGTAACTTAGATATATTATCATTGAACAAAACTGCTCTTTACAGCCTTTATAACCATGATATCATCCAAAATTGAAGCATTTCCGACTACATCTGTAACATGTGTAACATGTAGAAGTGACCAAGATACCAATTAGTTCCACACAAATCTTGAAGTTGTTATCCCATTTGCACTGTCTTTTGGATCATAAGATCATTAACAACATACTGCATATACATAAATCTCATACTTTGCCATAAGTTTGGTTTTTTTTCTCGTAGCATAATCTTCGATACTCTTTTATGTCAACACATTCAGATGTATGCATGTTCCTGAACTCTTGATAGCCGCCAATTGTGACTTCTATCTCAGCGCGGTGAGAACGGATCAAAGTAACATTTATCAAATATTCAAAGAAAGTGACAAAGAAACTGTGCAAATATCTGATCATGCTGAAAGATGTTACCTGTTATTTAGGTTCTGCTTTCTTCTCATATATGTATATTCTGGTTGTAGGGTGATTGCAACTGTTATGGCTCTTCCAAATACTTCAACAACAGATAAGTTAGCATACGCAGAATGTCAAGTACATCGTGCCCTGAAGAATCAGCATACCTGATGCTATCAAAACCTCTTTGTACTTCTTTTTTCATTACCATGCTAGGCTAGAATGCAATAAACAATACAAAAAGCATAAACAATAATTTGAATTCTGTACTTCTATAGAAAACTGATCTACTCATGAAGAGTAAAAATCGACATCATGTATCGAAGACAAAAAACACAAAACTTTATCTTTTTTCTTTGTTTCTAACATAGCCCATATTCTTTTTTTTCACTTTATAATCAAATAAAGTATCCCAAAATTTAATAAGCCTATACAGATTCTTCAAGCTCCAAAGGAGCGAAATATCTAAGGTTTTCATCAAGATAACACAATAGTAAGAGCAATGTGAGTTGATATGTAGAATCAAGAGAACATTAGATTACGATCACTTTGAGTTCATTATAAAAAAAACAAAAATAGCGTGCCATACCGATTAAGACGTTGAGGAGATGAAGCATGAAGAGGAAGAGAACATTGTTCGTTAACAATCCTTCTATCAACTCTTTGAGATGTGCTTAAAATACTGTAAGCTTAAGGCAATAAAGAATACACTTATCTATTGGAATGCATACACGTACTGGTATGTAGAAGCACAGGTTCATATGAATGATATTAGGGTTTATTGTGATGATCGAAAAGGTTAAATATTAATTTAAAAGATTGTTAAAACGGAATATATATAAAAGATAATTACTTAATATAATTTTTGTAGATAAATTGTATTTAGTATAGGATTCCAATATAATTATAGGCATTTATAGATTATAATATGCAAAATAATTATCAAAATAACTTGTTACCCAAGTGGTAAACACACAAGTTATTTATCAAAACAACCAAGGTTCAAACCTTGCAAGGAACCTTTTTTATAAACAATTTTCAAAAATGCTTACAAAAATTCCGAAAATTACAAAAAATTCCGAAAATTACAAAAATAATAATAAAATTCCGAAATTTAATAATTATTTGCTTAGTTGGACAACAAATGCTTATGTGGCATATAATGCTTATGTGGCATTGACGTGGCATTGAGGTGGCATTGAGGTGGCATTAATGCCAAATGCCTCCTGTTATATATAATATAGAGATATATATAGAGATTGGATCATTTGAAAAGTTCATCTCAAGAGAAAAGTGAGAGAAGTGATCTCATCCGTTAGATCTCCCTCCCTTCACCTCCTTTTTTTCCTTCCCAACTCAAGGGGCTTCTTTGTTACTTTTTTTATTTGTCAAGGGCTGTTTTTGTAACTTTTAAAATTTCTTATTACTAATGTCAAACAACCTCAATATATATTCACGTGAGTGAGATTTTTTTTTGCACATGTACACATAAGATGAATTACTTTCTATTCCAATTTACCATTTGACTGAACATAAAGTCATTCCCAGGTCTTAAAAAAATTACTTTCAACTGTTTTTGCAATAACATAACTTTTGGTAATTACATATAACAACTAAATATATATTAACTTTGGACAAAAAGAGTTACAGACCAGTCTGATGTCTAGAATCATATTACAAATCAAGCATTATCTACATCTGTATCTAATTTACAATGATTTGTGTACATGAGAACTTGTATGGAGGCTTTAATCTTCTTGTAGACAAATATCTAAAAATGGAAAGAATATTTCACACACGTATCATGGTTTATCATTATAGCTTTTGTAGACTTGAGTTAGCCTCGAACTTGAGTAGTAGGGATAAGGGGTTCCCGAAGATTGTCTGAACTTGCAGAATATACCATGGACGCGTGCTGGGTCCTGATAGGCTGCACTAATTTGCGCCAAGAATTGAGGCATGTCAGGATAATATTGATCTTCTTTATCTTTCTTTAGTAACGTCTACAGACACAAAGATACCAAAGGTATAGTTAAGTATGAATAATCGGTAAGAAACTTATACTAGCAGCTTTTGTGAGCCTAGAATCCTAGCTTCTCGGGTTTTTGGATGTGCATTTTTTAATCACAATACCCAGAACATTTAGTTTTAAAACACAAATCCAAACACCATATATATCCAGTTATGGAAAAATCAAAGGACATTTATAGCATATTATCAAAAAAGTACTTTGTAACATACCTCGGTTGAGTAAGCCATAAAATGGGCAAAAAGCGCTTCCGACAATATTCATTAAACAGAAGTGTGATAATCGGGAAGAGGCAAAGTTGCAGTGGTAGCATGAGGAAGCTTCTTCAGAGTAAAGATTCCAAATGCTATGAATTGCATCAAAACAAGAGAGAAAATAGTAGAATCGTGAACAACTGACCAGAACTTCCCAGCAGATTCATATCTGGGCGCATAGACATTTAAAAGCTGCATGTAAACATAGCACTCAATCACTCATCGTATTAAATTACAGAAAAGTAACCTTAAACAGCAAGTGACTCGTAGCAGTTAGTACTATTCATAAACGACATAAATATTTCCAAAATTGTAACCTAGTAATTTCAAACAAAGTTTGTAACAGGTGTGTTGTAGTTTAAAAAATATGAAATATGAACTCACCTGGTTACGGTAAATGATGTATGCAAGACAAAATTAACCCAAGAGAAAGGGAATGATGAGAGGAGCCAAGAAAAAATATGTAAATCCCAAAAGTCCAAAGAAAATAATCTTTGGAATGTCTTCATGATAACGAAAAGATGGGATTGTAAATTCATTCTTTCACAAATTTAGCAGCAGTGTCACCAGCAGCCAATTCCAGCTTCTGCTATCACTACTTCGTTCTCTATGAATGCCATTGAATGTCCAAAATAGCAGGTTTTTCTGTTGCACACAGTTGACCCACTATCATTAATATGCAACCTGATTGCCCGTTTCATAATAATGGGCTAAATTTCCACCTGTTGATAAATTGAAGTAGATAAAGATAAGTGGGACTTGTTGTAGGCGTTCTCAACATACATTTTGAAATGACATATCAAAGGGCGCATATCATCCCATGTTGAATTCAAACAGATGGCAATGCGTTAAGTCAAAATTAAGATTAGAGTAGATAAAGCAAAATACAGAAACACTAATGCACTAATTATACTCATTGACGCCCTAATGTTGTCCATCGATGCACTATTATGTACCTTTTCGATGCACTAATCATACACATAGATGCCCTAATATATACCTTTAGATGCACCAATTAACGAGGAAGGGCGCCTAGAATACGCAGTGTATAATATTTGGTGCTCGTTATTTTCAGATTCATTTTTTCTAGAGGTATCAACCGCATGCCCTATCTACACATTTTGTATTGTTTTGAATAAAAGATACTAGACTAATTTTTACTCTTAAAAATACATCTATATGAAGCTTAAATCTCTCTACTGTTTTTTAATAATTGTTGTTTAAGAAACTATACACAAAGTTGTTAATCTTAAACAAATACTGTACGTAACACAATAAACTAAAATAATAATAAAAAAGTAAATGGGTGGCAGGAAATGGAATGTGAAAGAGGGGGGACAAAAACATGAATGATGCAGTGGAATATTAGAGCAGCAATATATGATGAGGTTGCTTTTAATTTTATGAACAAAAGTCCAAATATCGTTATTGTTGTCTGCATGCCATTGCTACTGCTCATTACAAATCATAATCGGTTGCAACCAATTATACTGTAATATATAATGATGGATATGTACTTAGTACCTTTTTCATTAATGTTGCAACTTTTTCTTTCACATCTTCTATCGTTAGTTTTTTCTTAAGCTAGAAAAAACTCAAGCACATCTCATTGATCACAAGTCACAACTCTCCATTAGTAAGATACTCTTAATTTTTTCCTCTAAAACGAAGTTAATTAGACAAATCTAATTATACTCTTTACTTGAAATGATGCACTAATTATACTCATTGATGCACTAATTTTGTCCATTGATGCATTATTATATACCTTTTTGATGCACTTAAGATAGTGATTAAATAAAAGACGGTACCCTTAACAGATTAGTTACGTCAAAAAAACAGTAGGTATCATATAGTTCATGGTATACCGTGTTTGGAATTGCTTATTGAAACTACGAGCTTTTCAAAAAATAGAAGCATATAATCAACTGCAATGAAACCCAATGCAGCAGACAATGTTTATTTTGTTTGGGATCCCGTGCAACCCAATCCGAAACTGCATATTTTAAGCTTCTTGTTTGACCTTCATATTTCCCGTAGGGATGTAACAATAGTATTTTATCCCTTAGCAACTTAGACACTTGATATAGTGATTGAATAAAAGACTCTACCCTTAACAGATTGCATACGTCAAAAAATCAGTAAGTATCATATAGTGCAGTAATTGGTATACCATGTTTGGAAATGCTTACTGAAACTACTAGCGTTTTGAAATAAAGAAGCATATAATCAGCTACAATGAAACCCAATGCATCAGAAAGTGTGTTTATTTTGTTTATGCTCCAGTGCAACCCAATCCGAAACTGCATATTTTAAGCTTCTTGTTTGACCTTCATATAATCAAGTGAGCATTAATACTTTACTTAATTACTTCTATCCAAACACACACAAAATCCTTTATCAGTTCTCTTTTTCTTTTTTCTTTTTTGAAAAGACAAAAACTATTTATCTGTTATATAATAAAAGAATAAGCATTATATGGACCAAATAACTTCAACTCTTTGAAGTATTCTATGGAACTAATCCACCTACCAGACAACAAACTCGTTGTTAAAAAAGGTAAACCTGCAAATCATAGTCTGTTGAAAATACGGACTAAATATACAAATATAACACAACAATAAGCTATCACCCCCTATTGAAAATACGGACTAAATATACAAATCTAAGACAGGAATAAGCTATCACCCCCGTAAATCTGATTGTGACAAGAGCCTAGAAGTATTATATCCTCTACATCCAAACCATCAATTTTGCATAAAGTGTATGCAAACTATAATTTAAGAACATTCATCCATCATTTAGAAAAAGGTACCTTCTGGTGGCTGAAGAAGTTGTCAATTGTGTGCGGCCAGCATTTCTTTCTTCAGTTGTGTAAGTATGTCTTCCATCGTGTACTCCCTTTGCCAATTTGTTAGTATCCCAAACTTCCTTGGGTCCACGTGCAACATGGTTTGTGTTAGCAAGCCCCTACATTAACAAAAGAAATTTCAAGATAAAAGAAAGATAATATTACTCAATAGTTTTACTAGATCTTACTCCTGATAATATAATCAGCCGCCCTTGTTGCCCTAATATGTCTAAACAGATGCACAAAATAGATGCAATAAACACAAATATAGATGCCTTAATATCTTTAACGATGCCCTACTCTTACTCATTGATGCCCTAATCTATTCATCGATGCACTAAATATACAAGCACATGCCCGAGTAGCTGCAACAATGCAATAAACATACAAACAGGTGCCCTAACTTATAACATGATGCTCTTATCATACTAATAGGTGTCCTAATACATTTTTTGATGCACTAATCAAACAAACAAATGCCCTATTTTGACATTAGGCTCTTAACATACTAAGAGATGTTGTAACATATTTTTTTGATGCACTAATTATACAAACAAGTGTTGTAACAAGTCGATTGATGCCTAAAGTATACTAACAGGTGCACTAACTCTTATTTTAGATGCAATAATCAAACAAACAGATGCCTAATTTATAACGTGATGATCTTATCTAACAGATGCCGTAACACATTTTTTGATGCACTAATCAAACAACTAGATGCCCTAACTTATTCAGGATGCACTTATTCAGGATAATGAAATCATCAATCAGGATGCACTTATTCAGAAAAACTAATGAACTCATCTCTTACTATGGTTATTAATACCATAGTAAGAGATGCAATAACATCAATCAGGATGCACTAATACAGAAAAACTAATGTTGTAACATATTATTAAGGCAGATGCACTAAATTGTAATTTAATATATACAAATGCTTTAATATGTGATTTCATTCAACAATAACAACAATTATTTTATAATTGACACAATGATGCACTAAAATATCATATAAATTAATAAAACCTATAATTAAACACTTACTTTAATTTCTACTGAACGGAATTAGGTCACTGATTATTTGCTAATCGGAGTGTGTGTTTTTTGATCGGAGTGTGTGTTTCTGATTGGAGTATGTGTGTTTTCGATCGGATTGGGTGTGTTTCTGATTGGAGTGTGCTTGTTTTTCAATCGAATTTGTGTGTGACAGTGATGGTGGCAACGGTGGTGGTGGTGACGATGATGGTGGCGACGGTGGTGGTGGCGACGGTGATGGTGGAGATGGAGGTGGTACTGATTGTGAGTGTGTGTGTGTTTTTGTTGTTGGTGGTGGTATAAGAATACCGTAAATTCTTTTTTTTTTGTTTTTTTACCCTGAAGATTGTAATGTTTCCATAATCTACCCTATAACTTTTTTTCTCACTTTTCTCTCTAATTACACTTTTCTCTAGAACCGGACTCTATATATATATATATATATATATATATATATATATATATATATATATATATATATATATATATATATATATATATATATATCTACTATCTAAAATGGAAAAACCCTCAAGAGGAAATGTGAAAAGTTGAAACTTGAAATTGAAAGTCAAAGTTTTTCAAACCTCTCAAATGTCACAATATAGTTTCAAATGTCAAATGAGTCTTACGTACAACACATACAACACAGGAAAGTCACAATATTAAAAAGATTTTGCATGGAAATAGTCAAATGATTGTGCATGGAAAGTATTCTTGAGATTGTGCATGGAAAGTATTCTTTGTGTTAAAACAATTGATACTACACCAATTTACACAAACAAAAAGCGGGAATTTTCAATTTTCAAAATGTAAATAAGTTTTGCCTATATAAACAACCCTCAAGAGAGTTGATGCTACACGAATTTACAGAAAAAAGAAAAAGAAAATCAAAGTGATGACGAAGATGAAGATTAAAAGTTATGTTTTCGTTTTTTTTTAAAACATCTCGTTTTACAATAAAGACGTGACGATGTATTTATTTCTTTAGTTTCGTTTCCATCAAATGAAAGTAATCGTTGTTGATCTTCGTATTATACTTGTTTGTTTTTAACTTTCGTCATCAGTTGTGATATTAAATAAATTGTGATATTAGATAAATTGTGTTGCGCCAATTTTTAACAACTAACAAATGTGGCACTAATTTAGTAATGATATTAAATAAATTGGGATATTAAATAAATTGACAATGTGCTGCGCCAATTAATGTATAAAGTTTGTGAAAAACGTTTTGGAGGAACTTCCTATATGAATTTGCCGCCAACTCTTTTAGTAGCATTTTATTATTAACTTTTAGGTAACTGCTCTATTTGACCTAGATATTACCTTCGTTTTTAAGTTAAACATATATTCATTACCTTATATACAAAATCACATGAAAGTATATTCTTATAAATACCATAGACAATGTCCCAATCTACTTAGGGTTACAATTTCTCATTACGACTTTCATGATGAATATTGACAACACAGTCGCACGTGAAGTATTTGTTTTAGAAAATCAAGATGTCAACATGCTTGACCAAATTGCAACGAATGTCACGGTAAATATGTTGTATCTTACATATGATTATGATTTACGTCTGTTACCACATCATTTTTCATGGTAAGAGTTTGCCATTCATTTTGACGTAAAAAGTACTTTTGGCTGGGATGTTCTTATATGCTTTAAGATTAGTTATTAGAAACGTTAACAATCCATGTCACGATTTATTAGAAACGTTCTTATATGCTTTAAGATTATTTATTCTAAAATTAGTCAATGACGAAGTATATCACAATTGATGTTCATACAATTGATGATCCATGTCACGTCATTATTTTGTAGACAGATTTGGGACCAAGCATAAACTCTCATACAATTGATGTTCATGTTGATGTCGAACAACTAGCCGGAGCTACAACGGCTAAGATGGATCGAATATGTCATCAATGCTGAGATTGCTGTGGGACAGCACGCTGGAGTTAGAGTGCTCTTGCCAAGAATTCCTCTTGCTCCATCTGAAGACGACATGTTCCCTTTCAAACTAAAGAGAACACAATTTCCCGTGCGCCTTAGCTTTGCGATGACTATTAATAAAGCTCAGGGCCAAACAATTCCAAATGTGGGTGTCTATTTGCCAGATTCTGTTTTCTCTCATGGCCAGCTTTATGTGGCATTGTCTAGAGGGATATCTCGTAGAACAACAAAGGTATTGGTTAAACCAGTCAAAGAGTTCCGTCAAGCAGAAATCTATACCTCAAATGTCGTGTATCAAGAAGTTTTACGTGACGAGTAACATGTGTTGTTAGTTAATATTTCATAATTGATGTAATCTTTTATTTTAAGTTTCATTAAATATTTTTCTATGTCGTTTGATATATGTTAAGAATTTTTGCTAGAGTGGAATTATCACATGTTACAACAGTTTGTAATTACATTTTCATCATTTTTCACGTTCTATTTTGAACGTTATACAAAACACTTACCACAATATCGTATATCGTTAATTATCTGCCGCTAGAAAACCGATGCCGCTAGGCACGGGTACTCGCCTAGTATATATATATAGAATCCGGATCGATTGAGAAAAGTTTGAGATTGAGAAGATTGAGAAACAATCTTAACCCTTTATCTCATCAAACCAAGTTAAGGGTAAGATTGACAATTTACAACTTTCATTAATTGATTTTTCTTATCCATTTAATATGTATTTCAATTAGAGTGCAAGCGTTTTTAAATTTTTACTCCATCAAATTTGAATGATGAAATGGCCTGCTGAACCAACTTTCATCCTACCATTTCTTTTTTTGTCTCGTTTAGCAATTTTAATCCTTCCATTTAAACATAAGTAAGAATACTCTAACCATTTTATTAGTTATAATCACATAACTAGTTTTAGCAATAACTTATTAAATTGTTTTGATTCAGCTTTTTCATTTTATTTATCTATTTAATTGTGCCAATGTTTTAAAATAGCTATCGAAGAATAATTTATGTTAATATTTCAAGTATCGCAAGTACAACTTAGCAATAGCTTTTTTATGCATTTATTCATATATCTATTTTTGATTCATTTTTCTAGATTATGCGATTCACAAAATTTGACGTCGTCATGGAGTAAGATGTGAGACTTGTCATCGGACTTTGATGATTGTCACTAATGTATATATGATGATCCGTACATGATTCATATAAAACACTAACATTTTTTTGTTAATGATTCACCGATTCTTTTATGATTCACAAATTCTTTTATGATTCAAAATCAAAATATTAACATAGTTTATTGATGATTCACTATCAAATGATTTTATGATTCATTATCATAGTTCGTTAGTGATTCAATATTCAATAATTAATCACTTTAACGATTCACATTTATATATGATTCATTAGAAAATATAAACTATATGATTTCTCCGATTGTAAATTAATACTCGTTAACCCAACAGTGATTTAATGTGAATCTTAGTGTAGCTACAAATCTATATTATTGATAATCTAACAATAATAAAAGTAATAGTGATTGATTTAAAAATAACCAAAAACAATCCCGTATAAAAACAAAACTACCATTCTAGTAGTAGTTTATCAGTTCCAAGTTTGAAATTTCAAATTGTAGGAGTCTAATATTTAATTAAAATATGGCTTCTTCTAATTACTTATTTACCCTTACCATTATTTTAAATGACTTATTAAATGATTCAAAATTAATATAATTGAATGGCTAGGATCAATTCTTAATCTTCTTAATCTCAAAACCTTCTCAATGAAACCAAAGTATATATATATATATATATATATATATATATATATATATATATATATATATATATATATATTTAATAATTACTAATTTCTTATTTTACTTCTACGTGAATTTCATTCAAGATGTTTGTTTACGTTACTTTTTGCAATTTTTAATTTTGCAAGAAACGTATATTAAAATAATCTCTTCAATAATAAAAGTATAGGTGAAAACGAGTCTAGTCGAATCCGAGTTTATCGAGTTCAAGCTCGGCTTAGTTATATATATAAAGTTCGAGCTCGTTTCAACACTCATATATTAAGCTCGAGCTCGAACTCATGAAAATTTTTACAAACTCGAGCTCGTTTCGGGCTGGACTAACGTATATAACGTGATAAAGGAAATAAATTTCAAAGGCTCGTTAACCAAACTAGATTTGTGCTCGATTATTTTTTTTATGCTTGTTTATATATGGTTATATGTATAGACTACATATAAATGTATAAATTTTTATGGTTGAACTAACGTATATAACGTGATTAATGGTTAAAATGCTTAACAGCATAAGAATATAATATATGAACAATATATGACTACTTGAGAGATAAAATTACAATACAATGTTTTTAAATATTTTTTTAACACTTTATATTTATGTTGCTACGATGTGTTAATTTTATGGCTCAATTGTTTTATATAATGTTTATTATTTATGTATTATAAGAATGAAATTGCATTATAGTTAAAGATCATTCAAATATTTTTGTACAAAAATGAATAATGTTTTGTTTTTATTATTAAAAATTAGATATTTACACTTCATATTCAAATTCAGATGTACAACTCAGATTTAAATTCAATGCCTTTTAATATATATATACATAACTTTAAGTTTCGTGCGAAATAAAAAGTGTAAAAGTAAAACATGAAATAGAAAAAAAAAACAAAAAACAAAAAAAGTGAGTTAAGTAAGTTACATTAATAAAAAAAAATGAGTTACTCCCTCCGTCTCAAAATTATTGTCATGAGACAAGAATCACAAAGTTTAATAAAAGTGGGACCCTTATAAATCTCAACCACTCAAATGGAATATTCCTCAGTTATATTCTCTTTTTCTTACTAAATATGGAAAGTGGACAATTAATTTGAGACATCCATAAAAGGAAATATGGACAATAAATATGAGACGGAGGGAGTATATCAAAGGTCCCACTTATTTAATTCTTTTGGGGAAATACGAGCAAAAGAAGGTAGCGTGGTTACCGAAGTTTAATTATTACCCATTAAATACAACTATCACAATTTACGATATAACTTTGGGATTTGTGTGTTTTTGTTGTAAATAGTATTAATGTTGAGAACTTTGGAACTTGAGAGTCAGTAGCAATAAATATAATTAAATATGTGTACAGAACAATATAGTTTGGTTATTTAATGATTTTTTATATCATTTTAAGAAAAATGATTTGCACATTTTTTTTTGGCACATTTTAATGCGTGCATCAGACAATTATATTTTAAATATAATCTGCTTTAACTGATTGTATATTGAAGTGTCTCAATAAAAATTGGAAATGTGCAAATCAATTTTAATCATTAATATTGTTTTTAAAAGTATTTAGAAGTGTTTATTATCAAGAACAATACAAATTTAGCCACTTTGAACTAGTTTTACCGTTAGTAAATATCTATATATTAGAGGTGTGCAAGAAACCGAAAAACCGAACCTAAACCGAAAAAAACCGAAGAATCGAAACCGATTGAAAAACCGACGGTTCGGTTTTTACATTTTGAAAAAACCGAAGTTTTTGGTTCGGTTTGGTTTTAGCTTTAAAAACCGACCAATAGAAACCGAACCGACATTTAAAGTCAAAATAATATATCTTGCCTTGTTGTTCATAAATAATATAAGTACTTTATTTTGATATATTCTTTTTACATTACCGTTGTCAATGATGCATTTCAAATGTGTGATAACTCTGCTAATATTTTATTTTGTAACAATATACATAACACAAATGTGTTTTAAGGTAAAAAAAATGGGTACACAAATGTCACAAGAACACATTAAGTTTGAATGTTAATGGTTGTTCCTGTTGAAGATGGTGCAATTACATCAAAATATTGAAGATCTTGTTCCAACATCATTCTTTTTTCGTTTGCACACCTTTCAATTGTTTCAGTGTACCTTTCAAGCTCTAAAGAATCTTTGGAACTTGGAGGCAACTTTGAGAATGTTGGCACTTGATTTAAGACGGTTCTTTACCCGTTTTAGTACCGTTGTACTGGCCGGTACCGGTTTAAGAAATGGTTCTATTTTATGATATATGTCAAATCTACTTTGAAAAAGCAAAGCTCGATAAATCGTATAGAAACCGAAAAAACCGAAAAACCAAACCGAAAAAAATCGGCAACCGAAAAACCAAACCGACACAAAACCGAAACCGAATGGTTTCTAAAAATCAAAAACCAAAAATTTTCGGTTCGGTTTCGGTTTTATACAAAAACCGAGCCAAACCGAACCATGCTCACCCCTATTATATATGTATCCATGAGGATGAAATATACGTGAAATTTAGCCGTTTTACAATAAACCAAATGAAATATTGTTTTTGATTTTCTTCTCTAATTGGGCCTCATCTTAAACAACAACACCAATAGTTTGTGTTAACTGCTTTAAAATAGTGATTTTTGCGTTTAACTAAACCCAACTCGTTTTATAAATTTATCTACAATAACTAATTATAACTCGTTACTAACTCAAGTGTCCCATTTAGTTACATTTTCTGGCTCCGTTCTTGTATATATGCAAATAATATGTAAATTTTAATTGGTATATATGTAATTGACCTTTATTAAAAAGACATGAGAGGGTAAAGGTTTAAAACCTGGTTGATAAAGTTCTAAGTGTTAGTTATGAAAATGTCAAAGAAATGGATTAACATAAAAGAAATGATTCATGCAACCCTAATCGATCAACATCTTTAACTTTATAGAGTTACAAAAGTGAATAACTTTTGTTTAACTTATGCAACAAAAAAAAATGTACTTCATATCTTAGAGGATCTTGCACAGTTATGCTAGATAGGTCACTCCTACATAAAGGTAAAGGTACCACTTGAAAGAAAACTTTGGCGAAAGATTGAGACACTAATACATCTTACAATTATAACCACATTAGGTTATGGACTAAAATCTGTTCAAAAAAGGTTATGGACTAATATTATAAGAAACCAAATGGTAGTTGGAGACTTGGAGGCTGACTAGAAAAAAGATTCGTGTAACACGACTACACGAGTTGCACGATAGAGGATCGAGATACCAACGTTAGCCTATCAAATGGCTGATCCCACCATGTATCAATTTGTTTTTTGTTCACGAAAACAACAATATATGTTTTCACCGTTTCACACGTACGATAAGACGTGGAATTTGTATACATGCACGATAAGACGTGGAATTTGTTATCATATCATCACGGATAAGATGTTTATGACGTGGAGAAAAGTTCATTATAGAACTCATATTTGTCATAAAACCAATCAACCAATCATAGCCACTCATTTCTTTTATTAAAATATATTCACCTTTTTTTAAAAAATTAAATATCTCACAAACCGTTAATCGTTACGCCAAAAAAATCATACAATCTCGACGAGAATTAAATTATCTTTCTATAGATATGCATTTTTATATACTTTCGATGAACTTTTTTTTTTTTTAAATTTCGCCCAGAAAAATCACATGTGATTTGTTAAAATCATATGTGATTTGATTTTTACGAATCACATATGATTTTTACAAATCACATGTAATTTTGCTGGGCGAAATTTAAAAAAAAACTTCGTCGAAAGTATATAACAATGCATATCTATAAAAAGATAATTTAATTCTCGTCACGATGGTGTATTTTTTGTAGCTTGAATATTTACCGTTTGCAAGATATGTTATTTTAAAAAAATGGTGAAAAATGATTTTTTATTAATTTAGATAGAAAATGAATAGCTATGATTGGTTCATTGGTTCTATGACAAATATGAGTTTTATATGGATCTCAACTCTTATGTACCCTGACATGGCTAATGATGTTGACTTTATAGGCTTCACTTATTCATTAAAAGTTAAAGTTTACAAAAATAAAGAGTGAAGTTTAAAACTTTAAATGATTGAATTTGGAAAGGAGAAACTGGATGGATCTTCTATATACTCTGTATTTAATTTCTTGCACAATTACTACTATTAATATCCTTTTACCTCATATTTTCATCCCTTTTATCTTTCTGCTAACACTAATTAAGTAAAGTTTTTCATAAATATTTGTTTCGTGTAGGGTTGAGCATCGGTTTAAGACCGGATCGGACCGGCAAAAAACGGACCGGACAGAGACTGAATTAGACAAAATTCATGGACCGAGAACCTGACTGAATGTGTTTGATCCAGTCTTTCGGTCGGTCTGGTCCAAAAAGGCATTATTTGTCGGTTTGTACGTAAGACCGGACCGAACCGGACTGATACCGAAGTTAAAAAAAAGTTGGGACCGAGATCGGACCGCTGGTTCTTCGGTTCGGTTGATTTTTGGTCGGTCCGATCGGTTTTTGGGTCTGCAATGCTCAGCCCTAGTTCCGTGTTTTTCTATTTTTTTTATATTTTTGACTTATCAAATTTTATATCATCTAGTCTGTACTTTCTGTTTCATAATGTAATAACAAAAACATTATTGAAAAAAAATGAAAATGCTAAAGGGTGTATACTTGTGTTTTTGAAGGTTACCGTAATCTCATCCCCTTCTTACACTGATAGGCATGATTAATAAAGAAAAGTGAACCATATTTATAACTTTTGTTAGTTTATGGACACAAACGAGTTAGTGATTTATAAAAATCTGACATGGCATGTTATAACCTTTGTAAAGTTTATAGCATAAGTATCATTTGGCGAACAATGTAAAGAGTTACATGTCAATATGTAAGCGTGTTCAAAACTTACATAAGCTTAAGTTTATAATAACCGAAAGGTTTATACATTGAAATGTGTTTATTTTTTTACTCCACCAATAAGGTTGAATTTCTCTCTTACATGATACACATTTTCAAACCTCCATCTCTCAGTGAACCGACTATTTTTTTGCAAGCAATGTTATATTTTCCTACTCAATATGACTACTTATCGGCTTACCCATATAATCATGTAACATGTGTGATGCGATATCTATTTTTTTTTCTTCTAATTTGATTTCATAAAAAAATGTGTAGATTGGCGGGAATACCCTGATCCCGGGTGCCTTTTGGCACCAGCTATTGTCCACCCCACAAGGAATAGCTCCAGCAACTCTCCTGACCTAGTGAGGCACCAACTGGAGTGAGCATGAAGACTCGGACCCCTGAGCTCTTATTCCACAAAGTCTCTCCAGTGTGCTCATAGGTTTTGTGAAGGTGAGTACTTATATGAAGCAAATGTCAAAGATGAGACTTGAATCTGAGTCAATTGACTCAAACACAAGTGCTCCACCATTGGACTGATGCTCCATTGGTTTTTCTAATTTGATTAGTTGATATTTCACTTGTTTTAATCATATGGGTAGAAGGATATGCAGGAACAAAATGTAAGAAGAAAAATATTTTTTTTTTCGTAAAGTTTGAATCTTCAGTACGTTTTCATTCTTTTTTAAAATGAATTTATTAAATAAGTACTAGTATCGTGACCGATAAAAGGGTAAAAACATGTTACGACTAAATTTAATCAAGTCACTCTCGGATCACATCATAATATAACCAAGCCGAATTAACCTTCTAATCCGATAACGTGTAAAAATTGCGATATTTTTTTCAAGAGTTTCCTCCTTAGAAGTTCCATATCAAAATAAACATCATTTTTTAAAACGGCATGTAACTCAAGTTGTTGTTTGGACAACAACTTAATTCAAATAACACCTTGATCCTATTCAAGGCCGGCCATGGTACTAGGTGAACAAGGCGGACCGCCTATGGCAGCAAAATATGGAGGAATCAAAATATTTTGTTTTCTTTGAGTTGTGAAGCGGGAAAAAATGAGAGTTTAGATGGTTGGAGTGAACTTGAAAGTTGTAGTAAAAAGAAAGGTAAAAGCTATAAATGCTTAATGTACTTTAAAAAAACAACTCATTTTGCATACTCTACTTCATTTATTTTCATAATACATAATTGAAAACGTTTGTTAAGGATATTTTTATCATTTCGTACACATCTTTCATCTTTTATATCCTAACATAAGATAATAGTTACTTGAAACATTAAAACAATAAGAAAAAATGAACGCAAACCGAAACTGGAATATTGTGACATAAATCCATAAACAATTCTTGCCCAGATGAGCACCAATATAGTCTGAGGATAAAACAAGTAAAAGTTATATGTGTAAACTATGATTATTGCTTAAAAAACATAAACATCAATAATAACCACTAAGTAAAAGTAAAAGCTTTCGATGATGTTGTTCCATTGCTGGAGCTATTGTGTCGGGAAAGCGCGGTGGCGCGGGCGCTAACATATGTTTTGTATTGGATCGTTGATTAAGTACAATGAGTATAGAGAAGAAACCAAGGCACACACGGATAAAAACACAACAACGATGGTGATGACATCATCACTGATTAAGTGCGATGGTGATGACGTCATCGTTAGTGTGGTTACTAATGCAAACCAGACCCAGCGGTAAGAATACTAGCCTTCTAAAGAGGAGGTCAAGAGTTCGAATCCAACGAAAAGAAAATTAATCCCCTTATGGCCACGAAGGTTCACCTACGCTTTTATAGTTTTGAGTATGCTATTGAACATCTTAAAGGGCTAGTTTTTCAGTTTTGTTGGTTATGTTCCTTGGTTTTTCTCTTGTTCTGTTTTGGTTGTAGTTTTGTATAGTGCGTGTATGAGCTCATTCTTGGAGTCTCTTTGTTAATATATCCCAGCTTCCAAAAAAATAAGGAGGAAATAGTTTTGATCAAGGTTGCAAAAATCGCGAATCGGTAGTGAGGCGGTCGACCCCCCTGTAGCTTGTAATCGGTCTAGGCGGGATTAATCGGTGATTAATCGGATTGACATTTTTAGCGAGTTTTGCGTATATCCGTCGAGTTTTGGGTATTCCCCGAAAGATTTTCCTTAAAAACATCTTGTAATAGATGTAAAAAGCGACTATAAGAGATTACATTTGTTCAGCGTTGCAAAAATAGCGAATCGGTGATAAATCGTATTGGCATTTCTTGCAAGCTTTGGGTATTTGCGGCAAGTTTTGGTATTCCCGGAAAGATTTTCTTTGAAAAACATCTTGTAATACATATAAATAGTGACTATAAATAATTAAAACTAATTTACAGCGAGTTTAGGGTATTTCCAACAAGATTTATAAGTTTTTGGCAAGTTTGACCATCGTTAACCGCCTTTGACCCTGGTTGAACGATTTGTTTGAACGATTTACAAAAATCGGCAAGGTCGATGGCCCAGTAGCACCTAATCGGTGATTAATCGGCCTTGTAGACCTTTTTTTGCAACACTGGTTTTGATTAAAGATTGATTGTGAAGATGAAGAAAATGGTATTTAAGTTTTTTTGCATAAGAGAGAAGCATTTTATTAAGCATTATGATAATTGATGTGAACATTGTTAAGAAAAATGATAATAAAAAAAGTATATAGAATGAGTTTGTTTATAAGTATATTAAACACTTATTATTTTTTTTACTCTAAAGAAAGAGAATGATAGATGGGAAAATAAAGAAGAACGAGGTGAAAACGCCCCCTCGCGCTGCGAGGGGGGTGGGGGGTTCTCGTGGCTTTTTTTAAAAACGCATACGTTGTGATAAGCGGAAATATTTTTTAAGGAAGGGTTTTATGTAACGTTGCCCTTAGAATGTGGAACCGACTTGAGTGAATTAAAAGTCAAATTTTTTTAGAGCCGGTAGTTTAAGATGTCTCAGGTTTAGCAGGTGTAGGATATTGGATTTCACTTTCATAACATAACAATGACATTTTAAGCATATAGATGATTTTAGAGAGAGAGAAAGTGGGATATTCTAGAGAGAAACTTGTGGAATATTAGATTACCAAAAGAACATCCAACCCTCTACCTTGCAAGGTAGAGGGTATTTATAGGTTACAAACTAAACGACCTCCTGACGGCCTGTGGATCAGGGATACAATGGGTAAAGACCCGTCCTTCCTCCACGGTGTTGCACTATACTATTCTACACTACTACTTATCAAATAACTAACATAAATAGTGACAAGTCTGCGAGCTAACTTTGGCTAGATAATAATTGGGGTGACCAACTCTTTTACTTATGGAATTTCTGATTCCTAACAATCTCCCCCTAAGGGAGGTCACCCCATAAATTACATTGTGTATCCTAGCTTTCAAGTAAGTCTTCATTCTTGAGCTCGTAGACTTCTCTTCAACAAAGTAATCAAACCAAGTGCATCTGTGGAGAGTGCAATATTGAACAACAGAAATGAATAATTCGTGGAGGTTGAGTGTCTGATCCACTGTGATAGCAATAATTTTGAGCCAGCTTTTGAGATCATCAGCTAACGCAAATCTCTGAGATATCCATTGTAGTATTGGTATTATGTGATGTTGTGACTTTCGGACCGACATGCTCACATTCTGGATCATGATATCTTCTCATCAGAGTAGCGGAAGCTTTCGTTGATTCATGATATTGGCAGCAGAGTAGCAGAAGCATGGAGTGAAAATATCAGAGTCATTGATGCACTAATCATGATTTCTTTTGAGATGAATGTGTTAAGTGAGCATGCGGCTATGGATTGACCGCTTCATTCTGAACAGCTGCAAACGTCGGGTGTACCTGCATAAAACAGTTAGCAATAAAGCGCACGAAAAGTGTCTTTGATCACTTTCGTTGAATTGAGGTACACTGCCCACGGTTCCCCGTTGATCAGTACAAGTACTGCCTGTGATCAGGTAAGATTCTGAAGAATTTCCTTGACAGGGTTTCGCAGCTGCTCTAGCTGTTCTCAAACCGGAACGTTCTCAAAGAAGACAACACGGAGTGAGTGAACCAGCGAATAGAAATTCACTGATTGATGAAAAGATATTTGAAAAACAATCGTGTATTGCTCAATAGAAATTGTTTTTGCAATACAATGAAGGTTTTAATGAAAATCAATTATCAATCATAAAACACCTTTTGATTTGAAATATCCGTACACGGTCGATTTGCTAGAGAAAAGAGTTTTAAGCACAACGACCGATTTTTCAAAGGTATCCGTCAATCCATAACCTGAACCAGGATTGATTCAAAAGATTGAATCTCCCCATTGTTTCTGTTCAGTTGTCACATGGTTGATCTATTGATTAGATCTCACATGCCACCCACCAGGAGCTTGTTTGATGTTGGCTCCAGAAGGCTTTCCATCTTCATTGTGAATATGTTAGCATATCACTCAGATGTTCTGGCAATACCACAAGGATAATGCGTAGGACTCAAGATATAATCTCTCTTTCCACATTGTGTGAAACAGAGAGTCTTCATTGAAAGTGTCATAATGAGATTTATAGATGATCTCGTGGCTCTAGACTCAATTTTGTGCATATTTGGATCCTGTGCCGGAGACTAGGGAGAGGGTCTCCTTCTTCAATATCAACAATCTCTAAGAGAAAGTCGATAGATAATGTCGGTTCCCCGTGAGAATGAAACAAGTCCTTTTAAGAGGAACTTGAGTGGTTTGGAAAGTTGAAGTGCAGTGCGTCACTGGGTCCATGACGTCTTGTCTTCAATACCGATGTTACCATCAGTAGCATATGAATTAAACCCGGTTTCTGCCCTAAGGTTGAATATATGGAGGGCTATTTGTTTTCACCCTTTTCTCATTCAATTCTTTTTAATTATTCAACCCCTTCAGTGCTTACCGAGACTTCATAGCTAGAACCTTGTTGGGTTTATTCCAGTACTAGCTCAGTCTCAGTCCGCACTCTTCCCAAATCTCATTTTTCTCCTTTTATCATCATACCTAAGAACTCTACACTATCTAGTGGATTGTCCCTGGGTAGATCCCTCCGGATCTGGCGGATCGTGGGAACAAATACCTAACCTAATCATCCTTATAACACCATGCATAAAGTAAATTTGGTCGGTCTTTTGGTATTGTTCATTCCTTCTCGAAACCAATTGAAAAATCATTTGGAAAAACCAATCAAGGTACTTGTGATGCGAGATCAAAGCATTTTGTACCTTAATAGTTTTGATCATTTAGAAAACCTCCCCCTCAACATGTGCGTATGATTTAGAAATTGTTTAGCACAAGGAGGCAAGAGGACTTTGAAATATTTTCTTTTATCACAATTTTTATACGAAAAAGCCATTTGATTTTCATGGTAAAATTCTCCCCCTCAATATGTGCATAGGATAAGTGAAATCATTTTATCACATAGAGGAAAGAGTTCTTTTGAAGCACATCCACGATCACAAAATCCATTAATAAAACCATTTGAAAACTCAATCAAGGTACTTTAAAAAAATGGAAAATTGTGTACCCTGAAGTCTTGAATTTGCTCAAAAAAAATGCTCCCCCTTAATATATGCTTCGAGATTCGAAAATTGTTTCGCACATATTAGAGAGCAGTATGCACAACAAAATGGTCATCTTTTAACATCTTTCATATTTATATCACATTTTCTCCCCCGATCAAAAATTTCAAATCCTTTGAGACTTTGGATCTCAAGTGATTCAAATATGTATGAGACAAAATATTTGTTGGAGAAAAATGTGTCCGGTTTTATATGATCAGAAGTGGACAACACTGATGTTCCCCTTTTTGATAAAAGGGGAAACCACAGTACATAACCTAGCACTATTACATGCATTACAGTTGTTCAAAGTTAGTACACCACATATTACACAAATTTAAAACACAACAGAAGCTGCTTCCCGAAGATGTCTTCATTCAGTTCTCTGAAGAAGTTTGTAATGACCACCCCGAAGCCTACCACCAACAAAACTTTCAAGGCTGCGGAAGATCCTTCGATTCTTGAGTCTTCGCCTGATTGCAGCAATGAAATCTTCACACCGCTTTTTGTCATCATCAGTCCAAAAGGTAGTCTTTACCAAAGATTTCATATCAATTTTGATTTCTTTCACTCTGGTGCCAAGTTCTTCTTCAACCAATTTGAGAGTACCGTCACTAAACTTGTAGAGCTCACATAGTCGCATAAGCATGCGAGACCCATATCTGTCGGTGAAGATGACGGCTCTAGGGGTGTCAAGGACTTTGTATTCGCGATGAAATTCATGCCCTGTTGCATTCCATTGTGGACTTGTAAGGTTGATCCTGGTTTGGTAGCTTTCTATGCCAAGCTGAAAGTCCTCAACTCGTTTTCGAATGACTAAGCCCCTGATCCATAGAGTGACAGCAGCAGAGAGGGCCTTTTTCTCACGGACAGACAAATGCTCAAGGTGTCCTTGGAGATTCAAGAGATATAGATCTTCGAAATCATTCGGCAGAAGATGTTTGAAGTCGTTTTCTTCAATAGTATACTCTTTCAAGTCTGATCTTTTAAGGACTATCTTCTTCAAATACTCATATCCATAAATTGGGAAGATCTCTACATGAACCACACTTAAGATTTGCAGCTTGGATCGAACATTATTGCGTCTTTTATCAGCACCATGTCTTTCGATGTAGAAGTTCTTCTTTTTGTACCACCAGTGAGAAATCCCATATGATGCGGCAATGTCATACTTTTGTTCTTCATTGGCCCAGAATTGATCATGAACCATCTGTTCAAGCCCCTGATCAGAGTAGGTTGCAGCTTTCATCTTTGATATTGATAGAGCTGGTCTTCTTTCAGCAGAGCGAGCACAAAGATAGTCCAAGTCATGATTGAAGAAGAATTCAGCCTGAATGGTCATCTGACCAGGTTCACCACCAAGAGGAAGAGATTTGTTAACATTGAAGCGACTAATTTGCTCACTGACTTGGTCATTAAGCATCTTATGGCATTCTTCCATTTGGTATTGAAGTTGATTGGCATCTGAGTGGAAGACCTTGACAATTTCATAAGCTTGTCCTTCAAGATCTCTTGGAGTTAAGGATGAGATACTCTTCCGTTCACAAAACCATTTAATGAAGCTTCCCATATCACCAGTGAAGTGCAGAAGAGAATCTTCAGCAGGTTCTTCATAATTGTTGGTGATAGTAGATACCCAATTGTTGTCGGGAATCATTGAGTCAGACTCTGGGATGGACCATGTAGGTTCTGGAGTAGAAGGTCTGTCTTCAACGATACAACTTTGAATTGTGTCCCTTGAAGGTGCAACTCTGGATGTGCTAGGGCGTTTACCTGTCAAGTAATCATCAAACCAATCTTCTTCTGATGGCTTAGGAATATGCTTGGTTGATGCATCATCTTCATCAGATTCTGACTCTGCCATGACATGCGACACTTCGTGAACCATTTGATCATCAGGAATAGAGGTGGATGTGGATGTGAACCTTGAATCGACAGTCGTCCAAGCAGCAAATTTCTTCTGAGTGCCCTGTTCTCTTGTAGGATTTGATTGATTAGAAGGTTTTGGCGGTGATGATGGTGGTTGTGGTGGAGGAGTGTTGGTTGTCTTAGAAGATTCACCAGCTCCAGACGTTCCAGTGCCCCCCGTTGGAGGTGGAGGTGGAGGGGGATCTTTACGGTCTTTCCGCAATGTTTCCAACACTATGGCTCTCCTTTTCTTCTTAGCTTCCTTTTCCCTGATGTCAATCAAATACTGTTTATAATTGTCGTACTTAATGGATTCTTCAAGTGCCTCATAAAGCTTCTTGTGGACCTCATGCTTGTCCTCTTCAGCATCATACATCTTCTCAAACAGAGCTGCTCTCATGTCGGCAATAGGTAGGTCCTTGAACCGTCTAAGAAGTGGAGCCTCCATTGCCCATTCCACAGCATCCTTAACTTCCCTTTCAATGGCGGCAGCAACCCCTTCATCGAATTTGAGGTGCTCCAATCTATAGACACGATCCACAAGGGAATCAACAGATTTTAGAAGTTGCCTTTCAAGGGCTTCTATCCCTTTTACTGCTCTGTCAAGCAGTTGATCTGAAGTAAGGATTTGAGGTGGTGACGCAGGTGGAGCAACCGTATCAGCAACTGTAATGACCGGTTCAGGGGAAAGTGAAGATGTAGGTGGTATTAGTACAGTTGATTGAGCAGGTTTGGGAGGTGGAAGTGCAGTTGTGAATGAAGGTGCTGACATCGGAGGAATGGTTGATGTATCTTGCTGAATGTTGACCGTAAACATGGATTGTGCTGTATCTATGGGTTTGTCATTTAAGAATTGATCCCCGAAGGTGAAATCTGTATCAAGATTCTTCAGTGAAGGTAGAGTGTCGGTAGACAGATTCGGTTCATCCAGGTGCTTGGTCTCATCAGATCTTGTCTCAAGATTCTCCTGTGAGTCTTTATGCAACAAAGTATCAACATTCTGAACAGACTGGGTCTTACTTAGTGTAAGAGATTCTGTTAACGTTTCAGACATTTTTTCCAGCCCAGATTGTTCTTTAGCAGGTGATGATTCAGTTCTTCTCTTCAGTTCATATTGATTGGTGGTACTAGATGGAGATGATGAGATTGTTAGAAGCATGTGAGCGGCTTGTTCAGTTTCAACACTAGCAACTCCTTTTCCTTTGTCTTTCGTGTTTGATGTGGATTGTCGAGGCAATTGATCAGGCTTTCTCAACACAACTCCTCCAACTGGCATTCTCAGATTATGACTTTCTAGGCTTTGCTGGATCCCAAGTTTCAGAGCAGCATCACCTTCATCAGTCAACCTCATATTACCCCTGGAAACCTCAGTTTCCTCAACATTATCCTTTTCCACTTTCTTCTTCTTTCCTTTCTGCTTTTTGGATGTGGAGTCTGAATATTGTGACCTTTCACGTCTCTTTTTAGGAAGAGAGGCATAAGACGCTTGTGATCCTGAGGTGTACTTGGGAGCATTGGGTTGTGAGGGAGTGGGTGTGACATTATCAGATGATCTGGCAGCAATTTTCATGAACTGTTTGAAGTAGTCCTTCTTCTTGATATCGTCCGTAAGTAGAATATCAGGAATTGGCAATCCAAAGATTTCTTTATCCATACCTCTAGGAACATATTTAAGGTTTCCTAAAACAAATTCATCTTCTGATTTATGTAGAGTTGATTCAATCCGAGGGTTGAAGTTGTGAGTTTGTTGCAAAAACTGGATAACAAGTTTTGAAAATCTGATGCTGGGAATTACAAGCTTGTTCAGTTTCTTTCGGCCTTGAGCTTTGTTCTGAAAATTTGTTCTATCAGATATGAATGTGTTCATTGATAAAGAAAATTCTTCCCAAATACGACCTGAGACATTCACATCAACCATATTGACAATACCCCATAGGATTTGCAAGATGGGAATTCTCACTTTATCGAACCCTGATGTTTTGCCAGATAAGCTGATGTGCTCGGTTGGTGCAAGTTTTAAAAATTTATAAACACGAATTAACCGTCTAACCTATTAACACATACGAGCAAGTATACTCGTCCGTAATAGCAAAGTTTGGTAAGTCGGGATCGTCCCAAGGGATTTTTAGTTTGAAATCGATTTGATTAAAAAGTTTCTAACAAGAAAGCTTGTCAAGGCTTCCTCAAATAAGTGTGTTCTAGTGAAATTCGAATCAAATATATAAATATATACTTGTGTGTAGTCTTATAATCAACCATAAATAGTGTTCATAAAGGTTTGGTGTATACTCTTAGTATGATGCACAAATCATAAGCAAATGATTCTCCAACCATGGTATTTGTTTGTAAAAATCATTCTAAGAACAAAAACATTTAGGTAATCCTTTCGGTCCTTATCCCAATGATTATCCTATAGAAGTTTCATTTGTTTGCAACATGTTCTTATTAAATTTGTTCTTACGAATCTTTCGACCCTTCGTGATGAAAACGTTACTCGTCTTGTTTTAATAAGCAAAACATGGTGGTTGTCAATCACCATATCCCCATACTAGTTTGTCACTTCACTTTTTGGAATAAAACACAAGAGAAATCCTTTCGGTCCTTTTTCTTAAAACATGTTTTATTGACAAATCAAACCAAGACTAGTATTTTTCCAACAAACTCATTTAAACAAGATCATATATACATGCATCACATTTTGAGAACACTAATATGATTAATTACATTCCAACACACAAGTATATCACAAACTACTCCATGAAAACAATCATATCTAAACACAAGTCATAACAAGGTAATTCAAACAATTCAAGAGAATAGATTTCCATAACAAAGTTCATAGAATACCTAAACTTTTGTGATTACAAGAATTAGAAATCGTGGATTGTAGCAACCACGCGCCTCCAATCACCTAGGATCACCGCACAACTCCAAACTACCGAAACAATGGATGAGAATGGTTCCCTCCTTGCTCCTGGGCGTTTTTCAGTAAGTACTAAGATTTTGGGCTGAAATAATAGGGTTAGTATTAGTTTTGGTGTAAACTAACACTCTTTTGGTTGTGTCACACTTAGTATACTAGTACTAGGTTCTTTATATAGCCAAAGTTCTTGCTTAACTGACCAAAAAACGTTCTCCCCAAGTAAATATCAAGAAATGATCGGACTCCAATGATTATGGGGAGTTAAGGCAACAATAAATGCGATTTTGTGTAACTGCAGTGCCAGAAACCGGATCGGTTTCTTATCCGACCGAATCGGTTTTTCCTTGACCAATTGCCCAGCCGGATCCGGTTACGGGTTACGACCGATCGGCTGGGTTTTTGCTATTTTGACTTTTTGTTGACTTTTCTCCTTTACGCTTCATTCTTTGCTTACGTTGATGATTTCCAAAGCCAATCTTGATCTTTCCTTGCTGTAGATGCTTAGAAATCACTATGCTTCCATATCATTGAGTCCAAAAGCTTCCAAGCTCAACTTCCTTCCTCGAGAATCTTCCAAATGTGCATAAAAAACTTCATTTCTTCATTATTCGCGATACCTGGCTACATATACATACACAATACGCATCTTTGCACTTTTGCAACAGTTATGAGTAAATATAGCCGAATACCATGTACAAAACTGACAATAACGCTACTAAAAACATGTTCATTTTAGACGTTATCAAATTCCCCCACACTTAAGCTCTACTCGCCCTCAAGTAGGTCTAACATTTGCAAAGATTGATTTCAATGGTCTATGACACCATGGTTCCAGAAAAATGTAACAATTACCATAAAAGATAATCATTGGTTTGCTTATAATATGTGAAAATTTTCTAAAAATGAACCAAACACTTTAGATAACATAACTAGAACACCTCACGAATGGTTTTAAGATTTCACTCAACACTCATATATTGGTGGGTATATGTAAATCACTCAATGCCTAGTCATGATCAATGCTTTTTACCATAAGCTTGTACAAGTATCAAAACAAAGAAAATAAATTCATCAAAGAGGTCTTTTATTCGGGTTATAACGTTAAAGCTGAGGGTTCATAAAAGGTATGGATAAGGCATGGGATAGTTTATGAAATTGGTTTTAAAATAAAAATAAAATCAAGTCCAAACCTCCATGTTGCAAGCCATCATACAAACCACGATCCCGAAAAATGATTATTACTCCTCTTCACATATCGATTCTCCGCAAATATGTATAACTTAATTTAGCTCATTGGCTAATCAATATCCCTCATTGGCTATAAAGATTTTTTTTTTTTTTTTTTTTTTTTTTTTTTTTTTTATTCCCCCACACTTAGTATAAGCATACACCAAAAAAAAACTCGAGAAAGACGTCTCTTTCATCCAAGATGGAAAATGGTACACACTATAAACAAAGTGTATCTTCTTCATAATCATCAAAAAAAACAATCCAATCATTCCAAACAACTAGCAACAAACTAATAGACTTGATAAGGGTTGGCTAAAGCTTGAAGTGTAAAATATTTTTGTATTTTTCTGGATTTAACAAATGAAAAGATTGGCTCAAAGGTGTAACTAAGGGTATCTAGTGCTAAAGATGAGCACTAACAAAATGGGTCCATGTGGGTGGTTAACTAACCGATGTGGTTAGCTAATATATCATTAGATGTAAAAATGGAAGGCCATTTGGTTTTATTCCTAAGGTGCCTCTTATCACTTGAACATATTTAGATCACTCGAAGGTGATTTTAACCGTAATGCATAACTAGTACAAGTTCTAGAATCGACATAATCACCGGCACACTCATAGCAAATATAAAACAAAAGATGTGTTTTATACAAAAAGAAACCTCACAAAAATGTGGGAAAAAGGCTATTATGCATGCTAGAAAATGCTATCGAATCCAAAATGAATTACTTCAGTAATTTGGTTCAAATTCAAAAATATTCACTTTACCATTGAAATTCCAAGTTATGTATTTTAAGTATCAATAACGTGTGAAAACAATTAGACCATCAAGGGCGAATTTCTTCTAATCACTTGCATCCAAAAGTTATCTAAAAAAAATAAAAATGCGTCTCATTTTTCCTATTTTCTTCCCTCCCCCATACTTAAGTTTTGCATTGTCCTCAATGTAATGAAAAATGAACTTCAAAGTAAAGAAAATAGGAAAAAGATAGTTAAAAGATACCACGGGATAGAATATGCAATATGCACATTGGGTCATGAGCAAGCCTGTAAGTTATCCAACTCGAAACATTTGACCATCAATAAGCTTCCGACACATCCATCCTGCAAAAAAAACTGCAACACGCAATGCACAAAACAAAACAAAACTACTAAAAACTAGATAGAACCAAACAAAGTACGCCAAACATCCTAAAGAAATGGATCAAAAGATAGAAATTGTTTTAAAAACACATCATGACCATTGTTTTTGAAACCATAATTCACGAAGGATCCACAATCACTCGTCATCCTCGCTCATGTCTTCTCCTTCTTCATCATCATACTCATCATCATCACTTTCGGTTACGTAGTTTTCGTCTATAATTTCTGAACGAACTCTCCTCTTTTTCTTCTTACCTCCAACTCCTGATGATGATCCTCCAACCTCGTAGCTTGTTCCTCCAACTTCAGGTAATCGACCATATGGGGGCATTGGATCAGGAAACGGTGCGTACCCAGGATATGGATACGGATAGGGTCCAAGATAAGAAGTGTAAGGGAAAGGATACGGTGGAACATTTGGTGGATTGTAGGGTGGCAACTCATAATTGGCTTCACGAGCCATGTGTTGAAAGATAGGCATCGAATAATCATTGATGTAGTTGTTTCTCAACATCATCGAGTCTCTCCACACATCCCTACATTGAATCTCATCTAGATGTTGGTTCCACTCTCCCCAACCTGAATCAAAACTACTGGACGTACCCATTTGCACGTTCTCCATTGGTATATTCCCTTGCTGTTGTGGTGGTTGCTGTTGTGGTCTTGGTTCAATCCATAACCCTACGGTTTTCAATCTCCTGTTCAAAGCATTACCAAAACCTTGCGTAGTCCACGTATCACTATACTTTGGCTCTCCACACTTAGCCAATTCCTCATCAACATAATACCCAAGATTCTTCGCCAATTTTGTCACAAAATGTCCTCCACAAATGTTACTGTTGCTCTTGATTCCCGGGGCTCTCCTAGACAAATATTTGGCTATCTGCCAAATGGCATTACCGTCCTTAGTTTCTTCCAGTAACTTCATAACCCATAAGTCCGGTTTCTGACATTTGTCCCTGCTTCCAAATCTATTAAATGGCCCGGTCACAATCAACTTGTGAAGTATCCTCATCAACGGATTCCTGATGGTTGAAGCATTCCTCCTAGCGCAAGTAGGATCTCCCACTTGATTCCAATAAGCGGGAATACTAGGGTAGTCTTTTTCAAACCTCCGAAGTCTAGAAAAGTGAGTTTCAAATAATCGATGATTAACCTCATGTGGCTCATACAAACCAAGAGCCACGCCAAAAGCTGGCAACGTGTAAGCATGATCCCTTCCACAAAGCCTAAACCAAACACAAATCTCCGTCATCAAGTTCCAAACATCCACCTTTCTTTCAAAATACATGGTTGAAAATAATTCCATACACCATTCTCGATAGACCTCTTCATTGACGCTAAATGCTCTTTCCCATGACAAATCATTGAACGAATCTCCATCTCCTGGATATACATAAGACGTTCGCATCATTCCTCTTAACTGATCTTCACAATCACATTCCTCAAATAAATCCCAATCAATCACCCTCGGAACCAAACATGTCCTATGTTTTAACTTTGACAATCTTTCCCGAAAAGCATGTTTCTCCCCGTCGGTGAGATTTTTGAACTTTAAATTAGCATTTGCCTCCGTTTTCACACTATACTTAACCTTCTTCTTCTCGTTTCTTTCACAAAACTTCGTAACAAGCGGGTTCATTGGAATTTCCTCCCCACTCGAGCTCCCTACAATAATTCTCTGTAGAAATCACAAATATAAGACCATATGAGAGTGTTAGAACAAACAAAAAGGTTTAAGAACCCTCTAAGATTCATTTCAAAATTTCACAAAATATTCAATACAGAAACCACAACCGGATTCGGTTGGATAACCAACCGAATCGGTTTCCAAATGGTCAAACACCAACCGTTCGGTTGCAATGCGCAACCGAATCGGTTGTGCAGACTGCGTAAGGCTTTTGCCTCTAAATCCTCATAAACTCGACTTTCTAACGCCCAAACCACTCTTAGATCGCATTCTATCATCCTCAATGATTTTCACATCCTAGAATTACTCTAATCTTGCTTTTCAAATCATCAAACATCTAACATCTTAGAACTCATTCTGAATATCCTATATCTTTAAATCATTAGTTCTAATAATGTGGCATCCATCACTCTTAAAAACATATCATCCATCATAAGGAACCACCAATTGCAACTTATCTCGTTTCATAAGCACAACCCAACTAATTCCGAAAAATCTTATCATCTAACATCCATTCTATGGTGAATCAATCAATCAATCTCTTGTTGTAATGCACTCCTATATCAATTACCCACTCAATCCTAAAATATTACGACTTAATTCGAATTATAACAAAAACCCCCAAATTGGTGACCTAATATTCAATTCGAATCAAATGCTCTAATTAAACCTTAATTGAGTTAATTGAATGTAGATGCTTACTTGTTTGGGTGCCATGATGTTTTCCTATAACTTAAACAACCTTCAGTCTGCTCCTCTTGGATGAATTTTTGCAAAACCACCTGGAGAATTAGTGTGTGTGTGTGTATGTTTTTTTTGAAAAGTGAAATTTTTATACTTTGGTGCAACCGGTTCAGTCAAGGACACAACTGTTTCGGTTTGCTTTTTGCCAATTTTTGCTTTTTTACATGTTACTCAGGCATTTACCCTCCAAGCAACATTTTTACTCAAAAATTCCTGCTAAAGATTCACACAACATTCATTCACCAAATGAAATTTTGAACAATCATCCAATCTAAAAAAAAAAAACTCAACTCATCATACTAATGAACTAATCCAAACTTCAACTCAAAACTCATAGTCATAATGCATTAAACCAAATTACCTCAATCATAAAATGAAAAATAAATAAGAAACAAAAATCCTAATGCATCAAATCAAAAGAAATAGTTTATGACATTCAAGCAAATGATTGCTTGTTATTACGGTCTTTGCCTTCTCCTCAAAATTCCTCAAAATACTCTTGTCTTAGAATATCCTCGCTTTGAAATTTTCCGGTCAACTCACGGAATGTTTCAAAAGTTTTGAATTTTCTCATAAATCTTCGTCCGTCCGGACATAGTATATCAAACTTAACATGCCATGCTCCATCTCCGGTTTGTCTCTTGTAAGTCCCCGACCCTTCGGGTTTCCACTCCAAATTCTTAAGTTGCACCGTTAAAGATCCTAAAAAGTCGGTCAACTTCTTGTAAACTAGTATGTTTTTGAATGGGTTATAGAAAGCTTCTATCGCAAACACACGTTCCATTTCGTCCTCTATATCGAAATAAGGCGGAGTTAAAGGTCCGTACATTGGATTACCGTGGACATCACGTCCCACTTCAAAACATGTTGAATCATCATTTGCGTCCATCCATTCCAAATCTTCCATACATTCTAAAATTGGTCCTCTTGGTTTTGGGTAGTATGTTTGCCTCGAAATCCCATCGTCAATAGTCATGGTGCCTCTTCCCATGTCTATAATTGCTCCACAAGTTCGTAAGAATGGTCTCCCCAACAATAGCGGTAAACTCTTGTCCACCGGAATATCCAAGACAAGGAAATCTGCCAAATACGGTTGATAGCCAATTTGCACTCTTACATTCTTAACTTCTCCCATTGCCTTTGCTTGAGTGTTATCCGCCATAGTAAGCTTAGAATGATTAGGTTGCGGATTACTTAGTCCCAAAGTTTTGAACAATGGATACGACATCACATTAACACTCGACCCCGTATCAGCTAAAGCATAAACTGATGTAGTTCCATTCACTTTGATCGGCAACACAAAATTACCCGGATCCTTCTCTTTCCTTGGCATGCCTTTAAACAAAATTCGATCTCGCTCCTCCTCCGTGAGATTCTTATCTTCCAACCTAGCCCTTGCTAGCATCAATGCATCCAACTTCTTACGGTAAAGCACATAATCTTGGAGAACTTCTATAACCGGTTTCTTTTCATTGAGCTCTAGAAATTTTTGTTCTAGGTTCTCTAAAATAGCTTCTTTTTGGTTGTCGGTTAAGGGTTTGATAGTAGTGGTAGGTGACGATGGTGTGTAATCATTTTTGGTGGTGGAGGTTGTTGTTGGGGTTAGTTTATTTGATGATGGTTTCTTTCGGTTTGCTTTTCCCATTTTAACCACTTCCACCTCTTTCTCTTCCATGTTTGCACAAACTTCCACTAACATCTCGTTTACTCCTTTTCCTTCTTCCAACTCAGTTATATTAATCCTCATTTCTCCCATACCAAAATCTACTTGACACTTGGTCGTGACAAGAAAATCTCGACCAAAACACACATTAGGTTCATCCGCATTCCCTTCTTCTAAAACAACAAAATCAGTTTCAAAAATATGTCCATGAATATTGACCTTCAGATTTTTGACCATCTTTCTTCCATAGGCTTCATAGTCCATACGCACATGACCGATTTCGTCAAGAACCTTTTCCAAGATATAATTCTCTCCATAAGCCATATTGAGTTGTGCATCCCAAGCACTTACTCCTTCCACGCTACAAGGCGTTCCAAATCTCATTAACGGCGAATCATACACCGTTAACGGTGCTTGTGTGAACACTACGACTCTTTCCTTTTTGGGTAGTTGAACCTTGTTTTCACATACTTCTTCCATATCACCCGTGTCAATTCCCAATTCTTTCTTGCTTTCCTCCAAAATTCCTCCAATCTTTTCTAGTGAACTTCCGGTATCCTTGAACATTTCATCCAAAGTACGAAGGTATTCCGAGATTCCGCTCAAACTATCCATGTTACTAGACAACTTAACAAAGCAAAACAAAACAAATCCCGAATGATTAGCGTTAGAGTTAGTAAAAACAAGAACAAACTATAGAAACTTATAATAAAACAACTAAGACACGTAACAAAATTAAAAACTCAAATAAAAACTCAAAACCTAAAAATAATAAAAATCAACTCAGAAACTCCAACCGGATTCGGTTGGCTCACCAACCGAATCGGTTGGTTGAAAATGTTAGACAGAAATACGAACCGGATCCGGTTGCGGGTTGCAACCGATCGGTTTGATCGAAAATTATATATATATATATATATATATATATATATATATATATATATATATATATATATATATATATATATATATTTTCTTAAGATTAATGCAAATTAAGTGTCATTAAGGTGTACTAACTCCAGTTAATTAAATAAAACTCTTCATGAAATAATAATTGAATAACATATTAAATCTCATTAAAAACCAAAACTAAAACTAAATTAACTACCAATTAAATTCTATTATTAAATTAATTAAACTTATAACTGAAAAAAAAATTAATATCTAACCATTTACCATTAACTATTAATACTAAAATCAATAAAACTTGATTAACTAATAAATGACAAATGTAAAGAAAATGAAAAAAATAAATCTAAGAAATGATTAAACCACAAGAATTATTCTAGAAATCAAAACACAATGAACTAAAAAGATAGACAAATAAATTCGTACTAAAATTTTTTTCACAGAATGTCCAACTGGATTCGGTTGGCTAACCAACCGAATCGGTTAGTTTGTAACCAAAACTTTTTTTTTTTTTTTCAGATTTCAAAACTACTAATTTCAAAGAAAATTAAAGAAAATTAAAGAAAAATCCCCGGCAGCGGCGCCAAAAACTTAATGTGCTCGGTTGGTGCAAGTTTTAAAAATTTATAAACACGAATTAACCGTCTAACCTATTAACACATACGAGCAAGTATACTCGTCCGTAATAGCAAAGTTTGGTAAGTCGGGATCGTCCCAAGGGATTTTTAGTTTGAAATCGATTTGATTAAAAAGTTTCTAACAAGAAAGCTTGTCAAGGCTTCCTCAAATAAGTGTGTTCTAGTGAAATTCGAATCAAAGATATAAATATATACTTGTGTGTAGTCTTATAATCAACTATAAATAGTGTTCATAAAGGTTTGGTGTATACTCTTAGTATGATGCACAAATCATAAGCAAATGATTCTCCAACCATGGTATTTGTTTGTAAAAATCATTCTAAGAACAAAAACATTTAGGTAATCCTTTCGGTCCTTATCCCAATGATTATCCTATAGAAGTTCCATTTGTTTGCAACATGTTCTTATTAAATTTGTTCTTACGAATCTTTCGACCCTTCGTGATGAAAACGTTCCTCGTCTTAACATGGTGGTTGTCAATCACCATATCCCCATACTAGTTTGTCACTTCACTTTTTGGAATAAAACACAAGAGAAATCCTTTCGGTCCTTTTTCTTAAAACATGTTTTATTGACAAATCAAACCAAGACTAGTATTTTTCCAACAAACTCATTTAAACAAGATCATATATACATGCATCACATTTTGAGAACACTAATATGATTAATTACATTCCAACACACAAGTATATCACAAACTACTCCATGAAAACAATCATATCTAAACACAAGTCATAACAAGGTAATTCAAACAATTCAAGAGAATAGATTTCCATAACAAAGTTCATAGAATACCTAAACTTTTGTGATTACAAGAATTAGAAATCGTGGATTGTAGCAACCACGCGCCTCCAATCACCTAGGATCACCGCACAACTCCAAACTACCGAAACAATGGATGAGAATGGTTCCCTCCTTGCTCCTGGGCGTTTTTCAGTAAGTACTAAGCTTTTGGGCTGAAATAATAGGGTTAGTATTAGTTTTGGTGTAAACTAACACTCTTTTGGTTGTGTCACACTTAGTATACTAGTACTAGGTTCTTTATATAGCCAAAGTTCTTGCTTAACTGACCAAAAAACGTTCTCCCCAAGTAAATATCAAGAAATGATCAGACTCCAATGATTATGGGGAGTTAAGGAAACAATAAATGCGATTTTGTGTAACTGCAGTGCCAGAAACCGGATCGGTTTCTTATCCGACCGAATCGGTTTTTCCTTGACCAATTGCCCAGCCGGATCCGGTTACGGGTTACGACCGATCGGCTGGGTTTTTGCTATTTTGACTTTTTGTTGACTTTTCTCCTTTACGCTTCATTCTTTGCTTACGTTGATGATTTCCAAAGCCAAACTTGATCTTTCCTTGCTGTAGATGCTTAGAAATCACTATGCTTCCATATCATTGAGTCCAAAAGCTTCCAAGCTCAACTTCCTTCCTCGAGAATCTTCCAAATGTGCATAAAAAACTTCATTTCTTCATTATTCGCGATACCTGGCTACATATACATACACAATACGCATCTTTGCACTTTTGCAACAGTTATGAGTAAATATAGCCGAATGCCATGCACAAAACTGACAATAACGCTACTAAAAATATGTTCATTTTAGACGTTATCATAAGCACAAGTTGAGAATAGTTGTAATAGCTCTCCAGGGTTGATACATGTGTCCAGTGATGATGTCAGAAGCCCTTGATATGCTAGTCTGATATCCCAAACCAATTAGAAAGACAATTAGATCGTCAGCACCAGGTGGAGGTTCAGAACGTATGTTGGGGTTACAGGGAGTGATTTCTAGAGCCTTGCTAAGAATATTCGAATCAATCACAAATTCCTTATCATCCAGTTTGCAGTAGTATTTAGCTGTGATTTTGTCCCATTGAATGGTGTTCCAGAATTGTTGAATGTAAATGGTGGGAATTGTGCATTGCTTGGTAATAGCACCGAAGAAGTTTGTGTTCTTGAGGATATCAATAGACACTTTGAGGATAGGATTTTGTTGCAACTTTTGTAGGTCTAAATAACAGTTACTTTTTCCAATTTCTGCCCATTGACTTCTTGGAAGGATTTCGTCATCTGAAAGGACTATGGATGGAGCAGAAGATGCAATGTTCTCAGCAGAGGTTGTGTTTGCCATTGAAGATCTAAATGAGAAATACAACCAACAACAATGATTGGGAACATGTTAGATTGTAAATGTATAGTTAGACAACATTGAATACACCCTTATGTTATAAACATACAAAACTTAGAAGCTCAGACAGGGTTCCCATAGGCATATAGAGATAGAATGAGTGACATTAGCGAGACATAAAGGATAAAGACACCATTTGATACAGTTTTCACGAGACGAGTTGTTTTGGAATTAAAAGGTTAAAACGCACATTTGCAAAGAAATAATGTCATGAACCAAGATACAAATGTAGAAGTGATATAGCAGATTGTATGAAACAAGATGTAACATTGAATAGCCACAAGGGAGTTCAAGAACAACTTGCTTAAACAAAATGTTATAGCAGGTTACAAAGAGTAAGTTGTCAATACAAGTTGCTACAGGAAATCCTGAATCAAGATTGTAAGCATGAGATTATCCTAGCAAATTGCCTTTAAACATTTTAATAACCCTAGACACCGAATGAAAAACAAACCAAACAAGTCTCTAGTCATAAATGGACAAGTCGCTAACCAAGACTAATTCGCTACATGAAAGCAAACTATGTCGCTAACTTGTAAAGACAAGTCGCTATCACCAGTGACACAGTCAAGTCGCTACAAGTTCAGTTCACTAAGTCGCTACATTTGCTAATTCGCTAATTTGTAAGACAAGTCGCCATGAACAGTAACACAGTCAAGTCGCTACAAATCTGTTTACTAAGTCGCTACCGTTACTAATTCGCTAACTTGTAAAGACAAGTCGCCAATAATAGAGATACAGCTAAGTCGCTACCAAAGTCGCTAATAAATAGTACACTAAGTCGCCACATCAACTTAGTCGCTAACTTGAACAGACTCAAAGACAATAACTCGCTACGATGAGCATGTAAACTAACTCGCTACCAAGAACACTATTAAGTCGCCATCAAGAACATTATTTCGCAATCAATAATTATCCCAAACCACCACATATTCAACACCATTACATGAACAAAGTTTAATCAAGCAATCAAGAACGGTTACAAAACCACATTTGAAATCAACCCAGGACAACAACAAACAGAAAAACATTAAAATCGACATAAAAAGAAACACCTAATTCACTCAATACAGCCACCCATTAACACATTCCAATACCACCTAAACGATCATTGAATAAATGATTCCATCAGAGTTCAAACCTATGTGGGAGTCAAGTATCACGGATCAAAAGCTCGATGAGATCTGGGTAAAGAGATGTGTTAGTCAAGTATCATGGACAAATGATAGAGAACAAAAAAATGAGAGACTCAAATCATACCACTTCAAGATGCAAGGATGAAGACTTAGCGATTAAGGAAAGAAAGAAGAAAAAAAAGTTTTAAAGGTTTGAAAGAAAGAAGAAAAAAGACACATGTAAGACGCTAGGGGATTTAGAGGAGGATTATCTCAAGAATTCCTATTTGTCACAATTAGTCCCTGTGGTTAAGTGACATGTGTAGCAACTCGCTATCAAGTGTTTAAAATAAGTCACTAGTGTTTTTAAAAGCAAGTTGCCAACAAATTTTCAAAGCAAGTTGCCAACAAAGTCATGAAAGGAAGCAATCTTATCATTTTATGCATAGTATAATTTATAATCCATGGCCATAACAGATAAATCAGATAGCATACTAGCCCAGATAAGCACATAATCACAATGAACACCATGAGCCACATAAACATTCAATACATGGGAACACAAAGATAATCACAAATGCATGATAAGACAACAACCTCCAACTGAGCACACACCATAACCATAACCAGCACTAAAGCAGGTATAAGCAAGAAAACTTAAAAAAATCTCCCCCTCAATCAATGTCAACAAAGACCATTAATTGACTTTAACCGACCCGTTTAAAAATAAGACAATATTAATTGTTCGAACTTCATCTATGAACCCGTATCATTATTGAATGATATTTCTAGGAGCGTAGATGTTATCGATAACAACGAATAAGTCTTTTATTAGATGGATGAAAGAGACAAAAATATGAATAAAAAAAATGAAGTTAAAGAATGTAATGAAATATAAAAATTAAATATATAAAAAATAAATAAATTATTTATTTATTTATTTATTTTATTTTATTTTTTATTTTTTTTAAACTAATTTGTACTTAGATATAACAGAGCGAGTCCTGATTCAAGGTGAATAGGAGTCAAAGTAATGGGTGCATTAATTCTGGCATGCTATAGCTCCTGAATGAGCCATATTCATTTCTGATGGAAACCAAGTCATGAGATTCCTGATTGAGTTGAGCATTGTACCTGAAAAAGACTGAGAGCACATTGTACTTGAAGCACATGTAGAATTGCAAATGGGTGGGTTAGTGACATGATTAATCTCACACTTGGATGCATCACAGTATAATACAGACGTATCATTATTAGGGATCTCATTAGATTCAGTATTCTTGAAGATTTTTCCTGTGGGGATCCACTTGAGGCAAGATCTGGATATGTAAGTCCGTTTGACTCCTGTAAACTTAAATAATCTGCCAGTGGGAATCCATTTGAAACAGCTGCTAGCTGATTTGTGTGTGTGCACAACCTTGTTTTGACTATGGGTCCTTGTGTGATTAGAATATTTCTTAGGGGATTGATCAGTCAAATGATGTTTAGTATGAGAGCTAGTTGTACTTCTAGTATTTCTGATCTTGGAGCATTGAACATTATCCTGAAGTTTGAGGTTCATCATATCGGAACTAGGCGATGAAGTGACTGGTTTTGTCAAAATAGCATTATTATCAACTTGGGAGGCAAGCCTAGATTTCGATGGTTTAACTCTTTCTGTTCTAAAGGCATTATGCTGCTTAACTACTGTACGTTTAGAGTGGTTCAGAGCAGTTGACTTCCCCAAGGTTGAAGGTTTTGCAAACTTAGTGTTCTTCCTAATTCCAATAGATTTCCTAAGCTCATTTTTTAGGGCAACAATATTGAAGCTCTTATCCTGAATTTGGGCTTTGAGTTCATCAATGTTTTTCAGCAAGAGGTTAGATTGATTGACTAACTTAGAATTTGTTTCCTCAAAGTTCTTTCTTAATTACTCATTTTCTCTTACTAGGTTGGACACACATAGAGCTAGTTCAGCATTTCTAGATTCTAGTGTATCACTCATCTCATGACAATCATAATTCTGCACATCTGAAAGAAGTAATTTCAGATTGCCTATGGTCGAATCTTTGTCCTGAATCTGGGATTTTAATTGATTAATTTCAAAAAATTCTCGAAATTCTGGAAGTTCCTGATTGATACAAGGTTTTTTTGCATAAAAGATTTCATCCTTTTGTTGTATTTCAATTTGCAATGAAATACAATGTTTTTCAAGAATTGAGTATTTGTTTGAAAGTTCATCATATACCCCTTTTTCAATCATGTTATTAGCTTTAGATTCAGGCTCAACCAAGATCGATTTCATGGTGTTATGTTCAGAGTAAGAGTCAGGTACCTTTACATAAGAATTTCTGTGATCAGTTAAGTGTACCTTATCACTTGAGACCTTTTCTGACTCTGAGTATTTGAGATCAGTGCTGTAGACTTCATCCTCTTTCATTGCGACTGAAATTCTGCATTCGGTATCATTCACTGGTTCAACTGGTCTATTGCATGACCTGTCACAATCGTTCCATAGTGTCTCTTGACACTCATTCAATTCATTCAGCTTATTATTCTCTTTTGCAGCTTCCTTGATGTATATTTCCATATTACTCATAAGTTGAATAAATGAGTTTCTGAACTCATGAATTTCCATTCCAGTGTGTTTCTTGAATGAGATTCCAGTCATGTCATCATCAAAATCTTAGGAATATTCCTCCCGGATAAGTGGCTAAAATTGATTGAAGATAGTTTGAAGAGCTGCATGAGAATCATCAGTTGAGAACTTTTCTTTGGTAATTTGAATCCTTAGTCGTTCTAAGTTAAGTAACACAGTTCTTGTCAAAGTGGGAAAATCCTGACGAAGGATAGCACTGCTTGTTCGATCCATAGTTGTAGATAATAGCAGTTTGAGAAGCTGATGGAGATGTTGAAAGGGATCACTAGTGCATTCCATTTTCTTTGCATCATTTGTCAACATTAAGAGTGTCTCATCTGAGTTGTTTTGATTAAACGTTGCTGAATCATTAAATGTAGAGCATTCAGGAAAGCATCCCGTTTCAATATTCTGTGTGGTATCATAGAGAGCAAGTACTTTGGTGATTAAAGGATCAGTGATGTAAGACATTGTGTGTAAGTATCTTGCTTCACTACACCAATGTATTAAAAATCCAAAACGCTAAATACCAAGTATCTAAGATATTTGTAACAATTCGCTACCCCCCCCCCAAGTCGCTAGGGAATTTGAACCAACTCGCTAGAAACTAAGTCGCTATACCACCAAGTCGCTAAAGTCCCAAGTCGTTAAATAAAAGACAAGTCGCTAAATAGTAACTCGCTAAGCCTCTAGTCGCTAGCAAAATTTTGGCAGCAATTCGCTAAGATTCAAGTCGCTAAGGAATCAAGTCGCTAAATAGCAACTCGCTACTTACCAAGTCGCTAACACCAAGTCGCTACCCGTAGTGGAGAATCCACTACTTGTACTGTTAGTCGCTAAGCCTAAGTCGCTAACTCCACAAACTGCAACTCGCTACAAAAATGTAAAGCAAGTAGCTAGCAAGAAAAGAAATCCGTAGGTCAAGTCGCTAGCAAGAAAACTTCACAAACATCACTTTTCAATCCAAAAACAACCCAACCAAGATGATTCAAGCTTACCAAATGAAAACCTAAACACTTGTGATGATTCAAAACAAAAAAGTACTAACAAAATCCAAGCTTTAACACAAGAAATCAACCAAATGATGCACAAACCACTAAACTTTTTCAAACTCAAAAACCACCTAAAAACCACTAGAAATCCAAAGATGTGCAAGATATGATCTAACCATGGCTCTTGATACCAATTGTAGGATATTGGATTTCACTTTCATAACATAGCAATGACACTAAGCATATAGATGATTTTAGAGAGAGAGAAAGTGGGATATTCTAGAGAGAAACTTGTGGAATATTAGATTACCAAAAGAACATCCAACCCTCTACCTTGCAAGGTAGAGGGTATTTATAGGTTACAAACTAAACGACCTCCTGACGGCCTGTGGATCAGGGATACAATGGGTAAAGACCCGTCCTTCCTCTATGGTGTTGCACTATACTATTCTACACTACTACTTATCTAATAACTAACATAAATAGTGACAAGTCTGCGAGCTAACTTTGGCTAGATAATAATTGGGGTGACCGACTCTTTTACTTATGGAATTTCTGATTCCTAACAGCAGGTAAAGGTATTAGTAATGAGAAAAAAAATATTCGAAACCATAAATTCTACAGTTAGTATATATACATTCAATAATTCAGACGTACAATTTAGCCTGAATTAGTTACACTTATATCAATATCATTGATCGGGTTATTTGACCGCCCTTCGTACAAAATACCAGACAACATTAAACGACTCATCAATAATGGAAAGATGGTCTTATTTACGTTCAAGTTCGTAAATCTCAGCTTAGCTCAAAACGCATCGTAATTGATCTGAAACCATAGTTGTTTGAATACTTTAGAACTAAACTGGAATTATAGCGATGTCCCTTTCACAACCTCTACTTCTCTCTACGTATCCTCAACACGAACCTTATTGTTACATTTTTTCGTAGGCATCTCCATGTCCGAATTTACAGCAAACCTGAGGAGCTCTTGCACACCAAAGCAACTGTTTTCAAGAAAACAATTATGTTAAACTACTACAAAAAATCTCATAGAAGCCGGTCAAAATGGCCCATGAAGAGTGGTTTTGGAACCACTCTCTGAAGGGGGGTATCTCCATAATCGGAACATATAGAAACCGGTTTGGCAACCTGCCTCTATTAGAAGCATCGACACTTGTTTTCTACTTAAAACCGGTCTCTATTATAGAGTAAACAAACATATTTTGATTGAACATTGACACCGGTTCTTCCACAGCCTATCTTTATAGAAGCATCCAATATATCTTTATATAGAGTAAAAAGATATGTTTTCATCTCAAAATCGGTCTTTTTGGTAAATCTATTTAATTAAAAAAATCATTTTTACAATTTTCCAATTTTCTAAAAAATTGGAAAATTATCAAAATGATTTTTTTAATAAAAAAAATATATTAAAGCATCAAATATATATAAAGTGATTAAAATCACTACAAATGTTTAAATCAACGAAGTAATGTAAGATAATACGTCAATTCTACTAAACATAAATCGTAGACATAATTCAAATTAAACACTAGAATTCAACATGCTATAAAGAAAAACCCTTGAGTTCAACATGATTGAACATCATTATTTGGGATTAATCACGCCAGAATGTAAACCATGCACTAATGATGGCGTTAAACACTTTGTTCTCTAATGGACATTCGTCGCTCCAAGGTACCTACATGTAAATTAATGAAATAAATGGTTATACAACAACTAAGACGGGTTTTCAGTGCAAGAATTAAACTGCCAGGTTATTTAACAATAACAAATAACACACAACATAAGGTGATCTATCGTGTCATTGGCATCAAAGAAAAATCAATTAACAAGCGTGCATTAGCCTAAAACCTCAAGTATACAAAAAATTATCCTAAATTTGACATTAACCTTTTCGATGTTGTAATTAGCAAGTGTCCGCCCATCCTCTAATTGCGTCCCGGAAAATATCAATCTTTGCTGGTCTGGCGGGATACCTTCTTTATCCTATAAATCCAATCACACAGTTAGCAAAATGCCTATTAGAGAACAAAAAGTATACTGATGCAGGAACAAAAAGCTTATTAATTTTGCATAGAGATTATTTGAATCTGATTACAATATGTATCCATATATTTCCTAAAAGAATAAAGAACTATGCCACCTCAAGTAACTCACTCTTTCAGTATGGCCATGACAAAAATTTTCTATCTTATGAGCTCCATCTAAAAGTTTATTTGGGAACGTGACCTGTAATAGACAAAAAGAAGAAGAGCATGTTTAATCGGATTGGTATTACGGTGTATATAATGCTAATTAAGGTATCAAAAGTGTGTTATACGAATTTTAAAATCACGGTCAGCAGTAACAATGAACTTCCCATCGAGTGAGAACTCATGTAGTGTGATACGTCCATTAGTAAATTTGTTTACTTTAAGAACTATACACATCAAGAAAAACACTTACAGGACCAGTGATGATGCTCAATAGTGGGCAAGAGTTGGTGATCCCTTATTTTGGACTAATGCTTGCTTATCACTAAGCTCGTCCATTGTCACTTATGGCAACTGCACTCACATACTTCTCTGTTGACCAGTTAACATCACATCATTAGTCGATAACAGTGATAACAAGTTGAAGACCAATTAACATCACGTCATTAGTCGATAACAATGACAACAAGTTGGAAATTAGTGATATACCGATATGGTTTAAGCAAGTGCCAATTGCGTAAAATCACACTATGCTAGCGCTTAATGACAATATACGTAGTATTCATTAAAAATCCATATATTTAAGTGGCACGTGAAATGTAAGTCTCCCATGTGAATGACTAAACACAAAAATACCTCAAAACATAACTTACACGGTATATACCACAAATCCGTATCCCAAATCTCCACCATCTTATCATCTCCAGCCGACACGAAACTTTACCATTCGCACCATATTGAATTGCTCTGATAGGTTTTTTATAAACATCATCCTTCAACGTTATCGCACAAGCATCTCTGTACAACTAACAAAATTATCAACTATATCAATTTCATATTCAAATAAAAAATTACTTACATCAACAATATTAATTTAAGAAACCAACAAAAATTAGACAATTATAAAAAAAAATTACTAAAACAAATACCAAAAAAATTCTCTACGCTTAATACTAGCTCATCATCTATCCACGGCGCACAAAATTGTAAAATTACACATCAACCTAATCACATATTCTAACCAAAATTCACTTCAACTCGTCCATTATACAAAATAGTAGTAGACCCGCGCATAGCGGCGGGTTCATAATATCATGTGTTTTTTGAAGCGTTGTGATCTAAACGCTTAATACTTTTTAATCATTTTTTTCTTGGTAACCTACTGACTAATTTGTACATTTAATGAGAAATCAACAATGATTTCATAAATATTGTAATCAAACTAAGTTGAATGTTTGTTATTACATTTTACAAGAAAAAGAGTATATCATCAAATAGCTTTTTTATCACTAAATTCAATTCATAAACATTCAGTATAATGAACAAATATTTTTTAGAGTTAGCGACTAAAGTCTAAGCAATAAATCAGAGGTGATTAGGATATACTTTGTTCCATCAATAGTACCACTTTGATTTTACTAGTAATCTATATAAAATCAGTAACAACAATGGTTATAGTATCAAAGCATTTTTTAAAATTATAAATTACTAGTAAATAACAACTATGAATATAATATCATCATCAGTGAATATATCCATTTAGAAAAGAACAACTGATATATAATTTCAATTAACAAAATTTCACAACTTCAAACCATATAAAGATATGAGAAATGCGCATACTTTTAGGCTATTCTTGATAGATCCAATGGTGGCGGTAGTAGATCGGAGGTTGACAGATCCACTGGCGCTGGTAACATGGTAGGGTGGTACCAGATCTGGCAATGGTTGAGTGGTAACGGCAGCTCCCGGTAGATTTGGTGGTGGTGGCTTCTTTAATGGTGGTACCACATCTGATAGTGGTGGCTATAAAGGTCGTTCCGGTGATAGTAGTGCACTAGTGCCGGTGATTGTTGTTAAAAAGTGGCGGATTTGATATCATCCATTATACATTTGATGCAATGGATGGTTGGGATTAAAAATGATCTAATGGCTAAGATTGTCTCCTTTTACCTTAATTTTATTATGAATGATTTATATAATAGTATACAGCGTTTTGAAACCTGGTTCGACCGGCCAATTCAAGCGGCCGAACCGGGCCTGGCAAAAAAATGAGTAAAATAACCAGGTTTTTAAAAGCAGGTTAATCGGTTAGACTTGTCGTGTTTTAAGTGACTCGGGCCAACTCGGTTCTCAAAACCCGACCGGGTTTGGTTTTTTTCAATTTTTTATAGAAAACCGGGTTGTCCCGATGGTCGAACCGGTTGAAATAAAAATTTGAATAAAAAATCACCCGGCGGTCGAACCAGTGACTCAATGACTCGACTGGGTCGATAAAAAACTTGGTTTTTAAAATATTGATAATATAGATAAATTCCAAAAACCTAATAAGCACATTTTTTTTACAGAACATCAATTAATTATCTCACAATACACTACAAATTATCTCACATGTCAAAATAATATTCAAAATAACATGTGAGATAATCAACTATAAACACATACCTATAAATACATATCAACTGTAAACAACATATCTATAATATTCTAAATAATATGTGATGGAATCGTTGTATTATACCTAACTTGATAACGGTAACGAAGATTGACGATGGTGTCGGGTGTTTTGGTTTCGATCGACGACCAGATAGATACAGAGGTGGTGACGACAGTGCCGGTGTTAGGTTTCTCTTGTGGCGGCCGATAACGATGGCGGCGTGGTGACAGTGAAAGTGATCGGAGATGATTACGGTGATTGACGACTGTGAAAGTGATCAGAAAAAGTACGAGCGATTAGGTTGTGAATTTCATTCGATGATTACGTTGTGTGAGACTTTGGAGCAAATGAAAGGAGCAATATGATAAGAGAGAGGTACAAATGAGCGATTTGCTTGTTTTTTTTATAATTAATAGCCTAAACATATATTTTTGTGAAGAAAAGTTTATTTGCAAACCCTTATTTTGCTACATAAAGAAGGACACATCATCACCATACATTTAATTTGACCTAGGGATTTAATCTAAAATTTAATTGGTTAAACCTATTTTCTTATCTTTCTTAGTTTCTTGTCTTTCTTATTTATTCACATATACTAAAAATATTTTTTTAGAATCACAAATAACTATCTCACAATAAAAAACATTCTTGCTTTTATACGTTTTTGGCCGCTTATAAACGTTTTCATACGTTTCTGTCCACTTTCATATGTTTTCTTTCGTTTTCGTTCGTTTTTATACGTTTTCGTCCATTTTAATACGTTCTCGTATGTTTTCATAATTTTTTTTCCGTTTTCATATGTTTTCATCTGCTTTCATACGTTTTGTCCGTTTCCATATGTTTTCGTACGTTACCATTCATCTTCGTCTGTTTTCATACGTTTACGTCGATTTTCAGACGTTTTAATATGTTTTCGAGCGTTTTCAGATATTTTTATACGTTTTCGTCCGTTTTCATACATTTTCGGTCACTTTTAGACATTTTCCTACTCTTTCGTCTATTTTCATACGTTTTCATCCGTTCTAACTTTTTGTTCATTCTCATACGTTTTCATGCATTTTTTTTATTTTTAATCCATTTTTATACGTTTTCATATATTTTTACGTCCATTTTCATATGTTTTCGTCTGTTTTAATACATTTTCATATGTTTTTATACGTTTTCATCCATTTTCATACGTTTTCGTTCGATTTCATACATTTTGTTCGTTTTCAGACATTTTTATACGTTTTCGTCCATTTTCATACGTTTTCGTCCGTTTTCGTACATTTTTATACGTTTTCATTCGATTTTGTGTGTTTTATACGTTTCCGTTCGGTTTTCATACGTTTTCATCCGTTTTCATACATTTCCGTACGTTTTGAACATACAAAAGCATATGAAAACATAGGAAAATGTATGATAACATAGAAAACGGACGAAAACATACAAAAACGTCTGAAAAGCGATGAAAAAATCTGAAATGGACGAAAACATAAAAAAACTTATTAAAATGGACAAAAACATGTGAAAATGGATGAAAATGTATGAAAACGGATGAAAATGTATAAGATGTATGAAAACGGACAAAAACGTATAAAATCATATGAAAACGGACGAAAACGTATGAAAGTGGACGCAAACTTAGGAAAATGTCTGAAAACAGCCAAAAACGGACGAAAACGTACGAAAATAGACGAAAACGTATGAAAATGGACGGAAACATGCGAAAACAGATAGAAACGTACGAAAACGGACGGAAACATACAAAAACGAATGGAAACGTATGAAATTGGACGAAAACGTATGAAAATGGACGAAAAAGTATGCAAATGTATGAAAATGGATGAAAATGTATAAAAATGTATGAAAAAGGACGAAAACGTAGGAAATCGTCAGAAAAGATCTGAAAACATATGAGAACGTATGAAAACGGACGAAAACGTATGAAAACAAATGAAAATGTATAAAAATGAGTGAAAACGTACGAAAACGGATGGAAGCATATGAAAATGGACGAGAACGTATGAAAACAGACGAGAACGTATGAAAACAGACAAAAACGTATGAAAACAGACGAAAACGTATGATACGGACAAAAATGTATGAAAACGGCCGAAAATGTAAGAAAACGGACGAAAACGTATGAAACGGACGAACATGTATGAAGACGTCTGAAAGCCGCAAAAAATGTATGAAAACGGATGAAAACGTATAAGAACAGGAATTTTTTTTTTTAATTGTGAGATAGTTATTTTCCGTTCTAAAAAAAGGGAAAAAAATAGTATACGTGAATAAATAAGAAAGACAAGAAAATAGGTTTAACTAATTAAATCTTAGATTAAGTCTTTATCATTAGATCAAATTAAATGGATGTTGGATATGTATCCCTCAATATCTAGCAAAATAAGGGTATGTAAAATAACTCACCGCATATTTGGTGACTTTTTGTATCTTTAGTGGGTAATTGTCGTAAATTTTGTAGTGTACAGAATATGTAACCAAGTATGGGCCTATATATTAAGTCGGCATTCTTAGCCCATCCCCTCTACTAATTCTGAAGTAATCATAAAGTTAAAGTCCTTATACTTCTAATCATATCCAAAGTCTAACAACTTGACAGGTTATAAAAAAACGTAAAAAGATACGAAAACATCAAAATAAAGGGTCTTACACAAAATATGCTAGGTTTTCTTGAGCAATTATGATGATTTTAATTTATTCTTTTATAAGTATTTATGGTGTGTTTTAGCTTTTATTTAAGTAAACAGCTATTTTTCCGAAATAATTATTTGCACATTTCGGAAGTTCAAATAGAGAATACTCACACCAGTTGTTTTTTTTAAAAACGGTGTATATAAGATAAATACATAGAGACATGTTGTTACCTACACACCCCGTGTATTTGATTGTGTAAAAAGACCGGTTTTCACCCACAAACTTAGTTTTTATGCATTTTGTATTATGAAAACTGGTTTTTTCAAAAAAAGCAATCTCAGTTCCTTCCATTCCCTATAGTTTTCTATCATAGAAACGTGGTTTTATATAACCAGTCTCTATTTGGAGGTGTTTATAGCCTTTTGTGTAGTAGTGGCCTAATAACATCATTTCATAAGTATAATTTAAATTGACAATATGGTACTATTTTCTTAGTAATAAGATTAAAGTGAAAAATAAGTAAAAATAAGAAGTACCTTGGTTTGAGCTAGAGCAGATGCAGGTCGGCTTCAAGAGATGTTAGACCTTTGATACGTTCACCCCAAACTGGATAATTTCGAAAAGAGTCGTGAACAAATATAAAAAAATAAAAGAAGTCCAATAAAACAGTAATACGCGTGTGCATACATGTTCAAGCAAGTTTTCACCATCGACTTGGTGGAAGAACCTTTCGCTGTTCGCGAAACTTGTACCCGCACAAGTTGTATTTTGTCAAGGATCATTTTGTTCCGTACTTGAATATCGTTACGTCATCGAGTCGAATCTTTCCACTCGGGAGGACACTTCAATCGTCAGCCGATGATGTTGACAGGCGATGTTCAGGATAGTGACACCCGTCTAATCGCCCCCTCAAATTCCTTTTGCTGTGTCAAGAGCCTTTGTGCAAAAGTCTGCACCAGACAAATTGCTAGACCATTGTCGCAACGAAAGGAATTCGAGGGGAAGATGAGAACCGGCCAATATCTTAAACATACCGAGTGGAAAGATTCCAATCAATGACACGAATATTTGGTTGCGTAAACAGTTTTTGTTTGCTTTCGTACCTGAATATCGTTGCGTCATCGAGTGGACTCTTTCCACTCGCGAGCACATCTCAGACGTCATTCGGTAATGTTGAGACGCGATGTTCAGGATAGCGAGACCCGTCTGATCGCCCCCTCGAATTCCTTTTGCTATTTCAACAATCTTTTTGCAACCGTCTACACCAGACGTGTTGCTAGACCACTGTAAGAACGAAAGGAATTCGAACGGAAGATCAGAACGGGGCGGTATCTTAAACATCTCGTTTCAATATAACCAAATGAAATCTGCAACATTCTACCGGGTGGAAAGATTCCAATCGATGACACGACCATCCAGTTGCATAAGATTCTACTCCTACCGACTATAAACGTATTGACTATTCTAAGGAACGTAAGTCTAAAACATGACCGAGTTCTTGAAACATGCACCCGCACAGGCTGTAATGCCCAAAAGGTTTCTTTGCTTTCGTACCTGAATAGTTTTGCGTCATCGACTTGGCTCTTTCCACTAGGGAGTGCACTTCAAGCGTCAGTCGCTAATGTTGAGACGCGATGTTCAGGATAGTGGTACCCGTCTACTCCCCCCATTGAATTCCTTTTGCCATTTCAACGGCTGTTGTGCAAATGCCTGCACCAGACGTATTGCTAGACCGTTGTGGGAACGAAAGGATTTCGAGGGCTGAATTAGAACAAGGCAATATCATAAACATCTCATATCAATATTAGCAAATGAGGCTTGAAATATTCTACCAGGTGGAAAGATCCCAATCAGTGACACAACAATTCGGTTAGATAAGATTCTCCTCGAACTGACTGCAAACGCATTGGAAATTGCAATCATTCCCCCTTAAGGTAATGCAACAACCACTGATCCTGAAAGGTCATATAAGCGTATACACAATATCAGAATATCGGCATTCCAAGTAGTCTTATTGCAGTATTAGAATTAGAACCTACCGATATAGCGATACATAGACAATAGTTGTCAGCCAACATTAGTTGGCGTGAAGCTTTTTATACTAATCATTCATGCTTCCCGATCTAGCATAAAGTAGCAGCAATACATACCTGTTAAATACACGCACCAAATACTGTGAGAACCTACGTTTGTTTAGGACGTAATCCAAACTTTCGCTAACCCGTCACTATGACACAGCAAAAGGAATTTGAGGGATTATAAGCTCAAAACCAAACGACCCAAATAAGGGATGCACACTTTCGCTAACACGTCGTACGTCACAGAAACACGTGGATGTTGACACCAAATGAGGCTCAGATATGCATATAGAATGGCGATACCAGGCTACCAGCATGGCTGCAGCCATACACTCGATATGACTGCCGTGCCACGATGCATGCAAAGGAAAGGTATGCGCCATGGTTAGCATATTATCATCATCGCCTATAAAAAGGGAGAACACCAAAATTCATGTGCTCAAAACCAAACGGCCTAGATAGGCTCAAAACCAAATGGCACACATGGATGTTGACACCAAATGAGACTCAACTATGCGTATACAATAGCGATACCAGGCCTACAACCATACACTCGATATGGCTGCCGTGCCACGGTACATGTATATAGTAGCGATAGCAAGCGACCAACATGGCTGCCCTGCCACGATGCGGCCCAAGGAAATGTATACGCGTTGGTCACCATATTATCATCATCGCCTGTAGATTGGTAGAACGTTAAAATAGCAAAAGCATTCAATACCACATCAAACGATACCATAAGAACAACAAAGTAAACCAAAGAAAACCCAAATGCATGTCAAATCTCACCCACATACCAAATTTCCTCCCAGATGAGGTAAGCTATCTAAAATTCTAAAACGGAATGGAAAATGAAACTACTAATAACCAGTATGTATACGTTACAATGAAAAGGCCGGATACACATGAGCCCAGCTTTACCAAAAGGAAGCCCAGGCCCCCCAAAAAATACGGTTAAGATATTAGCAAGGTGCACCGACCCGTTTTCCTTGCAAGTAATATTTATGCCCACCGACCATCTATTGATCATGGAATATTTTTGTCTATCGACCATTCTTTGAAAATTATAAAAAAATTTGCCGGCCATTGGAAAATATCTGTTAAACTATAAAAATTAGAGAAAACATGTGGCGTTCATTCAAGACCCCATATGGTGACACACCGGCAAGGATGAGGTGGAGCGGAATGTTTTAGTCCACCGACCATGAGGAAAGTAGTATTAAAAAGTCCACTGGCCTTCCATTTTAGTTTAAAGATATAATACACGCACCGAATACCGTGAGAACGTACGCTTGTTCAGCACGGGTCCACAGTTTCGGTAACACGTCGTAAGTCACAGAAACACGTTCATGTTGACACCAAATGAGTCTCAGATATGTGTACACAATAGCGATACCAGACTACTACCATGGCTGCAGCCATACACTCGATATGACCGCTGTGCCACGATGCGCGCAAAGAAAGTGTATGCGCTATGGTCAGCATATTGTCATCATCGCCTGTTGATAATGAATCAACCATAAGATTCTACTGCTACCTACTGATAATCCTAAAAAGAACAACGAAATTCAGATTGAAAATAAATACATGTATCCACAAGGACTGAAATATTGTATGAAAGTCTAGACACTCTGGTGGATGCCTTATGGAAATCATAAGTGGTGATCAGTATTCGACCAAGAAAAAGCAATCCGAGTACACCGGTAATAGGATTAGTTTTTCTTGGCCGAATACGGGTCACAACATCCATTTGTTGAATACTGATCAGGATAAGTAGATACCAAAGAAACGCAAGACTTAGATCAGAGCGCTGCCCAAAACTTTTAGGCCCGACGAACAACCTACAGACATACAAAACAGATCGTTAAAGTATATATTGTTAGCTATATTAGACAAACGCACATACGCAGGAAAAACATACAAGATACCATCAGACATAAATTTTTTTTACACAACCTACCATGAAGCTGCCGTCTAAAAATGTCACCAGGAAGCCTCGAACGCATAGTTTTCTTATGGCTAGCAGTATCATCGTAACTAATGCTCAGATCTATCCTGAGTATGACGACAACTCGTATGTATGAACAATTTATACACAGCTAAAAAGGCGCAGGTCAAGAATCATTGACGTGATACTCAAAACCCCTAGGCGAAACTAACCACGATTTGTATTGAAATTAGTAACTCAATGCAACATTTTCAGAATTTCCTAATCGCCCTTAATTTCTTGATCATGATTAGCAACCTAAAATGGCAACGTGTTACACGCGCAATAATAATTTTTTTTAGCAAGACACAACGTCCTTGAACTTCAAATACAATAGCTGCATTTATTTAAAAACCATAAAAAACACACGATTCCCATGGCTTATGTATTTTGGGTAATGTATAATAGGTAAACCCTGCACTTCATTAGGCTCAGACTCATAAACAACTGAATAAAGAGGATTGCTCCAACGTGGCTGCAAACTTTGTAAGCTGCCCTGCCAAATGAAGATGGCTGCAAACTTTAAAAGTTACCCCGCCAACAGATGGAGAATCTCAACTTTCGTCCAATCCAGTTGAACGCGTTCAAATTCTATCATCACAACCTTTCAGTTACCCTATTAGGCATTACAAAAGTTAACAGCTACAAAGTGCTTGATAACTTCTTCAGCCTACAAAAAAAAACAATTAAAAGTAAGAAGCCAATCAGCCCTCAAAAACTCATACTGTAACTATCTCTTCCCTCAAGGCCTCCATCGTGTAGTACAAGGAAACCAACATTATATCTTTAAACTAAAACGGAAGGCCAATCCGGCCTCAAAAACTCAGACTTTAACTATCTCTTCCGTCAAGACCTTCACCCTGTACTACAAGGAAGCCAACATATAATTTACATACCTTATTGATTCTTCCAATTAACTGTAATTGAAAATGAATCAACCATAAAGGCCAAAATCAGCCGCCCAAAAAAACCCCAAACGGAAACCCTAACTCTTCAATTTTGATTAAACGTAACCGCAAAAAGAAGCTACCTGCAAAGTGGTTTCTCCCGGTTAAGTGTAATTGAACATGAATCAACCATAAAGCCCAAAATCAGCCGGCCAAAAAAGCCCAAAACCGAAACCCTAACTATCATATTTCGATTAAGCGTAACCGCAAAAAAAATATGGCTGCAAAGAGGTAATAACAATCTCACCACTATAAAAATCAGAGGAAACAGGTGGCGTTCATGCAAGCGCCCATATGGTGACACACCATCAAGGATGAGGTGGAACGGAATATTTTACTCCACCGACCATGCGGAAAATAGTATTAAAAAGTCCACCTGCCTTCCGTTTTAGTTTAAAGTAGTAATGCTTGTTGTCTTCATTAACAAAATAAAATTATTTAAAAATGAAATAGAACTGGCTTTGGGAATGTTACTTTTAGCTTTTTTCCTTTATAATTATCATTCTATACTTCGGACATAAATTTATTTTAAAGTTTGTCATTATGGGTTTTAAACATTTTTACGATATGTATGATTTACAGAAGAAATATATATAATTTACCTTGGTAGTCGATATGGTATCAACTAATTTTAACCGTCGTAGTATAAAATATGTGTTTACATTTTTATTTTTAGATGTCTTAATATGTTGGTCACTTTGTTTTCAATTAAAAAAAAAAAAAAAAAAATTGCGGGTAGATGTGTTATTTTATTAGTGAAGAATATATTTAGTGAAATTTTTCTTAAACTTCATACATTTGCACAATGGATACTTATATTGACATGAAAGTAGTAGTTAATTATGAGTTCAGCTGGTGTTTATGATTGATTGAATTAGTGATCTAATAAGGTAATGGGTTTGTTTGGCAAGAAATTTTTTTAGAGCTATCTTTAAGTTCCAAGTTTTTTGTTTTGAAGCTTTGTTTGAATACATTAAATGAAAGCTTTTACTTTCACCAAACAGCTAGAAATTTGGACGCTCGTGTAGAAAGCGGTAGATTAAATATATAAGGAGCATCACATATTTTCACCAAACAACTCGAAATTTGGACGCTCATTTTGACAGCGTTCTAGATTCCTATGAAGCTTTTTGTACATAAAATTATCTAAATACCCTTTGATCAAATATAATTTTTAGCGACAATGCATTAAATTAAAAATATACGGAGCATCGATCACATGCATGCATAAACAAAGAGCCGTATATTTTAGTTTATGGCCTTATTAGAATCACTTTACTGAACTTGCCAAGAAGAAATATATCATTTTAATTAATCAATTATATAGTAAGAGTAATACTTAAAACATCTTTTTCGGTGTAGCCAATTTGAATATCTTATAATTAGTCAAGTAAGACAGGTAAAGACACGTTCATTACGATTGTATAAGCATCCAGATTACTTACAAACTTTATGAACGCACAATGTTAGTGTCAATGAAACAAACAAACAATCTATTAAGTAACTTCTAACGAGATAAAACGAATTTGTAATAATATTGTTGTATCAAAGTGGAAAGCATGACATTGATGATTATTATAAGCATGTGATCTTAAAAGGAGTATGTTTATTGTTTATGTAATGAATTTTCTATTTTTACCTGTTTCATTTGTTTCTAATTATGCATATATCTTTTTATTTCATTATACACTTTATATTACAACTTACAATTATATTGTTAAACACTTTTATCAAACAAAAATCGACAACTCGTAGCTATCACTACCACTACCAGTCTATTAGCTATCATCTTATAACTTACAGTTAAAAGCTTACAACTTACAGTTAGTTTTGCCAAACATACCAATATGCTTAGCGCCCGGTCCGATTCACAACCATTAAGAGTGTCTATTTTTTTCTAACGAGGAAGATGAATAGATAAGGAGATATGTGGTAAATTATAGATAAATGAAAGGATGTTATATCTAAAAACTCTTTCAAGATAGTGCATTATAGTGTTTAAAATGAGCATTCTTTAGTGACTCGCTCAAGGACATCAAGAAACTTAGGACCAATCGTGATCCTATTATCTATGTTTGTCGTGTCACCCCAATAAATTAGGTTTGCATAAGCTTTAGCATGATCATAAAAGCCCCAATAACTCCAGATCAACCTCCAACGACCATTTTTACTGAAAATTTTACGAATAAGGGTTGATTTGTTTCCGCATCTTCATCGCACACCAGGAAACAAAATTGAATACAAATCAATTTTATGTTTATCATGCATACATCTTGTGGGTAATCGGTCTAATTTGAGATATCATGTGTCTGTTAACTTTGATGGGAAGGACTTTCATGGATTTATCTGTTGGTTCGTGGGAGTTAAAAGACACATAAACGACTAGAAGTGTGTGAGCCTATTGGGGGCACACACGTTAAACATGAGAGTACGTTATTCGTTTAAATGCTCAAGTATTGACCCGAACTTTGACCCGTTAAACTAGACCCAATTGTACCCTTAACATAAGCCCATTGGCAGGTCCAATGAGAGGCGTTTGGGATGGGTTTTTGGGCTAGTACTATTATGAAAGAATATGGTATGTAGGGTAACTTGTGGGACAAGTTGAAGCCCATATAAGCTAGGGTTGTAGAGGCTATTTAAAGACCTTAACCTAGCTCATTCATGTACGTTTTTTTGACACACCATAGTTCTCATCTTAACTTCGACACATATCAAATCCTAAAGTCAGACGACACACTAGTAGTAGCTTGTAATCTCTGACTCTTAATATTCGATTATAATATTGTCATGTATATGAATATTATATGCATGCATGCATTATTGTATCCATGCGTATCATATATATATATATATACTGTATGATAAGATCCATGCAATGATTATGCACTATATGAATATTATATACATGCATGCTTTAGTATCCATGTATATGATATTTACACTGTATGATTATTATATCAGTTTTGGATATAGGACAACATGTGATGTTTGGTTCTAAGGATTTGTTTGTTCTCGGATATAAGCAACAGTAGTTTGTTTTGGGTTTTGTTCGAGGGTTTGAGCATATACAAGGGTTGTTTGGTTAAACGTTGCACGACTAGCTTTATCGGGCGTATTCGTGTTAAAGTGTTTGTGTAGAGGCATCTATTTGTTTTCTTTTATCCCTTTTAATTAATTAATAATGTATTAATTATGTGTTTTTTAATTACGTGTTAACATAATTGTATTAACTAAATCCAATATCCGCTGCGTACTCGTAGAGGTTACTGGTTAACTGCTTCTAAAATCCCAACAGTGGCATCACGAGCCAATTCGTTTTTGCGATTATGGGTTACACGTTTCTGATATTAATAAACATGTTTTAAAAGGGCTGCATGAAACCTAGTTTAGTTATTTTGTTTTATTTTAATTTTGACAATTACATGCAATACTTGTCAATTTTTAATAAATAATAACTAGTCACACACAAATTAAAATTATATTGATAATTAGAATTAATTTGTTAATTAGAATTACATGTTAATTAGAATTTAATTTACATGTTAATTATAATTACCTTGTTAATTAAAATTAAATTGTTAATTAAGAATTACATGTTAAATTAAAATTACTTGCTAATTAGAATTAAGAGTTAATTTGAATTTATTAATTGTTAATTAGAATTATTATGATAATTAGAATTACATATTGGTTTATAAATACATAAAATTGCGTTATTACTTGATAATTGAGATTGCCATGCTATTTTATGTGTTTTCCGGCCACAAGACCCACTCAATTGCTTTTCTAAGTGATATATGGGGCGATCTAGGTACTGCATCTTAGTGACGGTCTTGTGGTTCTCCGTTTGGGGAAGACTCGCAAGAGGACTCGGAACAATATGTGTTTGATATTAATGTTTATGCTTATATGTTTGTGATTCCTATATGTGCATTATTACTTGCTTTGACACCTAATTTTATGCAATATGGAAAAATACATATCGTAACCATAACATTAATATTGGTCTTTATTTACACGCCTAAATACCATGCTCATTGTGACCTGCTATTTGATTCGTAGAAAATTGTTTTTGTAAAATAAAGTGACCTAACATATGAAACACGTTTTCAAGAATTTAAAAACTTGACGCTATGGACACTTGGGATGTACGGCTCACCCACTAGAACAAACTCAAAAGGGGGTTTAAAGAAGTGCGCACAGTCGCACTGAAAGGATGTCTAAGGTTATGCTTCAGCGCTTACCTGGTCCTCTGCCTCCCTGTACGTTCGATTGGAGCTACCGCGAACCATGATGATCACTACAGTGTCATTATCAAAAGTTTTTAAAAATAGTGTTACAAAGTTGTTTTGCATGCTTCTTTGTACACGACTTTTACCACATTTTTATGTGCATACCTATTTGTTAATATTAAGTCTATGCCACCCAACTATGGACACGTGCACTTGGATTGACTTCTCTGGTCAGACCTAAGGGCCTTTCCAACCCATGGTAATTATTTCTCACTGGTCAGACCTCTGGTTATTTTTACACGTTCATACTTGCTCGACTTATATCGAGTTAACCTGGTCAGACCTCGGACTCGAGGCATAAGATGAGAACTAAACATGCTTTTGACATTATTACTTGATACTAATGCCTTAAACAGTCTCATAAATCTAAGAGTTGCATTTTGCAATTAACGCTCGTCGCTTACCTCTTGTCCTATTTTTTTACACACTGGTCAGACATATGGTAATTAAGTGGGTTTTCAAGATGGATCTTAGTCTTAATTAGTAATTAATTAGGTAGTTAATTCTTTTAAGAATGTAATTATCGAAAATACTAGATTTGAACTTTTTATGTTTAGATTGATTGTGTTATTGCAACATAATTCGTAAACAAAATTGTTTTTCTTTGAAAGACAAACTTAGTCTCTTTTCCTAGTAAGAAGAGTGAGACTTATACCTATCTTTTCTCCTTAGTTGACAAACTAAGATAGGATTCGAAAATTGAAAAACTCTTATATGATCTTTCATTACCCTTTTCGTGGTCTAGAGTTAATTGAAAGATAGAATATTTTGTGTAACTGGAAACATTGTGTTTAGAGCTATCAAAATAAATAACATCATGCACTTGTCACGATGTATGAGTTTAAACCGCAAAGAGTAAAGGAATTACTAGCATATTTGCTAGGTAATCTTCTTGAATTCTTATTATTCCTAAAGTGCTAATTACCCTTGGGGCTATGTAGACTATAAAAGAGGAATTGCATGATAAAGATTCAAGTTAATTGAATAAAAGAATGGCTAGTCCATTGGCTACATAAGTAGAACTTCATATACTCTGCTCAATACCTAAGTACATGTTACTTGTAGGCAATTGAAGATAATAGGAAAGTATATAAAACTGCTATATGCTTTCTACTGGAAATGTAACACTTACAATGTTGACAAATCCAGTGGGAGGTTGCATTTTATGACTGAAATATCATTCATGTAATGTTGTCAATTTCAGTGGGAGCTACGGGATTTATTCCTTGATAGTCACCCATATCATTTCAAACTAGCTTTGAAATAATCAATTACTTTCCGAATATGAACAACCATTGCTTAAAGGAAAATTGCATTTTATTTTATAAGATAACACGTTGCCTTCCTGCTGTCGCTTCCTGAACTGTTATCTATAGAATAATAATCCACAATTCCTTATTACAGGTTATGGTTCTAAACTACTTATGGTATATATGACATTAACCATATCGTTTGAACAATCAATCACGTGTTGTTTGTTTTCATAATATGATGTTGTACCTTTCACAAGTGGGAGAAATCTCAAAGTGTGTGCACGGAACAACAATATTATTGGTATCTCTTGACCGCAAGGTAAGGAAACTAATAATTTTACTAGGACTTAAACACGTTAGATGTTTAATGCCATACTACATGTAAATAAGAATTCTACTAGGACTTAAACACATGAGATGTTTATTGCCCTACTACATTCTAGTAATGATTCTACTAGGACTTGAACACGCTAGATGTTTGTTGCCCTACTACATTCAAATGTCATGATATAGTGTTAAGATACTTCAAAATTTGACTACATGTTTTAGTCAACATAATTATGGTTATATGATAATGATCATAATTCTGAAGTATATAATTAACTTGAAATTACTATAGAACTCCGCAGTTTGCGTTCATGATTACTTTTGTTAGTATAATTATGCTTACATGTTAAGACATAATTATAAAGTCCTTGAATTTGTCAATGATTTATAACATAAAGTATGTATAGTAAAAGTGTTATGTCTTCTAGTTAACACATAAACATAAGGCCTTTGAATTATTCAAAGACTTATAATGTATTATTGAAATGTTCTGTTTTCTTGTTAACACATGAACATATAATCCTTGAACAGTTCTTTCTTCTTGTGAACACGTGAACATAAGGTTCTTTTATTGTTCAATGAATATACATTATTGCATTCACTTGGCTCGTAAATACTTTATATGCAATTTGGCTTGACCCAATTGACAAGTATTTGGCCCAAAGAGAATTAAGTTATCTATAGAATTCTGATATAGTTTCACAATTCTAATAACTCATAAGATACCACTTCATCATGGTATGTCTAATGTGTTAGATCAAACCTTATTCATATTGTTTGGTTTCTGATAGCTTTAATTGCTCTACCTCCAAAACATGTCAAGGTTAGAAATTGCGTGTGTCAAGGATATACTCAATATAGTTCAAACCTAGAAGGTATTCAAGACAACCTATAACTGAAAACCCTAATTCAATAGGGATTTGAGGTTTTACCACTCAAACCATTTGAATCATAAACCCTTTTGGATTTTGATTTTTCTACACTTCCTAGCTTGAAGATTGTAGTTTTGGTGTTCTTCCTAGCTTGACGAAACACAAAATTGTTGCTAGAGCTTTTGGTTAAAGAGTGATACTAAATTAGAGTTTTTCTATAAAACCTAATTTGAGTTGATGGAAGGAATTCCATTATGTCTTGATTTAAGTTCTGAATTTGTTAAAACTTATGAAGCATTTTATTAACAAATCTTGAAATGAGAACTTAAAATGTATTTTATGATTCTCCATAAAGAACAATTTATTGTTTCTTAAATACTTACAAAAGTAAGTGGGAGTATATACATATCTCAAAGTTTTTGAGAACAAAATACTTAAACCTTCTAAAATCCACTTATTAATGTCATACTAAGGTTAAACATGAAAATGTTGACCGAAGTATAATGATTACTCTCATTCATAAATCCGAAAGGATGCCTCATCACTTGAGTGATATTTTATATCAATGCTGAGTGATATAAGTTAGAAGATTATTGTAAATCAGCTAACTACTAAAATACATTATCACATCTTGAATCTGATAAATATTTTAGAACTATGAATGACAAGATGCAGTCCTTAAAAGGCAAATCGAGTTTTGAGCTTGATTGTTATTTCGCCTAACGGTTAACCTATGAGGTTGGAATGAGTTTCTTTTGAAGAAAGACTCACAAGGACAAAATTGTATACATATTAATGTTTGGCATTTTATAAGAAGTTTTTAATCATACTTAAGAAATTGACTGTGATTAAATTCTCTTATATAATACACGCATTAATTATATAAAGATATTTAATTGTCATACATGTGATTTGTATGTGGAATATGATAATTAAGATTTTATAACTCTTTCTTTATGATTACCTTTTGCGAGGATGGTGTGTAATCAAAAGAGTTATGAATCTATATTATTTTTATGTAGTATACAAAATTTGAGCAATCCATATTTTGGATTGTATCATGCATCTAAGAGCTGAGATATTGAATTTAATTACAATACGATTCTGATTGAATTAAGATATCTCTTGAGTACATCTGACATTGAGTGGGAGCATTGTGTTTTTCCTTAAAATTTACATGTTGAAGATATCATTCTATTTAAGCTAGATATTGATCCTTAAGCTTGGAATGAAACTTCACTTGAAATTTAGGGAATAAAACAAACAACCTTGGAATAGATGTTTATATAGAATAAAAAAATGCGGAAAATAAAGTGTAACACAAATGCAATATATTATTCAAGCAAGTCTTCAATGATATATTTCACTTGGAATAATTTACATGGATCGAAACCTTATGTTTTTAAACTAAGGGTTTATCATGTATATATTGTATTGTGTATAAGACTAATTGTTGCTTTTGTACAAGAACAAAATGAGCTGACAACAACAATATCTAATTGAGAGTGTTTGGATTATTGATTTTATAAATGTTTACGAATTATAAAGCATAGTGTTGTATAAGTACAAATGATGCTAGAGGATTATTTATACTAGTTGTAGTAGAATTTTATCATTTATGAAAAATCTGCTAACTAGTTGTGCTCAACATAGAGCATTGTTGCATTACACATTAATGAATGAGAATACTCTACACTTTTAGAAACTGTAAAGATGACTGTCAGAATGTCGTTGATTTCAAATACCTCATGCAAGGTAAGACAACATCTCCATACTATAATTCTTGCAATAGTATGAAAATATGAGATAAGACACTCATCTTATATTTCAAATCACTCACTATATGTGATATTTGAAATAAGTATTCGGAAAGTTTACTCAGATAACTATTTAGTTTTTTCTTTTAAAGAAAGGTTGAGAATGTTGGAAACATTAGGGTTCAACTTACTAAATGAGTTTCATGCATATCTGTTTTAGTATTTGGATAATTGGGATTGATAGACAATTTTTACATTATGATGAATAAAGATACTTGGTATTTGTTATTCATTCATATAATAATTGTTATCCTATATTTGCATGTTTAATCCTTGAGTAATTTTATTATTCTAAATATGTCCATTGTCGGTTAACAATATGGGAATATTGTTATGTAAGGCAAATGTGAGTGTTGGTTATAATTCTAACGAGAATTCGGATTGTTCCCACCAAACTCATATGTATTCACTAGAGATGCATATTGGATTCCCCAACTTTCAAACATTTACTTTGGGATCCTTGTCATAAGTAAAATATTGAAAATGGTTTGTTATCTTCATCCTTAGACTTGAGATACAAGCAAGTTCTGTTATGTGTGGATATCATTTTTTGTAAGTATACGCAAAACGCTATCTGAACAAGGTAGTTATAAAAGCTATATTTCGGAGTGATGTGAAGCAGCATCCACAACACTTGTAGTCAATAAAGGATTTGTTACTCCACTTGATATGTGCAGAAAGATACCATGGCGCCTCTCCAGATTTAATATGATAACTGTCTGGCCGGACCCAAAGGGTAATACAAGATGATTCTTGATTACATTTGGTATATCTAATTAAATTCTATAACGAGATTCAAAATGGTTAAACTATATGGAATGATTTGAGATCCATAATCCATGGTTTAGCGGTATCTATAACAAAGGATGATTAGAGCAAGACATTGAATGACCATGCTACTGAGAAACTTTTACGAAACTATTCTCTCAGACACTTTTAGTTAAAAAGCGAGTGAGAGCGTTTGCTAGGCGTTTCCGTCGTTAGTTTTGTGTGCTATTCGACACACCAACTCCCAAGTGGGAGCTGTTGGTTTGTGGGAGTTAAAAGACACATAAACGACTAGAAGTGTGTGAGCCTATTGGGGGCACACACGTTAAACACGAGAGTACGTTATTCGTTTAAATGCTCAAGTATTTACCCGAACTTTGACCCGTTAAACTAGACCCAATTGTACCCTTAACATAAGCCCATTGGCAGGTCCAATGAGGGGCGTTTGGGATGGGTTTTTGGGCTAGTACTATTATGAAAGAATATGGTATGTAGGGTAACTTGTGGGATAAGTTGAAGCCCATATAAGCTAGGGTTGTAGAGGCCATTTAAAGACCTTAACCTAGCTCATTCATGTACGCTTTTTTGACACACCATAGTTCTCATCTTAACTTCGACACATATCAAATCCTAAAGTCAGACGACACACTAGTAGTAGCTTGTAATCTCTGACTCTTAATATTCGATTATAATATTGTCATGTATATGAATATTATATGCATGCATGCATGCTTTATTGTATCCATGCGTATCATATATATATATACTGTATGATAAGATCCATGCAATGATTATGCACTATATGAATATTATATACATGCATGCTTTAGTATCCATGTATATGATATTTATACTGTATGATTATTATATCAGTTTTGGATATTGGACAACACGTGATGTTTGGTTCTAAGGATTTGTTTGTTCTCGGATATAAGCAACAGTAGTTTGTTTTGGGTTTTGTTCGAGGGTTTGAGCATATACAAGGGTTGTTTGGTTAAACGTTGCACGACTAGCTTTATCGGCCGTATTTGTGTTAAAGTGTTTGTGTGAGCACTCGTAGAGGCATCTATTTTAGATGCTTAGTTTCGTATTGGTTTTATTGTCCATTACACTTGCGTTCAAATAGCCACGAAAGGTTAGGTTTTCTTTTATCCCTTTTAATTAATTAATAATGTATTAATTATGTGTTTATTAATTACGTGTTAACATAATTGTATTAACTAGATCCAATATCCGCTGCGTACTCGTAGAGGTTGCTGGTTAACTGCTTCTTAAATCTCAACATTATCATGTGCCGAATACCATGATAATTAAAAACAAAAAAAAAAGTGCGTAACTACCAAACCGGCCAGGAAGCAAGTCAAGCAACGCGTTAATTATTTATGTTACTATTTTAAGCTGTCCTAGATAAATTATCTAATAATAAAATGGATGTTATTGTTGTTTAAATTATCAAAATACCCCTAGTTAAAACTGAAACTACAAAACTGAAACAAGACCTTTACATATAGTAGTTTAAAATATTAATTCCCTGTTTCTCTTGGACGATATAGTTGATCAATATTGCAATATAAAATCAACATACTATTACTTTTATATAAATGTGCTACAACAACGTAACAAGACGTTGACAAGCTTTTCCAGATTTTAAGCTTTTTGACCTGAACTAGTCAAAAAGTTGTTACGATGTTTTATTATTTTACAATGACAAAAATATGGAATAAAATTGTAATTTCTAATTCTCATAAACTATGTTATGTGATTAACAAATTATTAATGGTGGATGATTGGATTCCATGTGATTGAGTAAGTGGGAACACGATTTTAAGTTTGTTATATATATTCTCTTTATATTAATTATCATGGTATTCGGCACATGCTGAATCCATGTCTATGATAATAAAGTCATAATCACATATTTTAATCACGTAAAGTCCTTATTTATTGAATAGATTAATGCAAAAATTCACTTTAATCTGATTGCATTTAATATAATCAAGTTTAAAAGCCTCATGTTTTTAAATGAGAAATATATGATTTAATTAATAAGGAGAAGTGAATTTACAATATATTAAAACTTTCATGCATATTAAGAGATCAATTATACCCGCTCATTTTTTATATAAAAACTTTCATCATCGCAAGTTCGCAATAAGTATTTAATTATTTTTCAAGATGGTCACTTTGATATACTTTCAACAAAAAAAATTTCCGTTGTTGATACTTGCATTAGAAATCACTTGTTGGTAAAGGGTTACTCCGATAAAGTATATTAATCACAGAAAAATTAAGTACAATGAAATGTGGACATTAATCTCAAGCAAACACTTGAACAACTACTACATCAATGTCATAGAATGATAACAACACTAGCTACAAACTAAATTGAATATTATAATATTTAAACATGTAGTAAATTGAGTATAACATTTTATATAAAATTCTAAAAGTTTCACCAAATTTTTTTTCCAGGAAACTACACATTCATATCTTTACAATAATATATAACACATTATATTTCGAATTGTAGGTTAGTGCAGTTAGTTCGTCAGAGTTGGATCAAACACATAAAATCACATGTGATTTTTATCCTATGTGATTATAGAAGTTTCATATTTGAACTCCTATAATCAACAATTCAAATAGATTGTGTGATATATAGTTGAAAAACTAAGAACGTATTTTTAATCGCAAAAAACAAGAAAAATATTTGATCTATACGCAAAAATTTAGGACAATTTTAGTACAGTTGTATAGTGTTTGTATTTTCATATTAGTTTTAAATCACATGTGATATATCATGCAAATTTCAGTATTGAAAAAACGTAAAAAAAAATGAAAAAATATAATTCGGCGAAAGTATATGAATGTATCCGTCCATTGAAAGAAAATAAAATGCTTATCGCGACGTTATAATTTGTTTTGTCAAACGAGTAGCGGTTCATGAGATATTTAAATTATAAAAAGATAAGTGTAATTGCATTTTTAATTATAATATTAATTAATCTTTTTTTCTCAATATAAAAATGAGTTGCTGAAATTCGTCATTTGATATGCTTGAAACTTTTGGTATGTATATGATCTTTTCTCTTAATTAATACGAACATATATTTTACATATGGTTGTTTAAAAAGTCCGAGAAAACGACAAACCGAGTCGAACCATTGAAATCCAAAACCGAAGAAACCCAAAATTGAAAAACCGCTTATAACGGTTTGGTTTTGGTTTTTATTTTTTGATATATGCGGTTAACCAAACCGAACCGTGTATAAAATATATGAAGGTTTTTTTTAACTAAATATTCAAATAACTATTGATTATCCAATTATGCTAGTTTAATTATATAGCGTCTTTTTTGCTCCTAATGTAAATATTTACTAAACATCTTTGTGGGAAAATTGATTAATTTGATCGCTATAAACTTCTAATAAATATATACGTAGTATGAGAAAAGTTCATTATAGAACTCATATTTGCCATAGAACCAATCAACCAATCATAGCCACTCATTTCTTTTATTAAAAATATATTCACCCTTTTTTTGAAAATTAAATATCTCACAAACCGTTAATCGTTACGTCAAAAAAATTATACCATCTCGACGAGAATTAAATTATCTTTCTATAGATATGCATTGTTATATACTTTCGACGAACTTTTTTTTTTAAAAAATTCGTCCAGAAAAATCACATGTGATTTGTAAAAATCACATGTGATTTGTAAGAATCACATGTGATTTCTTAAAATCATATGTGATTTGATTTTTACGAATCACATATGTGATTTGATTTTTCTGGACGAACTTTTTTTAAAAAAAAAATTCGTCGAAAGTATATAACAATGCATATCTATAGAAAGATAATTTAATTCTCGTCACGATGGTGTATTTTTTGTAGCTTGAAGATTTACCGTTTGCAAGATATGTTCTTTTAAAAAAAAGGTGAAAATAAAAAATTGAATGAATGTGATTGGTTAATTGGTTCTATGACAAATTTGAGTTCTACATGGATCTCAACTCTACGTAGTATATATTTTTTAATTTGTTAAGTATGTTTATTTGAATGCAATAATTGTGACGGAATAACTTTAGTATGAATTTAATCTCTTTAATGTTATTCAATTATACTAAAATGACATTTTACGTTTTAGATCATGTTATTTTTTCATACAGTTAAACTCGATTAAAGGTCCAAAATGGTTAACAAGCCGCATGTAACCGCTCATTTTTTGCACCCGCATGTCTGGTCACCTGTCTAGTACGGTTTAGTTTCGTATAGCAAAATAAATTACTCGCCTTGCGATAAATATTTTAAAATTTTCAACAAGCCGAAGCGAAACACACCGTGAACACCCTTAATTTTACATAATTATCAGACAAGCCTGTTTCTAAAAGGTTTTGTGGCATTGGTTAACGGTCACTAATCAAACACAAACTTTCTTATACGTTCAAGAGTTAAGATCAAATAAGAAGAAAAATTAAAATGAGAAGGATAAGAAGAAACCACAATCACACATTTCAGATGCACCTACAAATATGAATGCATCTCCCTTTTAATTTCTCCTTCTTATTTGTAATGTGTGGCTAAAAATCCTTCTTATTCTTTTTATTTTAGTTTTTCTTCTTACTGAATCCCTTCCCATATGTTCAATTACGTATTTAATACATATTAATATATCTTAGGTAATTGTGATTTTTTATTTAAAGGATTTACCAACAACAATACTATAAATTTTGTTTAAAATATCTTTTATTAACAATGTTTACAAATAAAACTCATCATTTTTATGAAAATGTATAAAGTGAATTCATATTTGAAAACCTTTTCTAATAAGGTAAACTTAAACAAAATTCATATGTTTGTTGTAATTAGCACATCCCTCAATCTATACTACATTATAAGACATTTGAGATATTACTAAAATGAAAGATTTAAAAAATTAAAATTCGATACTTGCTTATAATAACAAATTTTAATAAGTACATCTATAATAACATTTGTTGCAACACTTTAAAGCACTTTTTGTAGACATGTTTTAAAAAAAATACAAAGTAATTTAATATAAGAAAAAACGTCTATAACAATAATTACCTAATAAATGTTATTTTTAAAACACATTTTATATGAAAAATACTTGTTACTATACATATTGTACAAATTAATAAAACACGCAAAGCTTCATATAATTTATATGTAAATAAGTTGATGGTACATATGGTTTTAAAAAACGGACCGGACCAACGGGTTCAACTGGGAACCGGAGTCATCATCGGTTCGGCTAGCCCATAAAGTCGTTCAAAAACGATATTATTAAATCAATAGAGTTTCAAAATGCATACTAAATTACAATGTTCAAAAAATATTATTGCAAGAGTGCCTCGAGAACCAACATATACACCTTTTAGAATTTTTTTTTATAAAACTTATCGCAAACACTAAAAACTTTGATATGTAAAAATTGGACGATTTTTTCAAAGCAAAAGATACAAAGTTGCAAAGTGCTAATTGTTAATTTATATGATTATACACATTTACACAGATCTATATCTATACTACAGTATAAAACATTTGGACATTCCTAAAATGAAAGTCTTAAAATATTAAGATTCAACACTTGCTTATAATGGAAAATTTTAATAAGTACATCTATAATAGCACTTGTTACAACACTTTAAAGCATTTTTTGTAGACATGTTTTTAAAACAATAATAAAAGAAATACAATGTAATTTAATATAAAAAAAACGTCTATAACATTAATTACCTAATAAATGTTATTTTTAAAACACGTCTTATATGACAAATACTTGTTATTATACATATTATAAAAAACTAATAAAACACATAAAGTTTCATACAATTTATATGTAAATAAGTTGATGGTACATATGGTTTTAAAAAACGGACCGGATCAACGGGTTCAACCGGGAACCGGAGTCATCACCGGTTCGACTAGCCATAAAACTCGTCTGAAAACGATATTATTTAATCAATAGAGTTTAAGATGCATACTAAATTACAATGTTCAAAAAATATTATTAAATTGCAAGAGTGTGTTGAGAACCAACATATACACCTTTTATATTTTTTTTGTTAAGACTTACCATAAAGTCTAAAAACTTTGTTTTATAAAAATCATACGATTTTTTCAAAGCAAATGATGCAAAGGTGCAAAGTGTTAATTGTTAATTTATATGATTATACACATGTACACATATTTATATCTATACTATATTATAAAGCATTTGAGACATTTTTAAAATTGAAGACTTAAAAAATTAATATTCAACACTTGCTTATAATGGTTAATTTTAATAAGCACATCTATAATAACATTTGTTGCAACACTTTAAAGCATTTTTTATAGATATGTTTTTAAAACAATAAAAATTATACTCCTTAAACTAACCCACATGATGTTCAAAAAAAAAAAAAAAAAAAAAAAAAAAAAGAAAAAAGAAAAAAAAAAACCCACATGACTTGTCGAATATTTAGTTATTCTTTATTTTTATAAGAAATCGTTTACATGTATCATACATCTATGTAGGACAAATATAACAAACATTGTTTTTAAGGAACTAATTTTCTTAATATATTGTAAGTAATTTTTAAAATTCGCTATCGTGTTATTATTTAATTATACCTTTCGACTACGGGCCATTGTCAACTACTTTAATTTCATACCTTTACAATATATCAACTACCAACTCAATATTGTCATAATATCACGTGGGTAATTTACGATTTTTATATGAAAAATATTCTTATTGCATAAAGTTATACAAAACTAAAATTGTCGTCATCCGTATAATTATTGTATTGTAAAATATAGAACTAAAAAATCTATAAATATTTTTTGATGGTACCAGCCATCACAACGCGCAGATACCTTACTAGTTTAATAAATTAGTGTTTTTCTTTTTCATATGAGCAAAACCATGCCATACAGCTATGGCACCCGTTGGATAAACTTAATTAGCTAGCAATTTGTAATAAAACATGTTGTAACAAGTAAATTTGGTTCTCATGTTTTTTTTTGGTAAAAGGTCAAAGACCCGATAAATATATTACTCCAAAAAACGTTTAAGTACAAAGGATATGGGTGAATCCCATATCTCAGCCCGTTACATAGGCGAAAAGCTTACATAACAAGGTACTTCCTATTCTCTATATAAGAAAATAAACCACTACTCAAAAAATAACATTATACTCCTATGGAGATAAAATTACTTCCTACCAAGGCCTTGAAGCTTGATACCATACGTGTCATAATAAGCATCTCGATTACCTGGGAGATCGTAAACCTGATCCGTATAGTTATCATAGTCATAGTCATCATAATCATCTTCACGATCATGACCACCACCAAATAGATTACTCGACTCATCAAAGGTGTTCTCAACCACCTCTTCTTCACTATCAGAATCCACAATCTCTCCCACCTTAGTGAATGGGTTAACCCACTTAGTAAAAGACGTATAAGCAACCTTTTTAATAGGAATACCATTATCATCAACAAGAGTAGCTTTCCCATCCATAAGAAGCTTTTCAAACTCCCTAATTTTCTCAACAATAGGGGTAGGACCAACCTCGTTATCTTTCATTAAATCACTCACATTTGGAACATGTGATACATTACCTGTCTTAGTTGGCCCGACCTCCTTTGCTTCCATTGTATTACCAGACTCCTCTACATCAGTAGGATTGCCACATTCATCAGAATCAATCGTATTTAGAGCATCAAAAGGATTAGATGTAGCAATCCCACTCGTACTGGCCACTTCAGTGACTTTCTTCTTTGTATTTTCTACCTTCTTATGTTCAGGACTAGGCGCTTTAGGTTGATACCTAAACTTAGGACCCACACTAGGTTTAGTAAAACCTCCCTTACCTGGAAAACTTTGACCACCATTCCTACCCTTATTCTTGTTATTGACAGTTTGAAAACCATCATTAACACTCTGTTTAGGCTTAGTAGGAGGTGGAATAGATTTAGGACAGTCAAGAGGCATATGACCAAAAAGCTTACACGTATCACACCGAGGCGGTTTCCATTCGTATTCAACCCGAATCTTTTCAATATTAGAACCTGTCCCATCAAGTAAAGGTATCTCAACAGTGATGCTCTCCCTAAGAGCCTGATCCGCCTTAACATCAATCAAGCACCTAGCAAAACTACTTCGACCCCATGATTCCAAGCACATTTGACTAGTGTAAGAATCTAACATTTTTGGCGTACCAATCAGTGTGGCTAGGAGGCTGAGACCATCATCAGAAAACATAGCAAGGGGCACATCATGGAATTTAACCCATACCGGAATATTAGTCAAATCCTTTTTAAGTAGGTTGGTGTTTAGGGTCCAATGTTTAAGAATAATAGGCACATTTCTAATCATCCACGGGCCGTTTTCAAGCACATTATCAACACCTTTCTTCGAATTAAACTTAAAGAAGAAGAAACCCTTTGCATTCATCATGACTTTTTGAACGGCATACTTAGCCCACTTATTACGTACATAATAATCAACAACCGGGAAAGCAATGCGTTTACCAAGAAAGTACCCACATAAAGTATTCTCAAATCTAGAGTTTACCTCTTCCACCACTTTCATAGGAACGGAAATGTCCACTTTATTATTTTTATTGCTACACTCCAGCCTACGAAAGTTAGACATGTGCTTCGGTGGCTCACTATGCTTTTAAATCAAAGATAACTAGTTTGCTCAGTACGAACAAAACATGATGTCTTCTGGCTATTGTTGATTCAGTGTCCCCCACACTTCTGTATCGTAAAATTGTCGTCATCCATATATCTATTGTATCGTAAAATATAGAGGTAAAATTTTTTTCTATAAATTTTTTAATTGTATAGTATCCGCCGCCGCAACACGCAGATACCCTATTAGTTTAATAAACTAGTGTTTTCCTTTTTCATATGAGCAAAACCATGCCATAAAGCTTGGGCACCCATTGAATAAACTCAATTAGCTAACAGTTTGTAATAAAACATGTTGTAACAAGTAAATTTGGGTTTCATGCTTTTAAATCAAAGATAACTAGTTTCCTCAGTACGAACAAAACATGATGATGATGATGTTATTTTGCGGGTGAAAAGTACCTTTATTTAACCAAAAAAACAAAACATGATGTCTTCTCGCTATTGTTGATTCAGTGTCCCCCACACTTATGCTATCACGTATGATAGTTTTCTTGGTTTTGCGATGTGAGATCTTCTCTATCCCTCTATATAGGCATGCAAACGAGGGCATGGAACACTGGATGGTGGTCAACTACGATTGCGTGTTTCCATGTTTTATGCTCGTGGTTTATCTTACAGGTTTTGGATAAAACATCTCGTTGGCCTCTTGACACTATATTACGTGCTTAGGTGTTTGTTATGTGTAACTTTGTAGTTTGTTCGATGCTTTTACTTCAACCACTGATAGTCCCCAATGGATGTGTATTCACCATGTTCCATATATAAAAATTACAAATAGATATAGATTGTCGGTTAATTAATATGGAGTAACTAAAAGTATGTGACTAAACAATAAGCAAATAAATTAAACAAATTCTTAAACGTAAACAACGACTATCACTATCGCTACACCAAAATCACAAATTGAGGACGCTCATTTTTTTTGGGTCGACAATGTAGTCCCAAAATGCAGGTAGGACCCACACCTTTTCAACAAAAAGGGCAGTCAATTTAGAAATTTTGGCACGACGCAAATTGGCACGACAATGTCGTGCCTTTTCTGTAATTATTTGTTTTTTTATAATTTAAAATCTTTTTAATAAATCAGTCACGTAAATAAATACATCCCGCCCTTTTTTATCCCGCCAAACACTTTGGGACGACATTAGTGTCCCAAACTGTAAATCTATATATATATATATATATATTTTTTTTTAACTTTATAAACCAGTTTTTAATTAAGTTATTTAATTTAAAAAAATTATTTTTATTTAATTTAAATACTTTTATTTAATATAGAATTAAATTAAATACTTTAATTTAAAATTAAATACATTTATAGAATTAAAAAAAATATTTAATGTGGAAGAGTAAAAGATCATGACGTGGATATTTTATGTGAAAGAGTGCTTAAACAACTCAAACGAAACAACTCGCGGACAAGCAAACGAAAAAACTCGACAACAAAACGAAACAACTCGATAAGCAAACTTTTTTACCGCTAATAGTTTCCCGCCATTATTTTTCCCGCCAAATTGCAACTTTATATATCCCGCAAAGTTTTCCTTATATATCCCGACAAAACATAAATAACCCAATCGTCAATTCCCACAAAACATACGTAACAATATAATGGCTGATTACACGCCGGAAAAAGAGTGGTCACTGGTTTTATCGTCGATATATCTCTTTACTCGAGTTCTTGATACGTATGGGTCAGAAATTTATGATGAATATGGTTCTTATAAGAACATAGACCCGTTGATGAGAGACCACATTCTGGAATGGTTAAGGAAACAACCATTCTACAGGGTGTATTTGGACTGTGAAGCTAATGGTGTTGGAGGAGAAAACACGCTGGAAGCTGAAGCAATGTTTGAGCAGTTCGTCAAGCAAAGGAAGGAAAAAGATGGAGTTGGAGAAAGCGCGTTCGATACACATTTGATGATGCGGGAAATAGGGTAACAAATCTTGAAGCATTGTTTGAACAGTTCGTCAAGCAAAGGAAGGGAAAAGATGGTGCAGGTTCTAGCAGAGCGGGAAGTAGAAGGAAAAAAATTGAATGGGCGATGTTTGTTATGGTCTATGTCGTGTGTATCATATCGTTTGAGTTGTTTCGTTTGATCTATTTCGTTTGGTTGTCAAGTTGTTTCGTTATTCACGTGTAATTTAGTATTGGAAAATGGGTGTTTGGAAACCATAATCTTATTAACTTAGAACATGGTCAAATTGAAAGGTACATAGTAATAAGTGAAACATACGTATTATTCCAACTACAACAACAACAACAACAACAACAACAAACAACAAAACTACTACATACGAAGATTTTCCATGTCACCTAACAGCTCACGGAGTATTGCATCCGATTGACATGCGTGGTCGTGGTCGTCAGGAATCCTTGCCATTTCAAGTCTTGCCTCAAGCATCCTTACTCTTGTCTCTAGCATATGTTTTTGTGATTCCAGCATGTTTATCCTAAGATCTTTGGCTTCACAGCTTGAGCACTCTGTTGGTGCAGATCCAGAACCTTGAGATGTTGAACCAGAAGAGATTATTCTTAAGTACTCGTCAAATTCACTCTTCCACATAAAATATCCGCACCCATTATCTTCTTTTCTGGGCTGTTACATATGTTAATACAAATAAGCCGTAAAAAAGTTTATTTATATTTTACGATCTTCTAATATTTTGTCGATAACAAAAGTAAAATCATTTTAACGAAACAAATAAAATACGTAGATGGTTTGAGCCAATAGTTTTCTAACACACTTACGCTTTCACATAAAACACTAAAACAAGTATAAGTGATTTTATGATTTAGTATTACATATTTACAACAACTAGTGTTTACATATTTGGGTAAAATATACACATAACTATTATGTAGTATATTGGGTAATATAAATGGGTAGAAACTTAAGTATCACAACCCATTGACCAAATACATTGAATGTAGTTGGGTACAACCCAAAGTCCATGACCCATGGAGCTTGACCCATAACCCATTGCATGACATCATGCTTATATCATATATGGATAATATCCATAACCCATGGTATTGACCCATACTGTTGGGTTTATTGATTTGATGATACAAAACAATAAAGAATGAAACATCAAGGACTTAAAGTGACAAGAAGGAAATCTACAAAAAGATGGAAGGACTTGCTTGCAAAAGAAGATTTACTTATTAGTCCTTTGTAGAGATTTGTAAACCCTAATCTTCTAGTATATAAAGAGGACATGAGGTGTAGGTTTTATTAATTAAGTCTAGCAATAATGTAGTCGACTAAAGGTGTGTGTGTGTGTCTAGACGTTTGTCATGAAAACGTCTAGGTTTGGTTTTTAGCTTTCAAGATCGATTGTGATCCTTGTTATAGTTTAGGTAACACGTTATTAATATAATTGAAAGCTTTGTTGGTGATTAAACCTTGTGTCAATAACTATGATTTGTTTTAATTCCGCTGCGTAGTACATGTATAATCATTGTTATTGTTTAAACCTAGAGGTTCAAAACGATCTCATGGAGTTCTATCAAACTCCACAATTGGTATCAGAGCTTGAGGAGCTCGTTACCTAGGGATTCACAAGGTTTTATGTGTCGGAAAAGAAGAAAAAATGCGAATCTGGAAATTTTCGCAAAAGCTTCTGCAGCCCTGTTTTCTAACGTTGATAACTTTTTCGTGAACTGTTGGATCGGGCTACAATTTTTACTGGAGCTTCTATATATAACCATCTAACTTTTCACCGTAGGGATCGTCGATCTGAGCTCTCAATCAAAAGTTATAAGCTGTCGAAGTCTGCTGCAGAAACTGGGTAAAGTCTCGAATTTTTGGGTTTAATTGCATGCAAAATCGTTTTCGGTTTTGAGAAGATTTGTCGGTGTTCAGTGTTGTTTTGATTGTCGTCTTTTGCATGTACTAAACTTGGCATGTGACCTGCTTTCATGGATTTAATAGTTTATTCAACCTAATTGGTCATACAAGTTCCTAGTACCATTAATTCTTCAACGTGGGTCTAGTGATCATAGTTGGATTTTCAGATTTATTATATTGATCAATCACATGTCGGTTTTAGGGTCTCTAATCATTATGTCCTTTATTGTTTCATACTGAATTATATCTCAAAATTATAATATTCAATCATTTAGTATTTTCGGTCGGTTTGTGGGGTGCCTTATTGTTTTGAGCAAAATCAATTTACTACAAATCGTTGATTGGTTATCTTCTCATAGTGGGTCAGTTCTAGGTTTTTATTTATTATCAACTTGGTTACGAGTCATCGTATGAAGAGTTTGCTCCTTGATTGCTAGCTGGTTAAGTACTGTTGTCAGTTTCTTGTGTTTCTGGTCATTAAGAAGTTGTGGTGATTGTGGGTTTAAGAGTGATGGCAACTATTGTTTTGAACTGATTGGTTAACTGTTGCTCGCTGAATGTTTCTACTTCTGTGAACATATCATATCCGTCTATGTCAATTTGCTGCTACATTTATCAAACTACTGCTACGTTATCTTTTCCAACTGCTGCTCGTTCTCTACAAGGTTACCACTGCCTTAAATAAGTTACCACTGCTAGTTATTTCGTTACCACTGCTACGCTGCATGGTTACTACTCTTCGTTCTTTATGTGTTGCTTGTTTCTACTGCTGCGTTTAAAAGTTAGTATTGCTCGAGGAATGGAGAACACACAAAACATGATTATTTTAAAGAAGTGCAACAGGTTTATATTGCTTCTGTTCAATGGAAGTTGTATGAAGTTTTCAAGTTGATGATATTGATTGCATGGAGGCCAGACTATAAGCAAGATATTATTGGCCGCAGATTGTTTATATTATGATTTTATAATGGGACGGTGGTATTAAGTGGACACATTGGTGATAATAAAGGTTTTATGATGAATTTGTGAATATTATCTACTATAGTGTGAAAAGTGATGAATAAAATAAGCTTCTCAGTTTATGCTCGCATGTTGACAAGTACTGCTTGTGGCGTATGAGAAATTATTTTTCCACTGCTAGTATTACCCGATATACGTTGTTTTTACGGCTAGCTTCGCTCGATATCGGTCAATACAAGATTTTTTGTTTTCGGATGAGATTGGAAGATGTCGGAGAACACACACATAGGTTATTGGTTTACACATACAAGAGAAGAGTTTTGGATTTTATTTGTTCGTAAAGGTTTTAAAAAGCTCGTTTTTGGATTTATTAATTAATTGATTACGAAGACGATTATTTATCACTTATTTGAAGGTGAAGTGGAATTACTTGGATACGTGTTTTATCATATCTTAAAAGGATTCTCACTACTTTTAAGGTAACTTGTTCGTGCTTCAATGATTGTGACGAAGAATTGACATAACACTTAAAGGAGTGACGTTATTGTGCTCAGTGATTATTGTCAAGAGATTGTGGTCTCCTTATACATTGGTTAGTATACGTTCAGAGTCACGTGGATAAACAAGACATAAGACGCAAGTTTGGGTTATTTTACTTCTTCATCAAGTTCGTTATATTTGGTAAGGAGCTTACAGATTTGAAGAATCATTTGATGTTCATGCACCACTCAAGGGGAAATTTTTGATTCTTACTACTATTGATTAGTATTACTACTGATGGTTTAGATTTCTACTGTTTCAAGTTCATTTTTAGTTGCGGAAAACTTCATGGAGGGTAATTTGAGACATTGGAATGATGAATTGGATGTGTGGTATTGGTTCGTGGTGGTCAAGATCAAGTTTGCATATGTTCTCTATTTGTTGATAACAAAAAGGGGAAGAGATGTTTGAGTGGCATGGCATGGATTAAGGGGAAGACAAATGGAAGACAAGATTGTTTCATTCATGATGAGATTTAATTATCTCAATTTCTATACTTCGTCTAGGGAAGTTCGTACAAGAACCGTGTTTGTTTTGTCATCATCAAATAGGGGAAGATTGTTGGGTTTATTGATTTGATGATACAAAACAATAAAGAATGAAACATCAAAGACTTAAAGTGACAAGAAGGAAATCTACAAAAAGATGGAAGGACTTGCTTGCAAAAGAAGATTTACTTATTAGTCATTTGTAGAGATTTGTAAACCCTAATCCTCTAATATATAAAGAGGACATAGGGTGTAGGTTTTATTAATTAAGTCTTCCAATAATGTAGTCGACTAAAGGGGTGTGTGTGTCTAGACGTTTGTCATGAAAACGTCCAGGTTTGGTTTATTAGCTTTCAAGATCGATTGTGATCCTTGTTATAGTTTAGGTAACACGTTAATATAATTGAAAGTTTTGTTGGTGATTAAACCTTGTGTCAGTAACTATGATTTGTTTTAATTCCGCTGCGTAGTACATGTATAATCATTGTTATTGTTTAACCCTAGAGGTTCAAAACGATATCATGGAGTTCTATCAAACTCCACACATACCCATGTGACTAGGTGCATTGCACTCAAAAGATACATTGTATCTTGTAAAAGACCCATGGATCAACCCATGACTCATGACCCATAACCAAAATACCCATGGGTAAAGAGGAGCGTCCCACGGATCCCTAGCTTTACGCTAGACAGATCCCTTGTGGGAGGGATATGTGGGATCCGGGGAACAGTAGATATTTTCCTCTATAAATAGTGAGTCATTTCTTCATTGTTTCTCACCCCTTTCTAACATACTTTCTCCCTGAGTTAAAAACTCTCTAACATCATATCCAAGTGATCTATGTTTGTAGTTTTGTGTTTGTGTGATTCTCTAGGTTCCTCTTAAAGGCTAGATCACCACCTTTGAAGTCAAGCAAGCTCAAGTCCATGAGTTGCCATGCTTCCTCATCATCAAGACTACTGAAGTCTTCTTGTTGATAACTCTTTTCTTTCTTCTAAGAAGTGTAGTGATTGAAGACATTAGTGAAAGATGTCTCAAGTGTCAAGACGAAGACATTAGTGAAAGGTGTCGATCGTCCTTGTTATAGGCATTAGTGAAGGGTGCCTAGAAGCCAAGTCTCAAGACATTAGTGAAGGGTGTCTTGAAGATCTAGTTAAAGGCATTAGTGAAAGGTGCCTTAGATGTACATTCGATATGGTGTGTTTCGATGTACAAGATAGATTAGCATTAGATCCAAGGATATTGATATCCTTGATGATGTTGTAATAAGGAGTTGGTCTGCTTTGGGATTAGTCGTTGGTGTAGTGTTGGGTAGTAGTTCCTCCATTGTAATGGAACTCAGTACTTAGCCTAGTACCGGATAAAGGGTAGGCGACATTGTGGTAGGTGTGGTTCACCTTGGTGTGAAAGAACCCGGTGGTTAGCGTAGTACCGGAAAAAGAGTAGGCAACGTTGTGAAGGTTTCTCCACCATAAGGAGTTGGTGTCGTGTAGTGATTACGAACTCTCGAGTAGGTGACTCGGGGAGTGGAGTAGGTAGCCGAATCACTATAAATACTTGCATTGTGGTTTTGTGCTTCTTACTCTTATCTTTTCATTACATACTTCTATATGTTTGTTTATCAAAATCCAACACACATCCAAATAGATTAACATAAGTCGATCTAAATAATTAAAAGGAAGTTTTAATTGGCAAAACTATTCAACCCCCCCCCCCTTCTAGTTTTCCACAATTGGCATCAGAGCTTCGTTACCAAGTTTCTTGAAGTATATTGTACTTTAAAAACTTGATACGATCCATGGTTAATTGAAAACTATAAAGAAGGTTTTTCATAAAAACAAACACCATGTCTTTTAAAATTCTTTGTTTGGATGTTGATTAGATGACAACATTTTTCTCATTATTTATTTTCTATTTAAATGCACTAATCTTCTTTGTCATGTTGATTAGTCAAAGCTCATACCTACCAAGTCATAGGAATCGCTTGGTAACAAGAATACCTTCCCTAAGAAGGTACTTTAAACACGAAGGAGCCGGAATTGTCTACTGACATTTGTTGTGTCATTTGTAAAGACATTCCTAAGTGCGTTTGAGGTATGATTTTCTACTAACCTCTAAAATGATATTAGCTTGATAATTAAGTATGCCTACATAGGTATTTATATGATTATCTTTTGTGCATATACATGTATTACATGAAGCTTCATTAGGAAGCCTTTTCTCACATACGTGTTATTTTTTCATCTAAAGTCATGGTATATAAAACTTGTGTTTTATTTTATTTAATCCTAAAATTATATCTTTCTAATAATAAAACAAAAACACAAATATCAAAAATTCCTCCTTCCCCATAAAAACTCCCACCGTCATCCACTCCATCAAATCCCCACTTTTTCAAATCTTCCAAATTCAAAAAAAAATTCCTCTCATTCAAAACTTCATCTTCCTCTCCATTTCATCTCATCCGAAACCAAGAAGGTTCGCCATCAACATGGTTTACATCGCCCTCGTGCTCATCGCCTTAACACTCATTGCTCTTGTGTTCCTGATGATGAAGTTCTCATATGGAGACATATACTTTGTGTTGTTAATCTACATTGGGATCATATACCCAATCCTTTGTATCATTCTTAGCATTGAAATGAAATATTATTAATAGTCTAGTTTATCTAGGTTATTATTATCATAATGTGTTTGTCATTTATTTTGATTTATATGTTTCATATTTTCTCATGATACATTAGAAGTCATGTATGCATGCTAAAAGAAAATGTAGGCTAAAACACATATCTTGGTATAAAACCTATGTCTTTATCAAATCTGTTTATGATATTACAGACCCACGGATCCCGGAAAGTATACTAGCCGGATCCCTTATGAAAGGGAACCGTACTTCTGGATGACAGTTTTTCATGCAAAATAAAAACCACTTTCTTTCTAAAAGTAATATTCCACTAGAATGTCAAAACCATAAGTGAGTTAAGTGTCATTATTGTTAAAAACCATTGTTAATAAAAATCTAGTAAAAACGTTAGATAATCATTAGATGACCACAAAACATCACTTTCTATTTAACTCATCGTTTCTATAGGTTCAACTATGACGCATGAATATGAGTTTGATTTTTCACTCACTAGCGTCTACACTCCGAACATCTCCCTTGAACCCAACATACCTGGCAATCATGTCCGTGGGTTCAATAATCTCGAAAACCGTCACTTCCACGAAGGACGTATTGTAGACACCTCTCTACAATTCGAAGAAGGTATCAATACCTCCTTCCGAGCCATAGGACTAGAATGTCTTCTTGAAATCAACGAGAAGATATGTCCAAGGTTCATAATGGAATTCTTCCGTCAAGTTAAACTCGTTTGTAACGAGGATCGCTCTCTTTCTCTTTGGTTTTGGATCAAAAACCAAAAGTTCGTTTTAAGTCTTGAGCGATTTGCTCACATCCTCCGGATTCCAAATCATGGACAATGTGCCTACACTGAAGATTGGTCTCTTGATTCTCTCTTCAACTTTCGTGAAGAAAATAGTCCATATTGTTCTCACATACCTTCCCCGGAGGATTTAAATCGCATAATATGCAAACCTCAACCATATTACTCCGATCCAAACATTATCTTTACACGGGACATCCGAGAAGAGTACAAGCCCCTTGCACTCATCCTACGTGAAAATTTTTGGAGTCTTAGGGGAAATCGAGAAATCCTTCCCGCTTGTTATGCTCACATAATGTATTGTTTGCTAACACAACAAACATACAATCTCGCCTACTTCTTTGCAAGGCGAATTGTAAATCTTCAAGGCTCCAAGAATAAACTCATCCCTTATGGAATGTTCTTGACGCGCCTCTATCATAAAGTCATGCATTTTCATCCTCAATTTCAAAGTCCGTTGTACGTACTTGTGAACAAGATGATGGAACCACTAAACATATCTGTTGAACCAAAGACCTTGATAGATCTTTGAGCGCTCGTGAATCGTTAGTAATGTTTATGTAATCACAAACACACTAATAGAAAGTCTCTATTACTTGTATTCTAAAGCGGAAATCAAACACAAGTAAGAACACAAATTACTAAGAATACTTTGATCCTCTATGGATCTTTGAATAAAACTAAAACTTGTTTTTCAAACTCGCACATCATACATACTAATATGTTCCTTTTTTAGACAAGGAACCCTAAACCGTTTCACAAGAAACGTATATTCATAAAACTAAAAGAGATATGCATTATCACTTCCTAATAAAACTCATGCATATCCTAACTAACTATATAATACACGGAATATCTATATCCGCAGAAACAAGCTACACGGTTTTACTACTTCCGCATAATCACTTCTTCAGCAGAATCCAGCACTTCAGCAGAATCCGTCAGCAGTATTATTCAGCAGAATTCTTATTCAGTAGAATTCCCAACAATCCTCCCCTAATCTTGAATTTGACATGGTTAAGTTCAAGATTCTTGATAGATCTTTAACACTTTAGAACAAGAGGATTGAATTCGAACATCAGCATCAAAGAAGCAAAACAACCATATCTCTATGATGGAAAAACTTTGAAACTTCAGATCTTTGCAGCAACAAATGACAAAGTGTACATCTAAAAAGATTAGTTTCATACTATTTTCATCACATCCAGGTGTGTTAACTCGTGTGAGAGGTGAATCATTGAAAATAATGGATTTGATGTCTCTTTACCAATAGCCATTACTACTAGAGTAGCCAAATGTTTAAGTTCGAAAACTATGGTACACTGATAACCATATGATTTTTAGCAAATCAGCAGCTATAAACGAATTTGAAATGTCTTACCTGTAGCCGTTTGCTCAGGACTAGCCAATTCTTAGGAAAGAATCACCTTTGGTGAATTGATTACCAAATATGGTATTCCACTACCTTTACCACAAGCCATATACTTGTGGGCTAGCCAATTCTTGGATTCCAAAAAGGAATAAGCCATGGTGAATTGATGACCATACAACCCTCAGCAATTAAGCATGGGTGAGTTGCATACCCTATTTTAGCAAACCATTATAGCTATCAACAGATTTGATGTATCTTTACCAAAGCTGTACCCTTTGGACTAGCCAATTCTTTGATGGACACAAGGCACATCTGGTGAGTTGATAACCATCAACAGAGTTACATACAACAAACCTGAATATACAAAGATTTTTTTTACTAATAATTAAACAAAGAAAGAAATGATACAAGATAATATGGTAATCCCCTAAGGCATATGCCTCCCCTCAAACCTTGCAGTTAAGGGTTAAGCATCCCAATATGGACAACTAGGTGTTGAAACTTGGGTCCATCAAAGGCTTTAGTCAATAAATCTGCCACATTATCATCTGTGTGAATCTTAAGCACCTTTATCAAATGTTTTTCATATGCATCTCTTATAAAATGGTGCCTGATCTCAATATGCTTAGTTCTATTATGAAAAACTGGATTTTTAACTATGCATATGGTACTTTGATTATCAATAAAGATTGTGGTGTTCATGAAATTAAACCTATAATCCAGCAATTGATTTTGTATCCATAGTACCTGACCACAACAATTTGCAGCAGCAACATACTCTGCTTCAGTAGATGAGGTAACAACAATAGTTTGTTTCTTGCATTGCCAAGAAATCAATCTTCTTCCAAGAAATTGGCAACCTGCAGTTGTGTATCTCCTATCCAGATTTGCACCAGCATAATCACTATCACTATATGCTTCCAACCTAAAAGGAGACTCTTTTGGGTACCAAAGACCTAAATTGGGTTGGCCTTTTAGGTACTTGAAGATCTTTTTGACTGCATTCAAGTGGGAAGTAAGTGGAGTGACCTGATGTCTAGAACAAGCACTCACAGCAAATGTAATGTCATGCCTAGAAGCTGTCAAATACATCAATGAACCAATCATGGATCTGTATAAGTGAACATTCACAGCAGGATCTAGTTCAAGATTGTTCTTTGGTTTTGGAGCTTAATAAGGTGTAGTGGCAGTTCTGACATTTTCCATATCAAACTTCTTTAAAATGTCTCTCACATATTTATCCTGACTGATAAAAATACCATCAGGTTGCTGCTTAACTTGTAGACCCAAAAATAAAGTAAGCTCCCCCATATCACTCATCTGAAACTCTCCCTTCATCAACTCCTCAAACTCCCTGCACCAAGCTTCTTTAGTGGAGCCAAAGATGATGTCATCCACATAAACTTGCACAAGAATGATGTCTCTGAAATTTTTCTTTATGAAGAGTGTTTTGTCAATGGCACCTCTTCTGTAACCATGCTTCAGCAGAAATGCAGATAGCCTATCATACCATGCTCGTGGTGCCTGATGTAGTCCATAGAGAGCTTTTACAACCTTGTATACATGCTTTGGATTATCTGGGTCTTCAAAGTCTTTGGGTTGAGTGACATATACTTCTTCTTCAATCTCACCATACAGAAAAGCACCTTTCACATCCATCTGATATACCATGAACCTCATATAAGATGCATAAGCCAAGAAGATTCTAATGGCCTCAACTCTAGCTACAGGTGCAAAAACTTCATCATAATCAATTCCTTCCTCTTGCCTGAACCCCTAAGCCACTAATCGTGCTTTGTTTTTGACCACAATACCCCTTGCATCTCTTTTATTCTTTAAAATCCATTTTGTCCTAATTGCAAACTTCCCATCAGGTAGTGGTATCAGTATCCAAAACTGCTAATTCTTGAATTTTTGCATCTCATCTTGCATTGCTTCAAGCCAACTTGAATCTTCAAGAGCTTGAGAAACACTAGTTGGTTCCACTTGAGAAAGAAAGCAAGCAAGTAGACAATGCTTAAAGTCTGTGTGATTGTCCCTTTGCTGTTGTGAGACATAGGAAAGAAAATCAACTTGACCATACTTAGAACTGGTCACAGTACTTCTAGTTCAAACAGGTGCTTGAGGATTACCAATAACATTTGATTGAGGATGAGCAATGTTGATCCTTTTTGTAGCAGAGGAGTTGACATCAATTGTGGTGTCAAGATTGTTCATAGTGGGTTCAAAATCACTGTCATAGGAAATGGAGGTGAAGATTCCAGCTTTGGGTTGGTGATTACCAAGATATGAAGGACTTGGAAATCGTGTATATGGTTCTTCAAAGTCTGTGGACACACTAGTAGAAGTGGGAGTATAACTGTCAGGAGAACTGTCAGCAGAATCCTGGTTTCCACTGACTGCTTGTGTTGATTGTCTGATTAGTGCCTCAGCATCTCTTGCAAACTCCACACCAAGCCTCTCAGCTTCTAGATTGGCTGCATGCTCTTGCTTCTTGAGTCTAGCAAGGTCCTCTGCATAGTGTGACTCATCTTCATTCTCATCAGAAGTTCCTTTAGAACTATCACCTGCAAAATGGTTAGGGGAAAAGGAAGGTACAACAATGGATTGTTCATCATGCTCAGACTCACTATCTGAGTCATCATCCAGGGTACCTGAATTGTCAGTGGAAGACTCTTGTGAACCTGCAGATTGGTTAGCAACATATCTAGTATAACCCAAGTAATCAGTTAAGTAATCCAGGTCAAAGGACCAAACATGACCTTGACCCTAAACATTAGGCTTATCTTCTAGGTATCTCAGGTTAAGAGTCTCCTCAATCTTTTTAGCATTTAAATTATATACCCTATAAGCCTTACTATGAGCTGAATAACCCATAATATACCCCTCATCAGCTTTCTCATCAAATTTTCCTAGTGGATCACTAGTGTTCAAAACGGTCACTTGACATCCAAAAGGTTTGAGGTAATGAATATCAGGAACTTTCCCAGTGAGAAGTTCATAAGGTGTCTTCAAATGAGGTCTAGTAATTGATACCCTATTCAGAACATAACAAGCAGTGCTGACTGCTTCAGTCCAGAACATAGTAGGTAATTTAGAGTCTGCAAGCATGGATCTTGCTGCCTCTATTAAGGTCCTATTCTTTCTTTCAGCAACCCCATTTTGTTGTGGGGTTGTTGGATTGCTATAGTCCCTTTTTATCCCTTTAGACTTACAGAGTTCTATTAATACAACATTTTTGAACTCTGTGCCATTATCACACCTAATACCTTTAACCTTTTTGTTTAGCTGGTTTTCAACAAGGGTAATGAACTCTTTTAAAATTTGAGATGTTTCATCTTTAGTTTTCAAAAAGAATACCCAACAAAACCTGCTATAGCCATCAGTGATTACCAGGCAGAAGTACTTGTGATCAATACTTCTGATTTGGGTTGGAACAAAGAGATCCATATGCAGCAACTGAAGAGGTTCTGAGATAGTGCTCACAACTGTAATGGCTTTGTATGAGGCTCTGTGTTGCTTTCCTTTATTGCATGCAACACAATTGTGTTCATTGGTGAAGACTTTGGAAGGAAGTCCTTCAACTAGACCAAGTTTAGAAAGCTTGTTAATGGTCTTGAAGTTCACATGAGCCATCCTTCTATGCCATTTTGTAGACTCATCCAGGGATGCTTTAGCCACCAAACATGTTAGGTCACCTTCTGGTTGAACATCATTCAAATTGAATGTGTATAAATTGTGGTTTATGGGAACTCTCAGCAGAATGGATGTATCTTCTGGAAGTTTGAAGTCTTTAGAGAGCACAAGACATTCATCCTCAGAGAAGAATACTTTGTGCTTGGTGTCACAAATTTGTGATACTGAGAACAAGTTGAAATGTTGCAGTTCCTTTACATAGTACACATTCTCAAAATCTAACTGAGGTGTTCTGATGGTGCCTTTCCCAGTGATTCTACCATCTCCTCCACCAAAAGTCACATTGCCTCCTCCTTCAATGGGTACAAAATCAAGCATCTTTTCTTTGTTTCCTGACATGCTTCTATAACAACCACTATCTACAATGCCTACTTCTTTACTCTGCAGAGGATGATCCTACAACAACAACAAAATTATACAAAATATTAATACACTTTGGAGACTCAAGTCATCACTGACTTGAGCCTGCCTTGTGGATCATAAGATTTAGGCCATGTAGATGTATAAGATCCACCATTGTTCTTGGTCCTCCTTTGAAAATTAGGTCCCTTTTGAGTTCAAGAACAACCTGCTGAGGGCTTCACAGCAGTATCCCAATATCCCTTGCCAACATACATTGAGTCAAAACATCCAGGCCAATAACCATTTTGAAAATATGAACTAGTTGGTCTCACATATGGTCTAGCAACAGATCTGCTCCATTTTGAAAATTTGTGATACTTCTTTATAGGAGAAGGTTTATCAGCAGAATTGTGTTTGCTGGTTTTATGAGTTGCTTGTGGAACAAAAGATGGTATATCATTAACATTTTTCCACATTGGTCTAGGTTTCTTTTGACTAGCACATACACCCATTCTTTGCTCATGAAAATTACAATCCTTAATCAAATGAAATTTACTTCCACAAACAAAACATTTCTTCTTTTTAGAAGATTTATTTAAAGTGAAAGATGTTTCATTACATGCAAAAGCATTCAAACCACAAACATTAACAGAATTGTTTTTAACAGAATTAAAGACATTGTTTTGCAAAGAATTAAATGACAAGTCTTCAGAGGAAACTGTCTTGGAATTTGATTCCTTAGCAGCAACTCTAACAGGCTTGTAGGGAGTCTTGGGTGTAGGCTTGGGTGAGGTCTTGGGAAGGTCTGACTTTTCACTTGAATCACAACTGGTATATGTAGTAGACCCTTGGTCAGAGGACTTGTCACAGTCAGAACAAGAGACAAAGTCAGTAGATTTAGAATCAGGGTCTAGCAAGTCTCTTGACTTTTTGCCATAAAGATGGTGTGATCCATCAAAGTCTATTGTGATGGAAAGGTCAGCGGGTATATGTTCTCCTCTAATGGGTCCAGGTACAACATGTAATTCTCCTTCTTTTACATAATTAGCTAATCCTGCTGGTGTATATTTACGCAGATCATTCCTAGCTTCTAAGCCGAGATACTTCTTAAAACCTAAATGTTGTTCCCTATTCACTATAGTATAAAAACAGTTTAAGTAAAGTAAACAAGACTAATAGTGAATCAATGACTGAAAGGATATAAATAAAACACAAGAGTAATTTTCAACGTCATATTCTTATTAGAAATGAATCAGAAGAATACGTTACCCTAGTACTTGCAGAACAGTACTAGGGATTGAAATGACAAAGTGTTTGCAACTCCTCTCTAAGCTCAGGCTATGTCTGAGCACAACTACAAGTACCCACTGAGTTATCTTAGGGATTAAGTTGTATTTGGAGGAGTGAAAGATGGCTTGTGTGTATGTGTGTTTTTACAATTCACAAGCTTAACCTTTCACTCCATCTCTTATGCTATTTATACAAGTATGAGTTTTAACTCTTTCTTAAGTGACAAACTGACAATTTGCAGAAGACAAAATACTGATGTATTTTGTCTCTGTTTACAAAGACTATATTAGGTAAAGGGACCAAGTCACTTTCTTCATGTCAGTACTGATGCTGAGCCTTTTAGGGAAGGTTGACTTCTTGAAGATAAGTACTCCGTCTTTATCGCTTCAAGCATAACCGTTTTGTCCCGCCCATTCTCCAGTCTTCATAGTCTTTAGTCTTCAGTTTCAGTTTGTCTTCAGTGTTTGTAGTTGGAGAGAAATTTGAGGGATTCAGTAAGTTATTGTCATCACTTACTGAATCCACCATCTTCTTCTTGACTCAATCTTCACCCTTTAAGTTCCACCTTACTGAGTGGAGAGACTTCTTCTATGTCTCTTACTGAGCGTCTTGAAGATGGCTCACTGAGAGACTATGCACTCAGTGACCTGTTAGTGTTTAACGGTCTAAGCACTTAGGTTATTTTGATAACGCTACACACGTCGTTCGGGGTCAAAGGAACTTCCTTTTCGTCGAGCAAGTTTTTCAACACCCTAGGCAGTGAACCTAATCGTTGTAGTGTAGTATTAGGGTAAGCCACGGGTATTGATATCGTTCTCTAGGGGAATAGGAATGCTAGTGAGAAGTTACTACGCTAAGGTTGGGGGGTTGAGGAAGATTATTTTTTTTATCTTTTTATATTTTTTTAGGAAAGGAAAGGTACGAATCTCGGGGTTTAGATTTGGGGGGGTTGGTATTGCTACCAATTACTCTACTTATCTAATTATCTAATCTAAGGTGTATGTAGTCTATGTCTAATTATTGTGTGCTCGTATGATAGTTTAAAGATGTGTTTACTTAGGTTTTACTACTCTTTAATTATCTCCTATTGGTGGTTGAATTGTCACGTCCTTATTGTTAGTTGCGTTGTGTGTCTAAGGTTGTAGGGTGTGCGTTTCTCCCTAACTCTTTGAACTTACCAAAGGGTCTCGTCTATAAAACCCACTAGGGATAATAAACTCTTACTCTAAGGCACTCTTTGGATGGTTTAGCTTACAACTACTCAAGGAGTTATATTCTAAGGTTCACAAAGATTTAATCAAGCATTAAGTACACAACGAATGACCTATCACATTACTAGATCATTAATCAACTAAGATAAGAGACAACCAATCAATATTCAATAATTAAGTTTCATATTCCCTAAGCAAACACACAAGTAAATTAGCCGGACATGGAAAACATGCAAGCATACGCACAAATAATCAAAGACATAATTGTATTAATGAAGTAAAACACTTATCTTGGTGTAAGATAGGGTTTGGAACCCTAAAATACTGTACAAGACAGCCTTGGTTCGGTTTAGGTTTTTACTCCAAAAGACTACTCATCAATACTGAAAAATTCGGATTCTATATATAAGATTACATCTGCGACGGCGTCACCTTTTGTTTTGTGATGCCGTCGTGTCGCCGTCATTAGGGTTTCGTCTTGGCCACGTTAGACTTGCGACGACGTCACCTTATGCTTGTGAAGCCGTCCTCTTCAGCTTCTGACGCCGTCTGGATTGCATCTAGGCCGTCTGAGTTGCGACGGCCTACTCTTTTATAACTTGACGTCGTCACTTGAAAATAGGAGTTTTGGCTTCTGTCCCGTCACAAAATCCTCTGACGGCGTCGCGTATAAGCTGTGACGCCGTCACCTTATGTTTTCAGCACCTTTGAGTGTCTCGATTCTGACTTAGGCCATTTTCTTCGTATATTCGCGCCTTTTCGTCCAAATAAGTGCCATTCCAGCATTTTGCCTTCAAGAGACCTAAAAAGTGAAAAAGAACGATATTAAGCAATAACGGATACAAAAGTGATCAAATAAGGGCTTAAACGACCCCTCAAAAAGGTACCTTTTAAAACCTTATCAAATATCCCTACACTTGGTATTTGCTTGTCCTCAAGCAAATGTGCTTTTAGCCAATTAATTTATAAGTTAGGGGTTATGAAGCATTGGTTTAAAACAGTCCAAAACACATATAAGCCCCGCAAAAGTCATAACAAGCACGGAAATCACATACTAGCACCTCACATGGGGTGTTTGGATACTCACATCTCTCTCGGGTGTATATGAAATATAACAAATTGGAAATGGAAGATAAACACTCATTAACTGGTCCTAGTACATAGATTACCATAGGCTTGAAAATAGATCAAACCTCCATCGCTTTGGCGTAAGCACCTAGGAAAGACTATCAAAGAGGTCTTTAAAGGGTTGTAATGTTAGGCTTACGGTAGGGAAACAAAGGGTTTGGTGGGATAGGCTATATAGTGGTGGCAAGTCAAAAATCTCTATGTTAAATGCATACGAAGAATGGCGTTGCTAAGCCAAGACTGGACACTCTAGACTCTAGCTAACTGAAATAAACAAACATAAAATAGATGTAGGATGGTAGCCCGTATTTTTTTTTTCCACTCTATCTTTTTTCTTTTCTCTTTTTCTCTTTTTTTTTCTCTTTTTTTTTTCATACACTTTTACTCTACCATCCTCTACGGTAACATCAAAATGATAGGGATTTATAGGCACATCCCTATACTTGAGTTTTTATTACTCTAACACTAATTTGACCCGAATTGAAAAGATCAAAACACTTGGGGTACATTATTACGCAAACAAAGGGAATTTGAATTTAACGTTCCCTTCCCGTCATTTCATAAACTTTAACTTTTCCCATGAATCCCAATCGTCCCAAAACTGTATACAAAGGATATGACTCAACTTAGCAACTCATGCAAGCAACCAGATAATTGAATTAAGGGTTTAGGGTGATAACAAAAATGCACTAAAAGTGAGTGCATACAGGGTAGGCTAAGGCGATTTGGGTGTATATTTGGGGGTGGGGTGTAAACAATGCTCTTCATTGATAATCCGGAAAAACCGAAACATCACGAGAACCGCGAAAGGGATAGGCTCAGAGGGGTTAACTAGGGGTATCGTGTACTAAAAATGAGTACAACGCAAAGGGCGTGGGGGAATTACTCAACCGAGGTGGAAGAAGTAATTATATTACGGGTATCAAACAAGCGTTATCCTAATGCCTCTTATCATTTAGTTATTCCTAACTACACAAGTGTAGTCTTACTAGCGATCTCGGAATGCATCACAAAACAAGTTCTAGAATATAATATACTACCGGTTCACACACTAAGCATTAAAGATGAATGCTTTTAATTCCTACTAATCTAAAGGCGATCCTCACATTTTGGGTGGAATTTAAGTGGTAAAGGGTTTTTTTGTGCTAGTCATGCAATTCCCTATCCGTGAGACGCTTTTGTTAAAACTAATGGCCCACTCCTATATGTCATGAAAAATTTTAAATTTGGTGCCAAAATTACCCTAACCGACATATTCTCATGGTTTATTACACAAATACAATTGGACAAAGCAAATATTCAAGGATAAGCATAGTTTCAAAGTTCCCGTTTTATTTTCCCTCCCTACACTTAAACTGAACATTGTCCCCAATGTTCCCCGAAAGTATCAAAGTTATGATAATGGAAGGTAATTAAAAAATGAAAGAAACTAGTACTCCCCTGATTAGCTCGGTAGGATCCGTGTGTGAAGTAGTGGTTAAATCCTTTCCAAGAAGAATTTATGCTTGAAAAGCTCCTTCCAATCTTATGTAACTTCTTCTTGATAAATTAAACCTGCACACTTGAAGAAAACAAACGAAACCTTCGCGTAAAATCGGCGGTAATAATATATATAACACTCGATTTAAACTAGGATATAATGCTTGTGGAATGGATGTTTACAGAATTTCTGGAAAATTAAGACCTGGAAAATTCCAAAAATTTATGAGTAGCTCAGAAAACGAGAAAAAAGTAATCTGTTGTTTTTAATCCTTCCTGACGCCTTCAGGTTGCGATCCTGACGCCGTCAGGTTATCCTGACAAAAACTGGTCTGTGATTTTCTGGAAAGAATTCTGGAAAATTTACATCTTTAGAATCTGGAAAAATTTCTGCAAAACACCCATATGACTCGATACAAGCATTTGACTCGAACAAACACACATATATATCTTTTAGTTAATTGTTATTCTCATGTTTACGTTTCTTTTGAAAACGTGTGTAATCCTCCCTACACTTATCCCTTATGTAAAATACCTTTATATGCAATTAAGACGAGGTTAAAAACAAAATAAAGCATTTTTACAAATTTAAACATGAGAATAAACAATCAATAAAAGACATATGACATTAACAAGCAAACAATTAAGCATGGGTTGCCTCCCACGAAGCGCTTTTCTTTATTTAAGAGTCTTATAGCTAGACTCGTAGTCGTGCTCCTACGTGACTTCATTACCGCCACCTTCTTCCTTCGCTTTCCCTTCGTCGAAAGGGTGTAGATGTTGTATGCTTACCATGGATTCCTTGCCAACGTTGTCTATTATGGTGACGGTTTTATCTTTTAAATTGGTTTCCTTCACTGTGAAAGGTCCAAACCATCCTGGTTTGTTTCTACCTCGTAATGCCCTTATCCGTGATTTGTATAAAAGTACTTTTTCTCCTTTTAGAAATTCCTTAGGGTTCCTTTGTGTCTTAGGTATCGAAGTGGGATTATTTCCTAACTTCTTATCGGGTTTCCACAACGTTGCATACAATCCTTGAACCATAAAGTCCCTAAGCCCTTTTTCCCAGTCATTCATCTTCTTCTTAACACTATTTCTAGGGGCTTTTTGATTTCCACCCGTAATGATTTCCATGATCTTAAGAGGATACCTTGGGATGATGGGTATTCTAGCGTACCCCTTCCCGCTTTTGAGTATCATGATGCCCTCTCCGCATTTGATGGTTGCCTTGGCAGTGGCCAGAAATGGTATCCCAAGAATGAGGGGCACGTTTTTATCTTCCTCAACATCAATGATCACAAAATCCACCGGATAAACGATATTAGCCACCTCAATTAGAACATCCACCGTGATTCCTATGGGGTGGACATAGGTGTGATTAGCTAAGGAAAGCCTAAGATCGGTCATGGCTGGTTTCTCCTTAGTTAACTTATTATAGATTGATAATGGCATTATGTTCACATCAGTCCCCTGATCGGCTAAGGCATTTATATTATCAATATCACCTATGCTACATGGTATCACGAAATTCCCTGTGGTGTCTCATTTTTTTAATGGTTTTTTTATGACCAACTCATACAGGGGTCCCATAGGTAAGGCGTCATACTCTTCTTCTGTCATTTTTCCTTCAAGGGCTTCCCTAAGAACTTCATTGTACCTAAAGTTGTTTACTTGGTTTGCAATGGTTTTTTTGTTAATTTCGTGCTTAAGGTAGTACTCAATGGTCTCAGGCTCATCATTAGGCACAAACTCCTCCTTCTTGCTTTCCTCAGTTTTCCTCATCTCAACCCTCGCATCCTCGGGCATAATGAAGTGGGAGGACAATCGTTGCTTCTTACTAGTACCTTTTCGGGAACTTTTGTTTTGTTATATTCTATTACCAAATTCATCATTTCCGTCATTTTCGCTTGCATTTCCTCTCTCTGTCTATAAACCTCCTCTTCAAATTTGGCTAATCTCTCCGTATGAGCTGCCATGTACTCCCTCATTTGTTCCTTGAAGCTCGGTGAAAGTGGTATTGGGGAAGTAGAACAGAAGCGCCTTTCGGAATTTGGGTTTTGCTCACGACTTGGGGACTCTGAAAAAGGTGTGGGGTGGTTGGTGGAATTGGCGGATTTGACAGCTTCTCGAGGAATTTGTACGGGGACTCTTCTTTGCCTTTCCATAAGATAATCAATCCCTCTCTCAATGGCACTCATTTGCTCCTCGAGGGTGTCGGAAGATTCAAAAGGAGTTGATATGGCATTAACTACGTTAACCGGAGTTTCAGGAGATTCATTCCAATCTTCGTAGTTTTGATCAGCAAGCTCCTCTATAATATCCCAAGATTTCTCTGCATTAAAGTCGCTGAGCCTTCCACCGGCGGCTCGATCAATGGATCGTCGAGTGATGAAATCGGTATGGTCATAGAAGATTTGGATTTGAAGCCAAAGATCAATGCCATGATGGGGAAGTCTATGGAGTAGGTCCTTAAATCGAGTCCATGCTTTGTAGAGAGACTCACCTTGGAGTTGTTGAAACGTCAAGATGTCTCACCTAAGTTTAGTGGCTCTCCCCGGTGGGAAAAATTGAGCAAGGAAGCGAGAGGTAAGATCATCCCAACTTGAGATGGAACCGGCGGGAAGTCGCTCAAGCCAATTACTAGCTTGGTCCCGTAGAGAGAATTGTAAGAGACGCAGGCGCGTGGTCTCCCGAGTAGTAGCATCAAGGTCGATGGAATAGACAATTTTAAGGAAATCCCTAAGATGCTGATTTGGATCTTCGGAACGAAGTCCATGGAATGCACATCCGTTTTGCACCAACCGGATGGTGTCGGATCACAGGGCCGTAGTTTAGGCTTGGTCGGGAAGCTCAATGGTGTTCCTATAGCCTAAGTGGCTTGGTCTCGAGTATTCACCAAGAGTACGGGCTCTTGGCGGGTCATTTGGTGGTGGGTTGATGAGTGGTGGTTGGTTATCACCTTCCATGATGAAAAGTGATGGGATTACGAACAAAGGTCACGAAGAAGGGGGATAGACTACGGGAAAGCTAAGAATGAGAAAAAAGTTACTTGATAGGAATCAAGCAAAGAAACCTAAACTAGGTGGACTACTAACTAGCTATTCTATTCCCCGGCAGCGGCGCCAAAAACTTGATAACGCTACACGCGTCGTTCGTGGTCAAAGGAACTTCCATTTCGTCGAGCAAGGTTTTCAACACCCTAGGCAGTGAACCTAATCGTTGTAGTGTAGTATTAGGGTAAGCCACGGGTATTGATATCGTTCTCTAGGGGAATAGGAATGCTAGTGAGAAGTTACTACGCTAAGGTTGGGGTTGAGGAAGATTATTTTTTTATCTTTTTATAATTTTTTAGGAAAGGAAAGGTACGAATCTCGGGGTTTAGATTTGGGGGGGGGGGTTGGTATTGCTACCGATTACTCTACTTATCTAATTATCTAATCTAAGGTTATTGTGTGCTCGTATGATAGTTTAAAGATGTGTTTACTTAGGTTTTACTACTCCTTAATTATCTCCTATTGGTGGTTGAATTGTCACGTCCTTATTCTTAGTTGCGTTGTGTGTCTAAGGTTGTAGGGTATGCATTTCTCCCTAACTCTTTGAACTTACCAAAGGGTCTCGTCTACAAAACCCACTAGGGATAATAAACTCTTACTCTAAGGCACTCTTTGGATGGTTTAGCTTACAACTACTCAAGGAGTTATATTCTAAGGTTCACAAAGATTTAATCAAGCATTAAGTACACAACGAATGACCTATCGCATTACTAGATCATTAATCAACTAAAATAAGAGACAACCAATCAATATTCAATAATTAAGTTTCATATTCCCTAAGCAAACACACAAGTAAATTAGCCGGACATGGAAAACATGCAAGCATACGCACAAATAATCAAAGACATAATTGTATTAATGAAGTAAAACACTTATCTTGGTGTAAGATAGGGTTTGGAACCCTAAAATACTGTACAAGACAGCCTTGGTTCGGTTTAGGTTTTTACTCCAAAAGACTACTCATCAATACTGAAAAATTCGGATTCTATATATAAGATTACATCAGCGACGGCGTCACCTTTTGTTTTGTGACGCCGTCGTGTCACCGTCATTAGGGTTTTGTCTTGGCCACGTTAGACTTGCGACGGCGTCACCTTATGCTTGTGACGCCGTCCTCTTCAGCTTCTGACGCCGTCTGGATTGCATCTAGGCCGTCTGAGTTGCGACGGCCTACTCTTTTATAACTTGACGTCGTCACTTGAAAATAGGAGTTTTGGCTTCTGTCCCGTCACAAAATCCTCCGACGGCGTCGCGTATAAGCTGTGACGCCGTCACCTCACCTTATGTTTCAGCAGCATTGAGTGTCTCGATTCCTGACTTTGGCCATTTTCTTCGTATATTCGCGCCTTTTCATCCAAATAAGTGTCATTCCAGCAAACACACAAGTAAATTAGCCGGACATGGAAAACATGCAAGCATACGCACAAATAATCAAAGACATAATTGTATTAATGAAGTAAAACACTTATCTTGGTGTAAGATAGGGTTTGGAACCCTAAAATACTGTACAAGACAGCCTTGGTTCGGTTTAGGTTTTTACTCCAAAAGACTACTCATCAATACTGAAAAATTCGGATTCTATATATAAGATTACATCAGCGACGGCGTCACCTTTTGTTTTGTGACGCCGTCGTGTCACCGTCATTAGGGTTTTGTCTTGGCCACGTTAGACTTGCGACGGCGTCACCTTATGCTTGTGACGCCGTCCTCTTCAGCTTCTGACGCCGTCTGGATTGCATCTAGGCCGTCTGAGTTGCGACGGCCTACTCTTTTATAACTTGACGTCGTCACTTGAAAATAGGAGTTTTGGCTTCTGTCCCGTCACAAAATCCTCCGACGGCGTCGCGTATAAGCTGTGACGCCGTCACCTTATGTTTTCAGCAGCATTGAGTGTCTCGATTCTGACTTTGGCCATTTTCTTCGTATATTCGCGCCTTTTCATCCAAATAAGTGTCATTCCAGCATTTTGCCTTCAAGAGACCTAAAAAGTGAAAAAGAACGATATTAAGCAATAACGGATACAAAAGTGATCAAATAAGGGCTTAAACGACCCCTCAAAAAGGTACCTTTTAAAACCTTATCATATTTTCTATTCAAATCCTAGATTAAGGGGTTTGGGTATATACTGAACCCAACAGTCTCCCCCTATTTGAATATACAAATAGCCTAAGTGTTTGATTAGTGTAAGTGAGCAAATGGCTTCTTCTTACACTGAATGTACTAATGAATACAATAAGGAACACTGAATATTTTAACAAAACATACATCAGATTACAAGGTTCCTATCACTAGTACAAAAGATAAAGAAAATGATGTTAGTCCAGATGGATTCCCAGTGCTTCAAGCTTGACTTTCTTGGTGATGAGTGTTTCTCTGTCAAGGTGCTCTCTTATCTTGGCGTTTAGGTCAGCACAGAACCTGACATTTGCAGGAGTCTGAATTTGATAGGCCAATGGTATGTAGCTTAGCATTGCAGCCACACCTGCCTGATCAATGTCACTCCATCTTTGAAATGTTGGGTTTCCATAGACATCAATGTGGAATAGCCCTCTTTCAGGCTTTTCAATCACCAGACAGGTCATGAATTTCACACCTTCAGGCAGCTCCCTGTTGCATTCTAGTCCATGCACTTTAATCTCAGGCTAGAACTCAACTCTTTTCCTTTTGCCAGTGGATGATTGTGGTTGAGAACCTTGAGGTGGAGTTAAGGCAGGCTGAATCCCCAGTTGTGTTGGTGCATCCCTCAGTCTTTCATATCTTTTACTGAGCATCTTCATCAGCTCCTTAACCACATCATTTTGCTTCTTTTCTATTATTGGATCGAGTTTATCGAGTTCAGTGATCCCAAATTCAGTGAATTTTAGGGGATCATGAACCTCGAAATGTCTTTTATCATCCCCCTGTAGACGTTCATTGCCAGTGGTTTGGATCTGGGGATGATTTTGACATCAGTGATCTTCTCAGGCAGTCTTCTGCTTGACATTGTCCAATTATAATGGTCAATTCTTACTTTCCTGATGGCTGCAGTTCTTTTGTTCTTTTCTTCCAACTGCTTTTTCATTTCAGCCATTTTTGCTGCCTGAGCATCCTTGGACTTCTGTCCTGCCAGACCCTTTTCAAGCTTCTTAGCATCTATTCCAATGTTTTCAGCTTCCTCAGCAACTACTTGTACCAGTGCTTCTATGCTCTTTCTTTCCTCTTCAGCAAGTTTCTTTCTCCTTTCCTCCTTAGCAAGGTATGAACTTAGCTGTTGTGGTGTGAGCAGGTACTCAGTGTTGCCGATCTTAAAGGGTATCTTCTCAGGCTCAGGTGGTGTCGTCATTTTGCCTTTTCCTTTGTCCTGGCCTGAGGAAGATGATGTTGCTACCAGGGGCGGTGTTGTTGTTGTTGTTATTGGTGTGATTACTGTCAATGTTGTTGTTGTTGAAGATGTTGGTGGTACTGATGAGATTGGTACTGCTGGGACTGGTGGTGATGAGATTAGTACAGCTTCAGATACTGGTGGTGTTGGCTCCCACTCAGTGTGAAGAGGAGTTTCTTCAGCAGTATTCTCCCCCCTTAACTGTTGCAGGAGCGTCAGTGAGGGCAAGAGTTGGTGTAGGTGCTGAGGGGGACGGAGCTGCTTGACCCTTGAAAGCCTGATAGATTTTAGTGATCATGGCCTTGATATCTGAAGTGTCTGTTTGAATACCAGTGACTTTTTTTTCCAAATTTGCCTGAGATACTTCCAAAGCAGTGATTCTGGGTCCGAGATTCAAGGCCAAGGAAGAAGATGCTTGAGCCAAAGTTGCCACCTGAGTATTCACAGAGCCCAATGTAGCTTGAAGAGACTGGACTGAAGATTGAAGACCCTGAACATTTGCAGACTTGAGCATTTTGATCAATTCAGTGAGGCTGGAGGATTGTTTCAAGTAAGCCTCAGTAGCCTTCAGCACTTTAGAGTTGAGCGCTGGGTCTTCTTTGACAAATTCCTTGATTTCATCTATCTTTGTTCCTACACCCTGAAGGTGCCTGAGAAAGTTGGCCAAGTTGTCATCCAGTCTGTGAAGAGTGTCATACATCAGATCCCTGTGCTCATGAACGTTTTCATCAAAAGCTTGTACCTCAGCTTTCAGATCTGCATAACTGGCACCAGCCTCAGTGTGTTGTTCCCAAAATGTGTCAGTGACCCTGGAGTATAGCTTCCTTGAAGCTTTGGTGATCCACTGAACAAGCTGCCTCTCTATGAGTGGAAGAACATTATCAAATCTTTTGAATTCATTAGTGGAGGAAGAGGAGTCGGAGTCATTGATGTCGGCTGGAATGGTGATTCATTATGCTTCTGTGGATCAGGCTGAGGTCCTTGTTCAGATTGAACCTCAGCGTCCACTTCTTCCCCTGCTGATAATATTTCATCATCACTGTCAGCAAGTTCATCTTCAGAAAATAGTATCCCAGTAACATCAGCAATAGTCAACAAGGGGTTGGTGATGGGTTCCATATCAGCGGGTGGTATTAATCCCTCTGAGTCTTTGTCCCCCATTGACCCCTCAGACACTGGTGGGAGTTTCCCAGTGCCTTCTCTGGAGTCAGGATTGGTTTTGGGTTCCGTATCGGCGGGTTGTTCTTTTCCCTCCGAGTCTTTGTACCCCTGAGACACTGATGGGTTTTTCTCAGTGCCTTTAGCAGAGTCAGTGAAGGTGATATCCCTATGAGCGTGTTGTTTGGTTCCCTCTGAGTCTTTGGGATCATTCAGTGTGCCTCAAACAAAGGCTTTGATTTGCTAATGTCATCACTGGGCGTTGTGGAAGGCGCTCCCCTACCAGCGGGTTGTTTGTTTCCCTCTGGATCTTGGGGAGTAGTAGTTTGGACCAAGGGCACTGATTGTGATTTATCAGTGTCCTTCATTGTCCCTTGGGTGGATGTTGCTTGGTCTCCAATGGGTGGCAAATCAGTCTTGGGTTTTCTTTGCCTTTTGGCTAGTGTTCCTGAAGCCTCAGGGCCCTGAGACTTGGGTTTGGTCTTAGTCCCAGTCTGAGACTTCCCCTTTCTCTTTTTAGGAGCAGGGTTAGGAGACACTGAATCCCTTTGGTTGTTTACAGCAACCATATGGGCCGTCAATACAATATCAGTGACTTGGGATGGGTCCTTTTGGAAATTAGATTGACTCAGGGTACTAGGTAAAGCAGTATGTTTGTACTCCTGAGGATAATTACAACCCAGTAACCCTTGCAAAGCACATGAGATAAAACTAGGGTACGAAACGTATTTAGCCCTAGTTTTGCTCAGTAGCTTGGTTACGAGATCACTGTAAATGATCTCTCCCATGTCAACAGTGACCCCATTCATCAAGCAGTGAGCCATCATCAACTAAATAGAATTAACTTGTTCAGTGGACGAGTGATTCCCTCCGAGGACCTGAATTACAAAAGTGAACAGGATCCTCCAAGCCATAGGAAATGAATTCTTGGTGACTGGGGTTCTGTCCAAAAAGTTTGGATCTAAGGCAATTAGTTTTAACCCATCCTTAACTGTCGAGGGTTCAGGATGGGCAACATAGACTCCATTGTTGTAATCTAACCCTGTTGAAGTGCAAAAAGTTTTATAATCCAGGGTTAGTGGCTGTTCCCCATTGAAAAGACTGAATTTAATGAGATACTCCCTGAGAGGTCGTAGGTCAGTCTCATTAGTTGAGGGTGTCAGGTCATAGGCCGTGGCTGTAGCCCAAAACTCCCTGAGGAGGTTTTGGTACAGAATTGAGGGACATTTCTCAAAGGCCATTTTTAGTGGACCGTTAAATAAAAATTTCATAATGTCTTCGTAGGCTGGGACAGTTTTAGGGTATTCAAAATTGCCTATGACATTATTTGTTTTAAATTCAACATTTGTAAGATCCCCTACCCACTGAGAAGCAAACTGGAGAGATTGTGTTCTAGCCATTTCTATTAAAAAGATTTTAGGGTTTATAAAAAAGATAATGTGGCTAGAACAATCAAAGAGTTTTTTGATCTCTCAAGTTTGTGATGAAAAACTTTTGTAAATGTTTACAAAGAGGGTTTTTCAAAGGAAGGTTTGAAGAGTTTTTGAGAACACACAACAAATTTTTGGTTTGAGAAAGGATTTTGACAGAGTTCTGTTACAGAAAACAATTTGTGTGTGTTTGTTTAGTTTAGAAGAGGGTATTTATAGAGTGGTGAGAGGGGTAAAATGTGCATAAATGAGAATTTGTAAAGTCAGTTTATGAAAACTTTTTGTATCTCCACATTTAATGCCACCACTCCACTACCCGCAATAAAATCCTGTTTTCAAAGGAACAGTTGCAGTGCACAGTAAAAGTGCACTTTTGCAATAATAAAATATCACTAAGATATTTTATGTGAGAGGAGGCATTTAATGCCAAGTGGGGGATGAGGTAAGTTTGTGAGAGACCCTTGATATGGTTGACAGTAAGACAAAGAGGCATATATTCCTATATTAAATTGGCATAGTTACCAACCTAGGACATTTAAGTAACTCATACTTGGATCATTTAGTTACTCATTCAATGCTCAATATTAACTGTCCGGGTCCCTGAATGAGTCTTACTCATTCAGTGAGAGGTTGTATTGTGGGTTTCGTTCAGGGAGGAGGAACCATTTCGGAGAACTTATTGAGATTGGTTTTCAGATGCCTGACTTTCAATGTCAAGCATTCCCAATTCAGCTTTCAGTCTCCTGAAGGTAGGTTCATCCAAGGGTTTGGTGAAGATATCAGCCAGTTGATATTCAGTGGGAATGAAATGGAGTTCTATGTCTCCTTTCATTATGTGGTCCCTGATGAAGTGATATCTGATATCAATGTGTTTGGTTCTTTGATGAAGGACGTGGTTGTTGGAGATTGCAATTGCATTGGTTTTGTCACAGAAGATGGGTACCATTTTGTAATGGATGTCATAGTCACTGAGTTGACTTTTCATCCATAATACATTGGCACAACATCCTGCAGCAGCCACATACTCAGCTTTAGCTGAAGACATAGCCACTGATTGTTGCTTTTTAGCACTCCAACAAACCAGTTTTCCTCCAAGAAATTGACACGACCCTGAGGTACTTTTTCTGTCCATGTTGCAGCCAGCATAATCAGAATCAGAGTAACCTTTGAGATCAAACCCTGAGCACTTTGGATAATAGAGTCCAAGGCTTGGGGTTCCCTTCAGGTACCTGAGTATTCTTTTGGCTGCAAAGAGGTGGGATTCTTTGGGATTGGACTGATATCTTGCAATTAGATAGACTGAGAATTGTATGTCTGGTCTGGAAGCAGTTAGATACATCAGTGAGCCAACAATCCCTCTAAAATGGGTTTGATTAACTGACTTGCCAGTGAGATCAGGTCCAAGGTTGTTAGGAGGGACCATTGGTGTCTTCACTGAGGCACAGTCAGATATCTCATATTTCTTCAAGAGATTTCTTGTGTATTTCTCTTGACAGATAGAGATTCCTTTATCAGTTTACCTGATTTGTAGTCCAAGGAAGTATGTGAGTTCACCCATCATGCTCATTTCAAACTTCTTTGTCATCAATTTTCAAACTGTTTGCAAAGAGTGTAGTTTGTTGAGCCAAAGATGATGTCATCAACATATACTTGGACTAGTATCATATCTTGTTTTGTCCTGTAGATAAACAATGTGTTGTCTATCTTTCCTCTGACAAACTTGTTTTGAATCAGGAAGGCTGAGAGAGTTTCATACCATGCTCTGGGAGCTTGTTTCAGTCCATAAAGGGCTTTATCAAGCTTGCAGACATAGTCAGGAAATTCACTATTCTCAAAGCCAGGAGGTTGCTGAACATACACATCTTCCTTGAGTTCACCATTCAGGAATGCACTTTTTACATCCATCTGGTAAACTTTGAAGTTCATGTAGGTAGCAAATGCAAGGAAGATCCTGATGGCTTCCATTCTTGCAACAGGAGCAAATGTCTCATCATAGTCAATGCCTTCTTGTTGACTGTAACCTTTGGCTACAAGTCTGGCTTTGTTTTTAATGACAGTGCCGTTTTCAACAGTTTTTTTTCTGAAAACCCACTTCATTCCTATGACTATGACATCCTGAGGACATTTGATCAAGGTCATGACCTTGTTTTTATCAAACTCTTGAAGTTCTTCTTGCATGGCCTGAACCCATCTTGGTGTTTTAGAGCCTCAGTGACACTTTTGGGTTCTATATCTGATACGTAATCAGCATATAGACATTCATTGGCTGAAGCTGCAGTTAACTTAGCAGCCATGCTTCTAGTGAGCATGCCCTCAGTGGGTTTGATCTGTGCCAAACCGTCAAGTTTTTCTCACTCAAGCCGGCCACTTGTGAATGGCCGACCGTAAGAAACTTAAAACGGTTAAGACACGAATGCAATGAAGATCTGGGGAGTATAGTGTTTCCCCGGGTCGTTATGTCCCAGCGAGCTATGCAATGGATCACCAAACGTAAAGTGATCGAGAAATTTGAACAGAAAAAAGGGATTTGTGATATGATTATAACTACAGAAAAAGCCAACAAATTACAACGGCTTAAATGCAAATTAAAGGAAATTAAAAAGATAAAAAATATTAAATAAACGCTATCACTATTTGCAAAATGATGTTTTTGATTTTATGTTTTTATAAAACTGAATTTAAAAACTACGTGACGTACAAATGAAAATGTGAAACTAAATCAATATTAACCCTAAAAATATGAAAATGATATTTTTACAAACCTAATGATAAAATAAAACATCTAGAAAAATAAAATTATTTTTACAAGTATTTATCTAATTATTATTAATTAAAAACTATTTTTAACTATTAAATATTAACCTAAAACACAAAAAAATATGAAATAAAGCTAGAAAAATAAAATTAAGACTTAGAAAAATCTAAAATATCAAAAGAGAATTTTCAAAACTATTTTTATAATTTTCTGATTATTTTTCTATTTTCTACTAATTTAAAACTATTTTAATCTAATTTAAATTGTGAAAAATACTAAATAAAAGGGGAAAAATAAGGAAAAATATTTTTTATGCTTTTTATATTTTTCTTAAACTGAGAAAATTGAAAAATTATTTTTTGGAACTTTTTCTCAATTATTTTCAATAAAAGCTATTTTAAAATGATTAAAAACTGTTTTTAATTAAGAAAAATACTAAACAGTGACCAAAAATTATGAAAAACTCAGGAAAATTCTAAAATATTAATCTTAATCTATGAAAAATATAAAATATGATGCTTATGTGTGAAATATTAGAGCTGCAGTGTAAATGGATAGCAAATAAGCACTTTAATATAAGCAAACTAGCAAAATAAGCCACCACACTTCTACAGGAACTAAGTTATACTAAAATAAGCTAAAATCTACTGTTTACTTCTACTCCTAATCTCTGATAAGCAGTTTAACAAGAATTGATGCCAACTGATTGTTTACTCAAAACAGTGAACTGGCCCTATGTTTGAGCTTATTCACCAGCTTATCAGAAAAGCCTGAGTCAAAAACAGATATGTGGGACTATAGACCACCTAGCAAACTGCAAATGTGCCAAATATGAGACTCTAACTGTTTGAAATGAGCATTGTGCAGTGTCTGCAAGTTCTGCACAAAACAAGTTTTGACACCATTTGACTTTTGTAAAACAGATTTGTAACTTTGACTTTGTTGAGATTTGATCCAAAATATTGAACTGATTTTGATGTTTTTAGCTAAAACAACACTATATCAGGCTACTTTATTAATAACTAAACCTGATTCAAGCTTTTGATTATGAACAAATCCAACAGATATGCAAACTAGATCAGTCACAGAGCAATGTTGACTATATGTGAAAGCAGATGCAAAAGAATGACTTAAATGACTCAATATACTATGAGAGAGACTGATTACACAGATATCTAGTACTAACCAAAGCTCAAACTCAAAAACTCTATCTGATCCAAACACTATTTTGCTAACTGATTTGTGAACTAATAAACAGATTAAGACTAGATTATACTAAAATGATATTAAACAAAGATCCATAAGTACTAATTATCACTAAACATCAGATTCAAACAACAGATTCAAACAGTGAAATGTATAAAACAGATGTAAGCACTTACAAATTGTCCTAGCCACTATGGCTTGCAAACAATGGAACAGTGAACCTCTATCCTATTAAACCCCTAACCTACTCAAATTCCAGCTCAAATTCAACCCAAATCCATTTCTGCTTCAATCATTTCCATCTCCATTTCCATTTTAGCCCTCAGTTTGACTTTCTTTGACCATATATCAAATATGCTTAAGACTTAATTATGAGCTTATCAAAAGCTGTAATAAGCTTATTTAAGCTTGTTTCAACTTAAAAGTAAACTACTAAGAGCTTGTGTATAAGACTTTGAATTGGAAATTTTCAACAGTGGACTCAAAAGTATGAATTTGATATAAACTTTGAAACTGAAGCTTAGAATAGATTATATTGATGATTTAACATGAGTTTAATACAAGACAACAAAAGATTACAGATATTACACTTAATTAAAAACTTTAAGATAAAAACGACATTAATAAAACTTAAAAACTACAAGACTCTCCATCTCTTGCTCCTCTAGCTTACTTTTATAATCCAAAAGTCTTCTCTCTCATCTCTGATTGTTTCCCCATCATTTTCTCAGCCATTGGATGCTTTAAAATTGATCTTGGCCATTGAATGGATTTTGGCGCCAAAAGTTGTTTTTAACAGTAGGGGTTGAGTGTTTGGGGAGGGGATGCAATTAATGAATCTTGGATGTATGTTGAGGAGGGGGGAACAAGAAAAGGAGTAGGGTGGCTGGAGGCTGAGGTTGTGTCTGGGTTTGCAGACATGGTGGGTGAAGAAGACAGGAAAAAGAAAAAGGCGCGAGTGGGTTGGGATTTGACCAGACATTTGACTAGAGGATTAATAATAAAGGGGGGGTCAATTTGGGTTAAGGGTCCAAAGGTGTTAATGACAGGGGGCCAATTGGGTATTGACAAGTCCAAAAAGGTATTAAGGGTTTTAATAAACAAGGACTAGTTTTGCCATTTCAGAAAATCAAGGGACCAATTCTGTCATTTATGCAAAGTTTCCCAAGGGACTAAAAGTGACAAGCTTCCATTCAACAAGGACCAAACTTGACATTTTCCAATTTTCCAGGGGCCATTTTTGCCAAATTTGAAACTTGGAGGACCAAACTTGTAATTTTCTCAAACTTTTGATATTTTTCACCAAAGGACTAATTTTGACAAGTTATGATATTAAAAGGACCTTTGGTGATTTTTCTTTTGAAATTAGGACTCAAGGACTATTTCTGACAATTTTAGAAACTTGGGGGACTGAAACTGCCAATTATGCAAACTTTGCTCATTTTTCATCTGTTTTTAAACATTTTGCATCTGAAACATATAAAATGCAATTTTGGAATATTTTCAGTATTCTGATGCATTTCTGAGCATTTTTAGACGTTTTGCAATTCAGATTGACCCAAAAATGATGAGTATTTACACACTCATCAGGGTTCACCAATGATGTTTACAAGCTCAATGTCCTGAAATTTTGTCCACTTACTTTGTGGTCTATGATCTGAACTTGAGGAGGTCACTGGAGACTCAGGAGTGAGTTCTAGTGCATAAGCCACATAATCATTAAGAACATCTGCTGAGATGTCTTGTTCAGGTTGGGTTTCATGAATCACAGGTTTCTGATCATTTGGATCAGTGTTACCTATCCCAGCAGGGACTGATTGATTATCAATGAATTCACTGACAGTTGGTTGTGACAGGTTGTGAGGCAAGACATAATATGAGATGTCAGCATCAGCTTGGTATGAGGAATTGATTTTAGTGTTATACTCATCAGGAGGATATCTTGATGAGTTATCAATTCCTATTTCCTCCACTGAGGAGTTGGTAAACCTGATGCTTTCTAAAATCTCATCAAAGGTGACATGAAAGGTTTCCTCAACTTGTTGTCTCCTTGTGTTAAATACCCTGAAGGCTTTGGAGATCAGTGAGTAACCTAGAAAGTATCCATCATCAGCTTTAGCATCAAATTTTCCTAGATGATCCTTGTGGTTATGAATAAACACAGGACATCCAAACACATGAAAGTAGCTGATGTCAGGAAGTCTACCTTTGAATATCTCATATGGGGTTGTTATGTCTTTTGACAATGATTGACCTGTTTTGAGTGTAACAGGCTGTTTTGACTGCTTCAGTCTAGAAATGCTTTGAGAGAGCTGAGCCATTTAATATGGTTCTTGCAGCCTCAATGAGAGTTCTGTTTTTCCTTTCAGCCACCCATTTTGTTCAGGGGTGTAGGGAGATGAAAAGTTTTGGGAGATTCCTTTTTAATCACAAAAACTCTCAAGCTCATCATTTCTGAACTCAGTACCATTGTCAGTCCTGATTTGTTTAACAATAATGTCATTCTGGTTTTCAATGTTCCTGATGAATGACATTATTGTGTCAGCTGCCTGACTCTTTTTTGAAAGAAAGTATACCCAAGTGTATCTTGAAAACTCGTCAACAATGACAAGTGTATACTTCTCATGCTAGATTGATCTAGGACTGACTGGTCCAAAGAGATCCATATGCAAGAGGTGAAGGCAACTTTTGATGGAGAAATTTTGTTTTGTTTTGAAAGATGCTCTTTGATGTTTGCCTTTTTCACAGGCTGAGCATGGTTTATCTTTTGCAAAAACCAGTGATGGTAAGCCAAGGACCTTGTTTTGTTTTGCCAGGTTGTTGATGTTTTTGAAGTTTAAGTGAGAGAGTCTCTTGTGCCACAGCCAGTTGATAGTTTCAGTGGCTTTGGCAAAGAGGCAGGTTCCATCTTGAGAAAGAGTAGACATGTTTAAGACATAAACATCATCTCTTCTAGGAGCTATCAAAACAACCTCTTTGTTGGAATTGAAAATGGTACCTTGTTTGTCATTGAATTGCACAATGTACTTAGCATCACATAGTTGACTGACACTGATGAGATTGTATTTGAGACCATTGACATAAGCAATTCTAGAGAAAACTATTCCATTGCAATTTACTGAACCATAACCTTCAGTGGGACATGATGAGTTATCACTAAATACTACCTTGGGTCCTGGTTCCTTTACATACTTGTGAAGATACTCCTTCACACCAGTCATGCTTCTTGAGCATCCACTGTCTAGATGCCAAATAGGCTCCCTAGCGTGTCTCTGCACAAGTAGTAAACTGAATTAGTTTCTCTTAGTGACCCACTTACTGGTGGGCTTGGGTCTCAAGGTCTCTTTGAATTTGGCAATCGACTCATGGTCAGTGGTTGAGTGCATTGTGCTACCACAGGTTTTGCATTTAGAGACTGAGGATGACTCGGTGATATTGGGTTGCTTGGAACTTCTCCTTGCATGGATGACACTGTCATGCTGGGATGTCTTATGAGCTGGATTTCCGCAAATATCACAGCATGTGTTCATAAGACAATCATCAGGGTGATGATCATTAAACCCACAGTGTGGACAAGGAGGAAATGGTTTTGCTCTAAATTTTTGAGCAGACTTGGAGGTTGAAGCATACTGATGACCAACTTTGGTATAGTTTGCTTCACTGAGTGAACTTACATATTGTAAGTGATCAGAAGTTCTGTGATCATCCTTTTTGCAGATCATACAAAAAAGGATTCTATAACAGTTGTCAGTGGTATGACTGGTATAGTGGCATATATCACACTTCTGTTTGGATTTGGGGTTTGACTTGGACTTTGAGGAACTAGAGGAAGCTGACTTTGTCACCTTGATTGATTCAGGGACTTTTTCAATGGATTCCATCTTTTCAGTTAGCTTCATCACAAGTTCAGTCAGTTGCTGAATTTGGCCAGCTTCAGTGGGAGTCAAGGATGTGGAGGTCTCAGTAGGAGTAGACTCGTGTTGAGTTGGTTTTGTTGGCCTTTTCAGGATGGTTCTACCAAGTCCAGACCTTTCTTTTGGTGAATGAGGATTGAATTGCATTGGAGTAAGCTCAGAGCTTGGTGCAGCACCCTGAAGAGGTTCCAGGGGTGGAAGCGTTGCATTAGACTCTGCTTCAGACTCAATGTGTTCGGTACTACTGGGCACATCAGGGAGTCCAAGCATGCTCTTAAGAGCTTGACTCTCAGGCTCTAGAATTCTTCCAGAATCGAAATTAGGAAGCTTACTATCAAGATTAACCCGATCAATCCAATCACTAGGCTTGGGGCTAGTCAACATACTAGTAATCATACCACCAGACACAAATGGCTTAGGACCCTGGTCTTTGTTGAGAGAGTCAGAAAGATGATCTTCACCTAAGACTCTCTTCTTGCTACTGGGGGCTCCCACAACATCAAAGACCCTGGGATTCTTAGCAGTCCAACTATCAAGAATATCTTGAACCTTTTTGAGTTCGTCTTGAAGAGCCTGATTTCTTTTAACTAGTTCAGTGTTTTGAATTTGCAAAGTGACAGCCTCAAGCTTAGCTTGTTTTAAAAGAAGCAGTTCATCCCTACACTTGTTTAATTCAAAACTTAGCTTGTTGTATTTTGAAAAAAGATTCAGTCTTTGCTCTTCTACGAACTTAAGGTCAACATTAGGATAATTCATGTAAGACTGCCAATCAGAGTCATCATCCATAGAAAGTAAAATATTTACCTTCTTCATTGTGATATTGACCCATTCTCCATTCCTGGCATGATTCTTTCCAACAGCTAGCTTGTCCTCTTCTGAGAGGGCCATCAGTGCACTGACATGCACCATTTCATCATCTGATGACAATGGCTCTTCATCCCAGTCGAAGGTTTCAGCAACAAGGCCTTTGTTTTTACCCTGCACAGATTGAACACTTTTTGTTGTTTCTGAGGGACTGGCCTCGAGCAATGCAAGCTTAGCTTTGACTTTCTTATACTTAGCTTCAAAATCAATAGTTTTGTTTTGATCAGATTTGTTTTGAAAGTTTTGATGAGACTGATAGATTTTTGGTTGAAATTTGCTAAAGCCTGAGGACTGATTTGACCCTGATGGTTTATAAGAGGGGTCAAAAATTGTTTTTGAAAAACAGTCTTTTGCAAAATGACCTCTTTTGTGAAACTTAAAGCATTCAGTGTCCTCATTTGCTTTAGGATTTGAAAAACCTTTGTTTCTTTTTATAAACCTTCGAGAGTTAGCAAGGAGTGCCCTTTCCTGAAATTCAGTGTTCAGGTCATTTAGGTACTCCTCATTTGATCTCTCATCAGGCTCATCATCTGAATTTTCCTGAAAATCTTGAACAACATTGTTAGAATAGAAAGCAGTTGATATTGGTGATGAGGTGGTGGTCAGGGACTTCTTGACTTCCTGAGACTTCTTTAAGTCAGGGTATCGTCTGTTGATGAGGTTTTCCTCATAGACAAATTTCCCATAAATTTCAGGAAGCTCAAGATTCTGGATATGATTAGCATTCCTAAGTCCTTGAGAGAAGTTCAACCACTTCTCAGAGAGACTATTGACAAAGCCAACATTGATATCATGTTTGGACAACTTAACACCATCATTTGACAGTTCATTTAAAAGAGTTTTGTAACGGGTGTAAGTTTGAGATAGAGTTTCCGAGTCCTTAGCCCTGAAGGTATTATACTCAAGTTTCAGGTCCATAATCCTGTTTTCCTTGGTATCAGAAGGACCTTCATAACTATGAACCAGGTCATTCCAGTTTTGTTTGGCCGTACTACAGCTTATAACTGACTCCATAATATCGTCAGGAAGACAAGATATTATGATACTTTTGAGCCTTTGGTCCTGGTTGACCACTCTTCTCTCATCCTGAGTCCACTGAGTTTCAGGTTTAGGCAAACCTTCAGCAGTCTTTGGGATAAATGGACCTTTATTTATACACTTGATATAATAAGGTTCCATCCCAATCAAATAGCAAAGCATACGCTTTTTCCATTTGTTGAATTTACCAACTTCAAGTCTGGGGGCAACAGCTGAATAAGCTCCACCCTTTTTATCGACTAGTTGGGGTACATCAATTTTAACCATTTTAAGGATCCTGATTTAAAAACGTTTAGAGCGGCTTAAAAACAGTTTTATAACCAGCCTGGCTCTGATACCACTTGTTGTTCCCAATTCACTATAGTATAAAAATAGTTTAAGTAAAGTAAACAAGACTAATAGTGAATCAATGACTGAAAGGATATTAATAAAACACAAGAGTAATTTTCAACGTCATATTCTTATTAGAAATGAATCAGAAGAATACGTTACCCTAGTACTTGCGGAACAGTACTAGGGATTGAAATGACAAAGTGTTTGCAACTCCTCTCTAAGCTCAGGCTATGTCTGAGCACAACTACAAGTACCCACTGAGCTATCTCAGGGATTAAGTTGTATTTGGAGGAGTGAAAGATGGCTTGCATGTATGTGTGTTTTTACAATTTACAAGCTTAACCTTTCACTCCATCTCTTATGCTATTTATACAAGTATGAGTTTTAACTCTTTCCTAAGTGACAAACTGACAATTTGCAGAAGACAAAATACTGATGTATTTTGTCTTTGTTTACAAAGACTATATTAGGTAAAGGGACCAAGTCACTTTCTTCATGTCAGTACTGATGCTGGGCCTTTTAGGGAAGGTTGACTTCTTGAAGATAAGTACTCTGTCTTTATCGCTTCAAGCATAACCGTTTTGTCCCGCCCATTCTTCAGTCTTCATAGTCTTCAGTCTTCAGTTTCAGTTTGTCTTCAGTGTTTGTAGTTGGAGAGAATTTTGAGGGATTCAGTAAGTTATTGTCGTCACTTACTGAATCCACCATCTTCTTCTTGACTCAGTCTTCACCCTTTAAGTTCCGCCTTACTGAGTGGAGAGACTTCTTCGATGTCTCTTACTGAGCGTCCTGAAGATGACTCACTGAGAGACTATGCACTCAGTGACCTATTAGTGTTTAACGGTCTAAGCACTTAGGTTATTTTCTATTCAAATCCTAGATTAAGGGGTTTGGGTATTTACTGAACCCAACACTAAACCTATCCCAGAGTTTACAGATTGACTACCATAGAGTAAGCTAGCTAAATTGTCACCTGACATTAACCATTCTTTATGTCTAGCTACTTCCTCATCTAGTTTCTTTTTCAGTACTTGGTTTTTGGAAACTACATCAGTTTTTTCTTTCTCAGTACATTTTAAATCAATTCTAGTACATTTCAAATCACTTTCTAACACACTTATCTTTTCATCATAAGCAAGTTGATTCTTTTGAAACCAAATTTTTTGTCTTTCTAAAGTTTTTAAAGCCTTTTTGTAAGCCTCAACTTCAACATAACATTCATTATATTTAGGTTTCAATTCATCATAAGTTTCCTTAAGTTCATTATATCTTTCACTACAACCAAAAACACAATTATGTACTTGAGAGATGCCCATTAAGGCAACTTGATTATGCTGATCCTTTGTAGTATAGCTTTCCAGCAATCCACTCTGCTCAGAACCAGAAGCTTCATCATTATCAGGCTCATGCACCTTCCAGTTGACATGGTCATCCAGAGTGACCAAAGCTTTGGAGGATCCAGCTTCCATTTGATTCTGCTGATAGGTAGAATACCTAACCTCATCACCAGCCTTCCTATCCTTGCATTCTCTTGAGAAGTGACCCATCTGACCACAAGTATAGCACTTGACTTTCCTTCTGTCAAATCTTGCTGGATCTCTTCCCTGGAAACCAAACTTTTTCCCAGCCTTACTCTCAAACTTCTTTATGTTCATTGAGAGCATGGCCAGTTGCCACTTCAAGTTCATCTATTCCATATCAAGTGGATCCACCTGTTCAAAATCCTCAAATGCCAGTTGCTGCTGATTTTCATAATCAGCAACAAAAGAGTGAAGTACATCTTCCAGTACACCATTGGATTTAGGTTGAGAATTTGATGTAGTGGTGATGTAGGATGATGATGTTGAGGAAATTGGGCTTGGAGCATAGGTCATCTTATTTGAGGAGGTGCTAACAAAAGCTGAGTGAGTGGGAGTGGATGAACGAAAGGGACTTCTGACATCAGGTTCAAGAGTTTTAAGTCTGTTGTAGAGATCATCAAAAGTGAGCATGTCTAGCCCACCTTTTGCTTTGAGTGCAATGCTTACTTGCAACCAAGATGGAGGTAAAGATCGTAATAACTTTGAATTACAATCCTCATTGTCTGGCCTGGCCTTCATCTGATTCAATTGACTCAAAATCCTATGGAACCTGTCATATCCCTTGTGGATACCTTCTTCCTCAGAGATTTGGAATTCTTGAAACTGCTGTTTCAGCAATGATTTCCTCATCCTCTTTGACTCATTGTTCCCACCAAACCTAGCCTTGATTGCCATCCAGATGTCCTTAGCATCCTCCATGTAGTGAAAGTCACCCATGTGATCATCTGGTATAGCCTGAAGAAGAATAGTTCTAACTTTATTCTCTCTCTGAACAGCTAGTATCTCTTCAGCAGTTTTGGGACCAACGATGGTAACAACACCATCAACATCTTTGACGCACTTCTTCAAACTGTTACCCTTACGGACAACTTCCCAAAGATTCCAATAGATATTGCTGATCTAATTATGCATCTTCATAGCCCACAATTCATACTCCTCCTTCTTGAGGTATGGGAAGTTTGCATTGTTGTTTGTGAGATTGAGTTGTTGCAAAGATGTGGTGTTTTGATTGTGAGTAACTTCTGTTCCATCTTCTGACCCAAGCATTGTTATGGTTGTTTTGGTTGTGAGGGTGTAAAGAAAAGGATGATCTTAGTATCACAGAGACTCTCTTGAGGCTCTGATACCACTTGTTGAACCTAAGACCTTCATAGATCTTTGAGAGCTCGTGAATCGTTAGTAATGTTTATGTAATCACAAACACATTAATAGAAAGTCTCTATTACTTGTATTCTAAAGCGGAAATCAAACACAAGTAAGAACACATATTACTATGAATACTTTGATCCTCTATGGATCTTTGAATAAAACTAAAACTTGTTTTTCAAACTCGTACATCATAAATACTAATGTGTTCCTTTTATAGACAAGGAACCCTAAACCGTTTCACAAGAAACGTATATTCATAAAACTAAAAGAGATATGCATTATCACTTACTAATAAAACTCATGCATATCCTAACTAACTATAAAATACGCGGAATATCTATATACGCAGAAACAAGCTACACGGTTTTACTACTTCCGCAGAATCACTTCTTCAGCAAAATCCAGCACTTCAGCAGAATCCGTCAGCAGTATTATTCAGCAGAATTCTTATTCAGTAGAATTCGCACAATATCTCTCATGAAGACTTTCTTCATTCTTGATTCCACCAACACTCATCAACCATTTGATGATCCTTCTAGCGATAACGCTCAAGGAACTTAGTAGTCTTTCAAATAGGATCAATCCTTTTGTACTCATGCTTTATCAATGTAATCCAATTTCCTTAATGAAATAAAACATCTTACATTTGATATCTTTGTGTTAGAACCTCTTTAACTAACCTTGAAATATAATGCATTTTCAAAATCATTTGCATACCTTTAGTAAAGGTTCTGCTTAGCAGATAGACGGATCCCAAAGGTTGTACTAGACGGATCCCTACTCTTAGGGAACCGTGGGATCCGGCAAACAGAAAATGCAATTGCAAACATTGTATTTCAAACATGTCTTTAGAACACATCACACTAAGCTAGACATAGTGTCTTATGGCAAATTAAGTCCTTATCAAATTAAGTAGATCCTTCCTACTCACACATAACTCACCTAGATCACACTCAAAGACGCTTGTAGATCTATTATTTCACTTAAACCCATTACTCTTCTGCTCTCAAGCTCACACGTCATTTTTCACATGATCCATCATATCTAACCTTGGAAATCTTTCGATTATGACAATAATTGATCATAATCATTCTTACATCAAAATTGGTCGAAATTGATCAAATTCTAGTTTTTCCATCTTAAGCCTTTAGGATATTCTCCAAAGCATTATTCACTATCTGATCTCTAGGGTCATTTAGCTTCACTTGACACTTTCAAAACCTTTAGTGTCATCTTTGTTCATTCATTGGTACTCATGAAAGTTCCAATTTCTTCCATAAAATGCAATCATTAGCTACATCACTCATTACCCTCAAGTACTTAAGCACCCCTTCATTTAAGACACTTAGGAGGACTGAAACACTCAAGATGGTATAGATCTTAGACCTTAGAAACATCATTTTTATCCTTTCATAGCTGCTTTGAGCCGGATCCCTAGGATTAGCCAAGACGGACCCCTCAGAAGAGGGAACCGTGGGATCCGGGTGACAGATTATGTCAACTCTAGCTAAAACAATCATTTCAAGCTCATCTTCCTAACTCAAACACTCCATCTCATCTTAAATGAGTTCCTAGATCAGTACAAACTCTAAAGTTAACTCTTGTGCATGTTAATCATCACATTCCAATGAAGCTTAGTGGCTTAAGTCTTGAATGCACTTGCCAAATCTCTTGCTTTATAAACCATACTGTTAGGACTTCTAAAGTAATCATCTTTATCCTTATTTTCAGCACTTAACAAACCTTTACAAACCTCTTGAAATCATCTCATCATGAGAAAAACTCCAAGTAGCAACTTATCCACCAAAGAACCACCCAAGAAAATTGGCCGTATTATACACGAAATCTCTTCAACCGAATCATCTCCGGTCAAGCCAACAAATGCAAGGACTTCTTCTCAACCAATCAAACCAATTCCTAAAAGCATAGTACCCACAAAACTACCTATGCCAAACACCACCATACCTCCTAGGCCAAAAAATATCATCTCCACTAAACCATCACCATTGGTTTCTAGAGCTATCTCATTTACAACTCCACTATCATCACCACACCTCTACAATTTAGAGGATTTGCCTCCTAGGCTGTCTCATCCTCCTCCGCCGGCAACATTCTCCTCATTAGGAGGAATAATGGTACAAAATCAAGGTGTTGAGTCAACATTAGCTCCGGCCTCCTTTTCGCCATCACCATCATATAATCCCATTTGGATTATGAGAAATTATCAAAGTCAACCACCCGACCATATGGAAGTTGACACTTCTCTACCACCACCATCATTCTTGGTCGAGCCATTTTCAAATGCGCCTCCATCAATCCCTCTGTCGTTTGAGGCTCCGCAACCCGCTTCACTTGATCCTTTACATCAAGCAACTTCTTTTCTTCCACCACCACTACCTAGCCATGACAAAGATTGCTATCATTGTCAACATGTTGAAAGTTTAATACATGAAGTACGGGAAGATCAACGTTTCATGTTTTATCATCTCCTCGAACGTTTCGACGAGATTAAACCTAAACAAACTTGAGCTAGAGGATTTTAGTGGTGTCCAAGTATCAAGCGTTACTTAGATAAGTCTAGTAATTCCAAGTCATATATCGATCATTTTCTTAGTTTTTAGAGTCATGTATATCATATATCTAGTTTTATTAAATGAAAATACATGCTACCTGTTATATTTCTGAGTATATGATTATGTTGTATAATACATATCTCACTTTGATATTAACATAATGTGTTATATCACCATTGCTGAAATTAATCATCAGCCAGACGGATCCCTTAAATTTGCCTAGACGGATCCCTACAAAGAGGGAACCGTGTGATCCGTGATACAGAAAACTATTTTTCTAACCTTTTTCGACTAACTTGGATCATATTTGCAGGAAATTGTGCATTATACTTGTTTTCTAACTTTTTTTTTGTAGTTATTCAATTTACACATGAAGACTTTGACACCCTAAAGCTAGGGGAACTTTGTGTCAAAGCAATACATTGCAAATTACTTGCAATATTAGGATTACATTTCATGACATCCCTTTGCAAAATTGCAATCATCAAGGGGGAGCACATTCGTCACATAGACGAAATCTTTTGCAAGCTTAGTATTATTTTCTTGACGCCCTTACATAGGGATGGACTCGTCAAGGGGATAAAGACGAGATCCTTTCCCGTTACTTGCTCTCTATCTTTTTTATTTTCACATGTTTCTCCTAAAACAATGTGTTAGTTTCCTTTCGAAGCTCTTTTTGTTTCGACAAAAAGGGGGAGAAGAAAGTAAAAACTACAAATTCAAACTTTTACGAATTTTAGCTTTTCCTTAAAATAATTTTATGTTTTGTCATCAACAAAAATGGGGAGATTGTTAATACAAATAAGCCGTAAAAACGTTTATTTATATTTTACGATCTTCTAATATTTTGTCGATAACAAAAGTAAAATTATTTTAACGAAACAAATAAAATACATAAATGATTTGAGCCAATAGTTTTCTAATACACTTACGCTTTCACATAAACCACTAAAACAAGTATAAGTGATTTTATGATTTAGTATTACATATGTACAACAACTAGTGTTTACATATTTGGGTAAAATATACACATAACTAGTATGTAGTATATTGGGTAATATAAATGGGTTGAAACTTAAGTATCACAACCCATTGACCAAATACATTAAATGTAATTGGGTACAACCCAAAGTCCATGACCCATGGAGCTTGACCCATAACCCATTGCATGACATCATGCTTATATCATATATGGATAATATCCATAACCCATGGTATTGACCCATACCCATGTGACTAGGTGCATTGCACTCAAAAGATACATTGTATCTTGTAAAAGACCCATGGATCAACCCATGACCCATAACCAAAATACCTATGGGTAAAGAGGAGCGTCCCACGGATCTCTAGCTTTACGCTAGACGGATCCCTTGTGGGAGGGATCTGTGGGATCCGGGGAACAGTAGATATTTTCCTCTATAAATAGTGAGCCATTTCTTCATTGTTTCTCACCCCTTTCTAACATACTTTCTCCCTGAGTTAAAAACTCTCTAACCTCATATCCAAGTGATCTATGTTTATAGTTTTGTGTTTGTGTGATTCTCTAGGTTCCTCTCAAAGGCGAGATCACCACCTTTGAAGTCAAGCAAGCTCAAGTCCATGAGTTGCCATGCTTCCTCATCATCAAGACTACTGAAGTCTTCTTGTTAATGACTCTTTTCTTTCTTCTAAGAAGTGTAGTGATTGAAGACATTAGTGAAAGATGTCTCAAGTGTCAAGACGAAGACATTAGTGAAAGGTGTCGATCGTCATTGTTATAGGCATTAGTGAAGGGTGCCTAGAAGCCAAGTCTCAAGACATTAGTGAAGGGTGTCTTGAAGATATAGTTAAAGGCATTAGTGAAAGGTGCTTTAGATGTACATTCGATATGGTGTGTTTCGATGTACAAGATAGATTAGCATTAGATCCAAGGATATTGATATCCTTGATGATGTTGTAATAAGGAGTTGGTCTCCTTTGGGATTAGTCGTTGGTATAGTGTTGGGTAGTAGTTCATCCATTGTAATGGAACTCGGTACTTAGCCTAGTACCGGATAAAGGGTAGGTGACGTTGTGGTAGGTGTGGTTCACCTTGGTGTGAAAGAACCCGGTGGTTAGCCTAGTACCGGAAAAAGAGTAGGCAACGTTGTGAAGGTTTCTCCACCGTAAGGAGTTGGTGTCGTGTAGTGATTACGAACTCTCGAGTAGGTGACTCGGGGTGTGGAGTAGGGCAAGGAAGGTGTCCTTGTAGCCGAACCACAATAAATACTCGCGTTGTGGTTTTGTGCTTCTTACTCTTATCTTTTCATTACATACTTCTATATGTTTGTTTATCAACATCCAACACACATCCAAATAGATTGACATAAGTCGATCTAAATAATTAAAAGGAAGTTTTAATTGGAAAAACTATTCAACCCCCTCCCCCCTTCTAGTTTTCCACAACATAATAAGAAAATTATAAGAGATTACAACCCAATTATTTGTATATTTACATGAATAAGAAATGTATGATTGTTCACCTTCGACAGAGGACATGCATAATATTTCCGTCCAGATGAATATTCTCTATGTGATGTTCTTAATCTTATATTTCCTGCTCCACAAGAACACATAAAAGGATTAAATGGCTCCATCTCAGGTTTTGAAATTTGTGTGAAGATAAGAGGTAGTGAGGCTGAGTGGTTTTGAGGATAAGATCTGGTAGCTTTTGGTAGGATAAGATCTCAAGTTTTCTTTATATGATATATAGAACAGATCTGGTAGCTTTTGGTGGGAAGTTTTGGCGCCAGTATTTTTGGAGGGTTTTGGCGCAATTATTTTGGTTGGATGTTTTGATGAGATAAAGAGTTATAGACTAACCAGTTTTGATGATATCACCTCGACTTGTTAGTTTAACATATCATGTATCACGATACTATCTCGATTCATCTTGACTCGTTCGTTTAACATTTCATGTATCACGATACTATCTCGATTCATCCGTTTTAACATGCCATGTATAACGATATCACCTCGACTCATTCGTTTAACATCATGTATAACGATATCATCTTGACTCGTTCGTTTAACATTTCATGTATCACGATACTATCTTGATTCATCCGTTTTAACATGTCATGTATAACGATGTCACCTCGACTCGTTCGTTTAACATCATGTATAACGATATCATCTTGACTCGTTCGTTTAACATTTCATGTATCACGATACTATCTCGATTCATCCGTTTTAATATGTCATGTATAACGATATCACCTCGTCTCGTTCGTTAACATCATGTATAACGATATCATCTCGACTCGTTCGTTTAACATATCATGTATAACGATATCACCTAGACTCGTTCGTTTAACATCATGTATAACAATATCACCTCGACTTGTTAGTTTAACATATCATATATAACGATGTCATTTAGAATCATTCGTCTAACATCTCATGTATAACGATATCATCTTGATTCGTTCGTTTAACATTTCATCCGTTTTAATTTATATAAACAATTTATAATTAATTTTAAATCATTTTTAATCTCTTTAAATATTTTATAACCAATTTAATTATTTTTAAATTATGTAAATTTTTTATAACTAATTTAAATTATTTTTAAATTATTTAAATTTTTTATAACTAATTTAAATTATTTTTAAATTATTTAAATTTTTTATAACTAATTAATTAATTTTTAAATTATTTAAAAATTTTATAACAAATTTAATTTATTTAGTATTAATTAAATAATTTAAACACATTCTAATATACATAAGATAAAGGGAAAAAAAATACAAAAAGGGACGACATATGTCGTACCCTTTTTTTTACCAAATTTTTTCACGAAAAATCAAACAGCCCGCCAAATATTTCGCAAAAAAAAATAAAAATAAAAAATAAAAAGGTATGACTATGTCGTCCCTTTTTGTGTCGTCCAATTTTTACATCAATAATTGACACCAGATCTCTATCTTCATCTCTTTCACCACTTAAAAAAAATGCTCATTAAAATAGGAAAAAAAATCCATAAAAATCCCAAAAAACGCTATTTTCTTCAATTCGACACCACCACAACACTACTATCACTCGTAGCCATCAATTACACACGCACCACCGTGCATAATTTGTATAATTTTTGTTATTTTGTTTTGTTAAAGGTATTTTTTTTTAAATTTTGTTTGTTAATTTAATTTCTTTAAATTTTGTTTAACTATGGTTTTATGTTGTGTTTATGTTGGTTAGATGGTCCACCGCAGCAGCAACTCACCACCGTGAACCACCGCCGCAGCAGCTCCACCACCACGAACCACTGTCGGGACCGCCGCAGCAGCAGCACACCACCGTTTGTGTTGGTTAGTGATTTTTTTTTAATTTTGTTAATGTGTTTTGGTACGACAATGTCGTCGTACAAAGTTTTTATTAATTAATCTGGTACAACAATGTGTTTTGGGACGACAATGGTTTGTTTAACTATGGTTTTATGTGTAGTGTTTGGGACAGCCGGGACCGTCGGGGTCAACCGGGACAGCCGTGTCAGGCCGGGTCGAGCGACCACCTCTTTTTCTCTCTCTCTTTTCTTCACTTCCTGTATTTCAGCCGCGAAATAGGTATATATATATATATATATATATATATATATATATATATATATATATATATATATATATATACTTTTATTACTTTGTCGATAATGTATATACTTTTATATACTATGTTATTAATTGTTAGTTATAATACTTAAAGTGACCGTGTTAAAATGAAAATGATATGTGATATCAGAAAAAATGACATGTGATATGTTATTAATTGTTATTTATAATACTTAAAGTGACCGTGTTAAAATGAAAATGATATGTGATATCGGAAAAAATGACATGTGTTATGTTATTAATTGTTAGTTATAATACTTAAAGTGACCGTTTTAAAATGAAAATGATATGTGATATCGGAAAAAATGTCATGTGATATGTTATTAATTGTTAAAATGAAAATGATACTTTGGTTAGTAATATTGTGATTGTTAAACTTGTGTTACTGTTTTTAGGATTTTAGTGATTAATTTTGTAAATTCCCCGTCTGAAGTTAATCATCCTATAGAAAACCCGTCCGAAATTAATTTATTAGAAATTAATTTCGGAAAGTCCCCTGTTTGGGACTGCTTTTTGAATGTTTTGTCTCATTTAGGATATGGATGCGTATAACTGTTTTACTATTTGAGAGAAATTCGACAGTATTTCCCTTTCACTACTACAAATATGTATTTAATGCACATATTTGGGGAGTTGAGGGGAAATGCTGCCGAATTTTTTTAAAATAGTAAATCAGTTATACGCATTCATATATGAGACGAGACATTCAAAGAGTGGGTTAGGATTGCCTTCCATAGTTGCACTAGGTAAACATAACAGCTCATAATTAAGCCTTTTTATGTTTGAATGTGTTTATTTGCATATGTATGTATATATATAAATTCAGTTTTTTGAATATGTTTTTTTACAACGCAGTCATGACAATTGATAAGAGTTGGACCACTGTATCCAACCGTAATTCCCCAAAAATTTTAGATGGTCTTTTTGCATTCGTCGCGCATTGTGAGCCATTGTTAAACCCCATCTAAAAAATGATTCATTGCCCATGTGTTCGTTGTGGTAACGCTCCAACTAAATTGGGTATGCTCAAAACTCTTGAGTCACACATATCTAAATATGGGTTTGACACACATTATACCACTTGGAAATATCACAGTGAACCGCTTCCTCCACCCGTAGTACACAACACACCACAACCACCTTCACCTGAACACATGGACATGGATGCATTCTTCCAAGATATTTCTGCTGATAATGTCCCAACTCCACCATCTCAAACAACAGTTTCTCAACCAGATCAAACAACATGTCCTCAACCAGCTCAAACCAATGATCCTAACTAACAAGTACGAAGAGTTACTTGCTAGGTCCACCCAAAAGTTGTACCCAGGCTGTGATATGACTACATTGAGCTTTACGTCAGAGCTTTCGCACATCAAGGTCTTACATAAAATAACTGATGTCGGGTTTAACAAGATTCTAGCTCTTTTGCAAAAGGCATGTCCCCCTAGTAAAGGATTCAATTTCCCACCGTCATACTATGAAATCAAGAAGACATACAAAGATATCGGGTTAGGATACGAATCGATCCATGCTTGTATAAATGATTGTTTCTTATTTTGGGGATCAAATGAGAACAAAAGTCTCAATAATTGTCCAATCTGCAACGAGAGTAGATGGAAAAACCAAAAGACAAAGGGGAAGAAAGTTGCCAACAAGGTGTTACGTTACTTTCCGTTAAAACCTAGACTACAACGTATGTTCAACATAAAAGACATCGTAGAGTGGATGACTTGGCATGCTACTGGACAGTCTAAGGAAAATGGTAAGATGAATCACCCGTGTGATGGTCAAGCATGGAAAAATGTTGACATAATGAAACCTGAGTTTTCTTGTGACCCTAGAAACGTCCGATTAGGGTTGGTTGCTCATGGTTTCAATCCGTTTGGCAACATGATTCAAAGTTACAGCATGTGGCCGGTGATATTGACAACATACAGCACACCCCCTTGGATGTGTATGAAAGAGACTTCTTTAATGTTGACGATGTTAATTCCTGGCCCTAAATCAGCTGCAAAGGACATTGATGTTTTCTTGCAGCCTTTGATCAAAGAACTCAAAGAGTTATTGATAGGAGAGTCGACTTTAGACGCTGCTACGGGTACTCATTTCAAAATGAAAGCGGCGGTTTTATGGACCATCAATGACTTTCCAGATCGAAGTAGTTTTTCTGGGTGGATTGGACAAGGCTACTATGCATGCCCCACATGTAATCAGGACACTCCATCGCTTCCTGTGAAGCATAAAATCGCTTATGTTGGGTATAGAAGATTCTTACGCGTAAGGCATCCACTGAGGAATAAACATAAGGAATTTCATGGTAATCCTGAAAAGAACCATCCTCCTAGAAGCTTTACCCATGAGGAAATCATGATTAAAATTAGTAAAGTCTTTAAACGTGTCTCAGGTAAGCATCCAAATACTTTAAAAAATAACCCTAAACCTAATCGAGAAATCGAATTGAATTGGAGTAAGTGTTCTATCTTCTACGAACTGGAGTATTGGCCCGTTCTTCTACTAAAACACAATCTCGATGTCATGCACATCGAAAAGAACGTGCTTGAGAGTGTGCTGAATACCTTGTTAATGAACGACAAATCCAAAGACACGCTAAAGGCAAGGCAAGACTTGAAAACTTTGGGAGTTCAAAAGGAGTTGTGGCTCATTGATAAAGAAAATGGGAAGTTCGATAAGCCTCATCCAACGTACTCTTTCACACCAGAAAACAGAAAACCTTTTTTGTAAATTCATCAAAGGAGTTAGACTACCTGATGGGTTTGGATCCAACTTCAAGAAAAAAATGACCTCTGATGATAACAACATAACGGGCCTAAAATCTCATGACTGTCATATAATGATGCAGCGGTTACTTTCTTATAGAGTTCAGCGGTACTTACCTGAAGACATGTCAACCCCATTAATCGAGCTCTGCTTATTCTTTAAGCAGATTTGTGCTCGAAATTTGATGCAGCAAGACATGGAGAAAACTAAAAAGAAAATGATCGATGTTATGATTAATTCAGAGCAAATATTTCCTCCTGCTTTTTTGACATAATGATTCATTTGGTTATACATTTACCCGAAGAGGCTATTCTAGGTGGCCCTGTTTACTACAGGTGGATGTATCCATTTGAAAGATACATGAAGATACATGAAAAAACTAAAAAATTATGTCCGAAATAAAGCCAAGCCTAAAGGTTCTATAGCAGAGGGTTATGTTGCAGAAGAAGTGATGAGTGTGTAAATACTCATCATTTTTGGTCAAATCTGAACTGCAAAACATTTAAAAACGCTCAGAAATGCATCAAAATACTAAAAATATCTCAAAAGTGTATTTTATATGTTTCAGATGCAAAATGTTTAAAATCAGATGAAAAATGAGCTAAGTTTGCATAATTGGCAGTTTTAGTCCCCCAAGTTTCAAAAGTTGTCAGAAATAGTCCCTGAGCACTTATTTTAAAAGAAAAGTCACCAAAGGTCCTTTTGAAATCATAATTTGTCATAATTAGTCCTTTGGTGAAAAATGTCAAAAGTTTTGAGAAATTACAACTCTAGTCCCTGAAATTTTAGAAATTGACAGAAAATATCCTTTGAGTTTCAGAAATGACAATTTTGGTCCCTTGATTATTGGATGATGGCAAGAAAGGCCCTTGGATTACATTTTCAGAATGTACATTATTGGTCCCTGGATTTTCAGTTTTGGCAAGATTGGTCCCTCAATACACCATGGATCCATTATTAATCCTATCTGGTCCATTTAACCACCTAAGCCCAAGCCCAATACACCCTTTGACCCAGTCCAATCCAAACCCACAACCCGTTTACCCCTTTTACCCGGTCAATTATAAACCAAACCCACCCACGTTTAAAATAAAAAAACCCGCTCACGGGTTCCCTCCCCCTCATCATCACCTATACCTGCAAACACCTCCCTCCTCCATCATCATCACACCCACCTTATTCCTACCCTCCAAACACCCCATGCCAAATGCATTAAATGCTCCTCCCCTGTCACAAGTTATCAGTACCAACTGACAAATATCCTTTTCCCGCCAAAAAAGCCATCAATGGCTAAAAATGATTCAACTCGTCCAATGGCCCAAAATAAAGGTGGGATACACTCAGAGTACAAGTGGGAGCACTTTTGCATATAAATGGAGGAAGAAAAGACAGAGTTCAGTAGTAGTTTTTGGTTTTAGTTTACTTGTATGTCGTTTTTCATTTTACTGTCTTAAATTAGTTTTCTCAATTGTAATACTAAGCTTTTCTGTATTGAACTAAGTTATTAAGTCTATTGTAACTCAATTTCAGTATTAATTCAAAGTTTGATTAAGTCTCTTGATTTTACATTTTCTGTCATTGAATTAGTTTTAAATGTGGTAAAGCTCAAGCTCCAAGTAGCTTAATTCTGATCCATATAAGCTTACTAAAGCTGTCTGTAGCTTTTAGTGAGCTTAGAAATCACTTTCAAGCAAAATTGGTACTTGGTCAACAAAAGTCAACTGAAAAGCTCATTTGGACTTGGTTATGGAATTGGGTTGATGCAGAGCTTGGATTGGGTTGGAATAGCTTAGGTTAGTGCAGTTATGGTCTTGGTTTAAGCTGCAAATAAGCTGGACTGGAGTAAGAACTATCTATACTTTGTTGTTCATTATTTTAAGCTCAAATCTGTAATACCTAGTTCTTGAAGATTCTGTGTTTAGTGCTTGTTTAAATCAGTGCATTATGCTTCACTTAGGTTAGTTACAGTTAGATGGAGTATTGGTTTGGTCTGAGTTTAGTAGATTAGATGTTTAAGTTTATGTAACAGTTGGAAACTAGTTGTTTGGATTTCATAGCAAATCTGAGTTAGAGGGTTGTTCAGTAGTTAAGGTCAGTTGTTTTACACTTATTTAGTCATTTGAGACTCATGCTAGTTCATACTTTGCTTCTGCATAAGCTCAAAGTCAAAATCACCTATGATCTGTCCTAATTGCATAACTGTTGGAACTTTTAAAAATCAAAAGCTTGATTTGTGTTCAGATATCAGTGGAGTAGCTTAATATAGCCTTACTTTAGCTTAATTCATCTCAATAAGTTCATAAATTGGAATCAAATCTCATAATAGTCAACTTTTCAAAACTGCTTCAAAAGTCAAAATGTGAAAAACTCATTTTTCACCCAACTTGTTAGATTTATCATAGCTTCAATCCTGGTTCAAATTCAGTGAAACTTTGGGATATTCTAGTTGAGCTGGTCTAGTTTTGAGAAACTATTTTTGTGAAATTTTTGGAAGTCTTTATGAGGTCCAAATAAGCTGCTCAATAAGCTCTTATATACCCTGTGCACACTCAGTATTAGCTGAGTGTGAACAGGCACGTTGCAGACCTTGCATAGGGTTGGTTTTAGATCCTTAGGGTCTGAAACTTGGTTTAGAGATAGTTAAGCTGGTGGTCTTGAGGTCTCCAGTTTTGTTTTTCTCATAAGTTTTTTTTAATAAGCTTGTGCTTAAGCTTCATAGTAGACAGAAAACCTGTTTTGGGCACTTAAGCTTCTTAATCATCAAATCATGGCAGTTTGCATTGCAGAGGTTTAGACCAGTTGAAATAGGTGAGTATTAAGTAGTTATAGCATATTCTAGCTTCTGTGATAAGTTGGTGCTCATTTGGTAACTTTGGCTTATTTTGAAGTGCTTATTTATAAGCACTTTTCTCTACAGCTTCATAATCCTTCACATAAGCTATTGTTTTTATATTTTTCATAGATTTAGAATATTATTTTAGACTTTTCCTGAAATTTTCATAATTTTTCATCACTGTTTGCTATTTTTCCTTATTTAAATCAGTTTTTAGGACTTTTTAATTAGCTTTTATTGCAAATAAATCAGAAAAGTCTCAAAAAAATAAGTTTTCATTTTTCCTAGGTTAAGATAAATATAAAAACAAAAAAAATAATTTTTCCATATTTTTCTTAGTTAAATTTGTAATTTTTAGCAATTTAATTAGTTTTAAGTAGTTTTTAATTCATAGAAAATAGAAAAATAATCAGAAAAATACAAAATTAGTTTTGAAAATTCTCTTTAGATATTTCAGATTTTTCTAAGTTATAATTTCACTTTTCTAGCTTTATTTCATATTTTCTTATATTTTAGGGTATTATTAAATAGGTAAAAATAGTTTTTAATTAATAATAATTAAATAAATAGTCATAAAAATAATTTTCTTTTTCTCAAAATTTTCTATTATCATTAGGTTTGTAAAAATTTCATTTTTATATTTTTAGGATTAATACTGTTTCAATGTCACATTTTCTTTTGTACGTTACGTAGTTTTTAATTTAAATTTATAAAAGAAAAATCAAGAAAACAAAATTTAAAAATAGTGATAGCGTTTATTTAATATAATTTATCTTTTTAATTTTCTTTAATTTGCATTTAAGCCCCTGTAATTTATAAACTTTTTCTTTAGGTATAATCAATCACAAACCTTTTCCCGTTCAAACTCACCCGATCACTATACGTTTGGTGATTCAGTCGCACAGCTCGTTGGGACTTAACGACCTGGGGAAACACTATACTCCTCTAGATCTTCATTGCATTGGTTTCTGAGCTGTTTGAAGTTTATTACGTTTGACCATTCACAAGTGGTTAGCTTGTGTGATAAAACTTGACGGTTTGGACCCGATCAAATTTTGGCGCCGCTGCCGGGGAGCTGTGCTAATTATCTTACGTTTAGCAGATTAGTGATTTGAATATTCACTCCTTGTTTATACCATCTATATATATATATATTTTTTCTAATAAAATCCAAAAAAATCCAAAAACATCTTAAAACATATAAAACACAAAAATATTTTTCTTTTGTTTCTATATATATAAAAGATAAAAATACAAAAAGATTTGTCGTTTTCTTTGTTTAATAATAACAACATAAAAAATTACCACCACAAACCAAGGCAGTGTACTACCTAACTGGGGGTACGACCATAATAAGTTCCCGAACCAAAGATTAAAACTTGCCTTTGTGTCCTTGTGAGTGGTGTACCTTTTTCAAAGAAGCCATTCATCTTGTGATTATTGGTTTAAGTTCACTGTCGTTTTGCCTCGATTTTGTTTTAATTGGATTTGTTGTTATATCTACTTTTCAAAACCATAAAAACTCAAAAAGATTCTTCTTTCCCAATCTTTCATAATTCCCTTAGCTCTGAGATTCCTTAGAGTTAACTCTAGTGCATGCGCACTCGTTCTTCTAGATCATTGAGTCCTTTTCTTGATCTAGCAGAGATTCCTAGAAGACGTTCTCGTAGACGTGCTGCCCAAATAGTCGAACCCGAGATTCGTACTATTTCAAGCAACAATATGGCAGACGAACGAACTATGGCGGAAATGCTCCAGGCACCCACCGAGGGTTATGGAGATGCCATCGTTTTACCGGTAATCAATTCTGATCACTTTGAATTGAAGACACATTTGATCACACTTGTGTCTACGAATCAATTCCACGGGTTTGATCGAGAAGACCCGTATGCACACATCCGTTGGTTTAACAAGTTGACTTCAACTATCAATTTCAAGGATGTGCCACAAAAAGTAATCAAGTTGATGCTATTTCCATTCTCACTTGAGGGGACAGCCCGGATTTGGCTGGAAAAAGAACCCCCTCGATCCATCGAAACTTGGGAGGATCTTGTTCAAAAGTTTGTCAATTATTTCTTTCCTCCATCAAAGACGACTAATCTTAAAAATGAAATTTCTGGATTTCGTCAAAATTTTGATGAAAACTTTGGAGAGGCATGGGAGAGATTCAAAGATCTCCTCAGGAAATGCCCCCATCATGAATTCACGGAGCTTCAACAAGTTAATATCTTTTATAATGGGTTGAACGGTAACGATCAAGATTCTTTGAACACAGCCGCCGGTGGCAATATCTTGAATCGTAAGCCTAAAGATGTGATTGAGATTTGCGAGCAAAAATCGAAAGTTCCTATTTCTCGCAACAAAGTCAATATTCCGAACACTCCTGCTTCTTCATCCAGTAACTCTTCTGAGTTAGCAGCTCCGATAGCCGCTCTAACGGACGTCATCCGTTGTATGATGAAAGAGGTAAAGGAAATCAAAAGCGAAATTCATAAGCCGGAACCAATCAAAGCCGTAAACAAGGTGTGTGAAACTTGTAGTGGTCCACACGCGTATTATGATTGTCAAGCAACCGATGCTTCTTTCTACCAAGCTCCCGTAGCTTCTGTAAACCACAATCAATACCGACCACAAGCTGATCCTCACTACCGTGCACCTAGCGGTATGACACCACCTGGTTTTCCTCCTGTGCAAAACCATGGCAATCAAAATCGCTTTGTTCCGAATCAAGGACAAAACTTCAATAACTCTCAAAATTTAAATCAAAACCGGAACAATTTCAACCAACCATATCAAGCTTCTAATCAGCAAAGTTATCAACAACCTTCTCAAGCTCCCCTACCAAATGACTTCATGAAAATTACTGAGTCAAGCATACGTTCAATGCAAACTCAGATCAATAACATGAGAGTTGAGCTAAAAAAGGAAATTGATACCACAATGTCTCGGCAGATAAATGAGTTGAAGAATATGATGAGCAGTTTCATGAATATGAATATGAACAAAGCTTCGTCATCTTCTGGAGGACTCCCAAGCAATACAGTTCCAAATCCAAATGCCGAGTTGAAAGCCGTCACCACTCGTAGTGGTAAGACACACAATGGACCTTCGACTCCAATGCCTCCTCCACCAGGAGCAATGAGTCAAGTTACAAAGGATACAACGAACAAGGTGCATTTCTCAAGCCCACGAAGTACCGCACACGTCCCACCTTCGGTAGTCCAAGCTTTAAGTCCGGAACCCGAAGTTCCGAAGACAAATTCTGAGCCAGAAATGACTTCCGTCCCGGCTCAAAAGTCTAGTCAGCTTCCTTACCCATCAAGAATGCATGATGAGAAACTCAAAGACAAAACCAAAGAGCAAATGGAAAAAAATTTCCAAATTTTCAATGAACTACACTTTGATATAAGCTTCGTTGATGCTCTCGTTCTAATGCCTAAATTTGCATCTACGCTTAAAGGCTTACTGAGCAACAAAGATAAGTTATCTGAGATGGCTAAAACCCCTCTCAATGAGCAATGATCAGCGGTCCTTCTCAAGAAGCTTCCCAAAAAGCTTGAAGACCCCGGCAGATTTTTAATCCCGTGTGATTTCTTGGGGATGGTTCAATGCTCCGCCTTGGCCGATCTTGGCGCAAGCATTAACCTCATGCCACTCTCAGTATGGAAGAAACTGTCTCTTCCTAAACTTACATCCACTTGTATGACACTCGAGCTAGCGGACCGTACCATAACTCGTCCACTTGGGATAGCCGAGGATGTCGTGGTGAAAGTAGGAAAGTTTCACTTTCCTACTGACTTTGTTGTAGTAGACTTTGATGCAGATCCTAGAGTTCCCCTCATTTTAGGGAGAGCTTTCTTGAGAACGAGTCGTGCTCTAATTGATGTATTTGCTGAAGAGTTGACTATACGGGTTGACAACGAAGAAATCACGTTGAATATCAACCAAAACTCCAAACCTCTATCCAAACATAGTGTTGCTACAATTGATCAAAAATCTGAAAGAATCAATGCAACACTCTCAAATTTCACGGTTAAGAGGAGTCACCAAAAACGTGCTGAGTTAAAAGCTTTGAAAATCAACCCTGGTTCAAACAAATGGTTTGAAAGTTGTACCAGGGAAGTCAAGAGTGTTCTTGATGATGATGATCTAGAATCGGAGACTTTATCGGAAGTGGTGGAAACTACTAGCTCTAAGAGCACACCACTTGTCCCACCTCCGAAATCAGTTTATCGTATCGAGTTTGTTAACTCTGTGGATGAAACCAAACTCTCTTCAGTTTCATCCGGATTGGATGATGATATTTGTGACCCAATGGGAGACATTCTTCCCATTGAAGAATTGCTCAAAAATGATCCATCATCTCCTAGTCTTATTATTCCTGACTCTTCCATCCCTTCTCTCACTCCGGATGAGGAAGATGACAACTTTTGGAATGAAGTCGATGCCTTTCTTAGTGATGAGTCGATTCCAACAGGAATCGATAATACTTACTTTGATCCGGAGGGGGACATCCTTTTTCTGGAAAATCTGTTGATTGAAGAACCGTTTCCAACCCTCCCTCCCGGACATCTTATTGACAATCACCATACAAACTTCAAGACTAAGTTTAAAAATGTCAAAAATGGTGATTTGCTTCTTTCTGATGAGGAATGGACATGCATTCTCATGCACATCTTTATTCCATTCTTCACAGATGGTGTGGTTGCTCTTTCCCTTTTCTCTTTCGGGAATGAGGACACCATCTTTGACCCCGGTATTATCCCTTATAGTTTCTACTATTAACAATACCGCGGTTGTATCTCGTCGGTGTGGAACTTTCTGATGTTCATATGTTTATTAACACTGTGAACGAAAGTCCGATCGAGATTGGTTTTCCACGTTGCTTCCCCATGAACCAATGAATACGGGGATCGAGTCAAGCTAGCGACTCGGGAATCAAAAACAGTAGCACACTATATGGGTTTTCACCCGTATTTCTGACTTCTTTCTACTTTCTACTTTCTACCACTCTAGTGTGGGGGAGTTGCCCCCCGCTGTTGTATAAAGTTTCAAAAAAAAAAATGGCCGTAGTATTTCCCTTTTACGTTCTATGTTTCGGCATAACCGCCGGTACTTTGAATATTGAGGGCAATATTCATTTCTAGTGTGGGGGGGAATTCTCACGAATTTTATCATGTAATTATACCGCCCAATTCCCCCATTTTTGGCCAAATTTTTTTTTGGAGTAACTGTTTTGCACTTACTCAGATTACGGTTATCAGTCCGCCATGTCTAAAAAACAAAAGGATTGGCTAATCCAGGAGCAAACGGCTCTTGGTAAAGATATCTCAAATCTGTTGACGGCTTGCAATTTGCCCAAAATTGTATGGTGTTCAGCTCACCGTATCTTTAATTAGTGAAGAGTTGGCTAGCCCGCAAGTTTATGGCTTGTGGTAAAGGCAGTTGGAAAACCATAATTGGTAATCGACTCACCAAAGATATTTTATCTAAGAGTTGGCTAGTCCAGAAGCAAACGGCTTCTGGTAAAGACAAATCAAATCCGTTGGAAGCTGGTAGTTTGCTCAAAATCATTTGGTTATCATTGTACCAAGGTTCTTACTTAAACTGAAACATTTGGCTACTCCAGAAGTAATGGCTTTTGGTAAAGAGATTCAAATCCATTAAGTTTTCTCAAAAGATTGCTAGGGACTAGCAATAGTTTAGTGTGGGGGATTGATGAGTGTGTAAATACTCATCATTTTTGGTCAAATCTGAACTGCAAAACATTTAAAAACGCTCAGAAATGCATCAAAATACTGAAAATATCTCAAAAGTGTATTTTATATGTTTCAGATGCAAAATGTTTAAAATCAGATGAAAATTGAGCTAAGTTTGCATAATTGGCAGTTTTAGTCCCCCAAGTTTCAAAAGTTGTCAGAAATAGTCCCTGAGCACTTATTTTAAAAGAAAAGTCACCAAAGGTCCTTTTGAAATCATAATTTGTCATAATTAGTCCTTTGGTGAAAAATGTCAAAAGTTTTGAGAAATTACAACTCTAGTCCCTGAAATTTCAGAAATTGACAGAAAATATACTTTGAGTTTCAGAAATGACAATTTTGGTCCCTTGATTATTGGATGATGGCAAGAAAGGCCCTTGGATTACATTTTTAGAATGTACATTATTGGTCCCTGGATTTTCAGTTTTGGCAAGATTGGTCCCTCAATACACCATGGATCCATTATTAATCCTATCTAGTCCATTTAACCACCTAAGCCCAAGCCCAATACACCCTTTGACCCGGTCCAATCCAAACCCACAACCCGTTTACCCCTTTTACCCGGTCAATTATAAACCAAACCCACCCACGTTTAAAATAAAAAAACCCGCTCACGGGTTCCCTCCCCCTCATCATCACCTATACCTGCAAACACCTCCCTCCTCCATCATCATCACACCCACCTTATTCCTACCCTCCAAACACCCCATGCCAAATGCATTAAATGCTCCTCCCCTGTCACAAGTTATCAGTACCAACTGACAAATATCCTTTTCCCGCCAAAAAAGCCATCAATGGCTAAAAATGATTCAACTCATCCAATGGCCCAAAATAAAGGTGGGATACACTCAGAGTACAAGTGGGAGCACTTTTGCATATAAATGGAGGAAGAAAAGACAGAGTTCAGTAGTAGTTTTTGGTTTTAGTTTACTTGTATGTCGTTTTTCATTTTACTGTCTTAAATTAGTTTTCTCAATTGTAATACTAAGCTTTTCTGTATTGAACTAAGTTATTAAGTCTATTGTAACTCAATTTCAGTATTAATTCAAAGTTTGATTAAGTCTCTTGATTTTACATTTTCTGTCATTAAATTAGTTTTAAATGTGGTAAAGCTCAAGCTCCAAGTAGCTTAATTCTGATCCATATAAGCTTACTAAAGCTGTCTGTAGCTTTTAGTGAGCTTAGAAATCACTTTCAAGCAAAATTGGTACTTGGTCAACAAAAGTCAACTGAAAAGCTCATTTGGACTTGGTTATGGAATTGGGTTGATGCAGAGCTTGGATTGGGTTGGAATAGCTTAGGTTAGTGCAGTTATGGTCTTGGTTTAAGCTGCAAATAAGCTGGACTGGAGTAAGAACTATCTATACTTTGTTGTTCATTATTTTAAGCTCAAATCTGTAATGCCTAGTTCTTGAAGATTCTGTGTTTAGTGCTTGTTTAAATCAGTGCATTATGCTTCACTTAGGTTAGTTACAGTTAGATGGAGTATTGGTTTGGTCTGAGTTTAGTAGATTAGATGTTTAAGTTTATGTAACAGTTGGAAACTAGTTGTTTGGATTTCATAGCAAATCTGAGTTAGAGGGTTGTTCAGTAGTTAAGGTCAGTTGTTTTACACTTATTTAGTCATTTGAGACTCATGCTAGTTCATACTTTGCTTCTGCATAAGCTCAAAGTCAAAATCACCTATGATCTGTCCTAATTGCATAACTGTTGGAACTTTTAAAAATCAAAAGCTTGATTTGTGTTCAGATATCAGTGGAGTAGCTTAATATAGCCTTACTTTAGCATAATTCATCTCAATCAGTTCATAAATTGGAATCAAATCTCATAATAGTCAACTTTTCAAAACTGCTTCAAAAGTCAAAATGTGAAAAACTCATTTTTCACCCAACTTGTTAGATTTATCATAGCTTCAATCCTGGTTCAAATTCAGTGAAACTCTGGGATATTCTAGTTGAGCTGGTCTAGTTTTGAGAAACTATTTTTGTGAAACTTTTGGAAGTCTTTATGAGGTCCAAATAAGCTGCTCAATAAGCTCTTATATACCCTGTGCACACTCAGTATTAGCTGAGTGTGAACAGGCACCTTGCAGACCTTGCGTAGGGTTGGTTTTAGATCCTTAGGGTCTGAAACTTGGTTTAGAGATAGTTAAGCTAGTGGTCTTGAGGTCTCCAGTTTTGTTTTTCTCATAAGTTTTTTTTAATAAGCTTGTGCTTAAGCTTCATAGTAGACAGAAAACCTGTTTTGGGCACTTAAGCTTCTTAATCATCAAATCATGGCAGTTTGCATTACAGAGGTTTAGACCAGTTGAAATAGGTGAGTATTAAGTAGTTATAGCATATTCTAGCTTCTGTGATAAGTTGGTGCTCATTTGGTAACTTTGGCTTATTTTGAAGTGCTTATTTATAAGCACTTTTCACTACAGCTTCATAATCCTTCACATAAGCTATTGTTTTTATATTTTTCATAGATTTAGAATATTATTTTAGACTTTTCCTGAAATTTTCATAATTTTTCATCACTGTTTGCTATTTTTCCTTATTTAAATCAGTTTTTAGGACTTTTTAATTAGCTTTTATTGCAAATAAATCAGAAAAGTTTCAAAAAAATAAGTTTTCATTTTTCCTAGGTTAAGGTAAATATAAAAAGCAAAAAAAATAATTTTTCCAGATTTTTCTTAGTTAAATTTGTAATTTTTAGCAATTTAATTAGTTTTAAATAGTTTTTAATTCATAGAAAATAGAAAAATAATCAGAAAAATACAAAATTAGTTTTGAAAATTCTATTTAGATATTTCAGATTTTTCTAAGTCATAATTTCACTTTTCTAGCTTTATTTCATATTTTCTTATATTTTAGGGTATTATTAAATAGGTAAAAATAGTTTTTAATTAATAATAATTAAATAAATAGTCATAAAAATAATTTTCTTTTTCTCAAAATTTTCTATTATCATTAGGTTTGTAAAAATTTCATTTTTATATTTTTAGGATTAATATTGTTTCAATGTCACATTTTCTTTTGTACGTTACGTAGTTTTTAATTTAAATTTATAAAAGACAAAATCAAGAAAACAAAATTTAAAAATAGTGATAGCGTTTATTTAATATAATTTATCTTTTTAATTTTCTTTAATTTGCATTTAAGCCCATGTAATTTATAAACTTTTTCTTTAGGTATAACCAATCACAAACCTTTTCCCGTTCAAACTCACCCGATTACTATACGTTTGGTGATTCAGTCGCACAGCTCGTTGGGACTTAACGACCTGGGGAAACACTATACTCCTCTAGATCTTCATTGCATTGGTTTCTGAGCTGTTTGAAGTTTATTACGGTTGACCATTCACAAGTGGTTAGCTTGTGTGATAAAACTTGACGGTTTGGACCCGATCAAGAAGCATTAACTTTCTGTTCGCGTTATCTTAAGGATTTCGAGACGAGATTTAATCGTCTTGACAGAAATGATGACGGTTTTCCTGAACAACCAAATAAATTCCAGGTGTTCCAGTCCGTTGGCAAACCGGTGGGTAGAGAACGCCCGACTTGGTTGAATACAGATGTTATGCAGGCAGTTGTATGGTTTATACTTAACAACAGTCCTGAAATAGACGCAAACATCCTGGCATACAAAGAGTATGTTTCTTCTTTTTTATATTTTGAAGAACCCTTTTTTTTCTTAAGTTATTTGTTTCCGATGACTTATTCATTACCTTTTTGCAGTGAATTTCCTAACAATACCGTGGAAACAAGCTTTCCTCCCTGGTTCAATCACAAGGTAAACGCATTAGATATATTACCTTGTAGTCCAGAGTTATTGTTCATCTAAATCTGTTTGTATCTCTTTTGTAGATTCGTGAAATGAGCGTGGCAAAAGACCCAAGTTGTAGTCCCGAGTTACTCTCTTTGGTATGTGGACCTTCATCTAGTGTGAGTACATACCCCGCATGCATAGTGAACGGTGAGAAGTTCTTGGTGCACAAGCACGATAAAGTTCATACCACTCAAAGCAGTGGAGTTTCAACACCCAAACATGATGGAGCTATGTATTATGGTCAACTGGAAGAAATTCTAGAGCTCACTTATATGGGCAACCGTAAGGTTGTGTTGTTCCGATGTATATGGTTCGACACCCGTAACCCTACTAACCCTACGCCACGCTCCAGACGTTCTTACCTTGAACATGGCATACATCATATTTTGACTGAACGGGATGCTTATAGAAATCAACAATACATTCTTGCGACACAAGCAACACAAGTCTTCTACCTTGAAGACCCTGTTAGACGACCGCCTCATTGGAAGGTAGTCGAAGATGTTCATCATCAGAAGATCTGGCATCGGGATGTGGTAGATTCTGATCAGGATGTTATACATGGCAGCAGTTCATCTGATGTTGCATTGTCTGTTGGTTTGACTGGTTTTGAGTATGCGAATTTGAGTGTAAATGATGAATCAGCAGAAGTGGACGCCCCACCAGATGTTGCTGAAGAAGATGATGATTTTATTACTAATGAAGATAACGTCGTTGCTCATGTCCTTGATGATGATGATGTTGACGTGTCTGATGATGATGAAGTGAACCCCACTATTGTTGTTGAAGAAGTTTTATCTAGTGATGATTCTGATTATGAGAATTGTTCTTGAATTGTAATTTGATTATGACAATTTTTTTTAAATTGTAATTTGAATGAAATTGTTACTATATGTTTATATGAATGTGTCTATGTTAGGATTTAGTAAATCCAGTTATTAAAGAGTCGGTCACCTCAAGTATATGTAATTATTAGAAAGCTCGTAGTCATAGATTATTACAAGTTAAGTAGTATTTAGTTAAGTAACACCGTGGAGGACGGACGGGTCTTTACCCACTGTATGCCTGATCCACAGCCCTTAGGTGGCGATTTATGTAAGTACTATAAATACTCTCTACCTTCTAAGGTAGGGAGTTGGAGCTCATAATAAGCTTTTTCTTTCTCTCACTAAAGTTCCCAAACCTCTAACTTTCTCTCTCTAAAATCATCTTATATGCCTACTTGTGTTTGTGTTATAATGTGTATGTGAAATCCAATATGTTACAAATGGTATCAAGAGCCATGGTTAGATCATCTCTTACATATCCTTGGATTTCTAGTGGTTTTTAGATGGTTTTTGAGTTTGAAAAATTTTAGTAGTTTTTGCATCATTTGGATCATCTCTAGTGTTAAAGTTTGAATTTTGGGTGTACTTTTGTGTTTAGGATCATTGTATGTGCTTGGGTTTTGATTTGGTAAGCTTGAATCACTGTGGTTGAGCTTGTTTTGGATTGAAAAGTGTGTTTTTGAAGTTTTTCTTGGTAGCGACTTGGTTCTCGTTGTGATATTCATCGTAGCGACTTGCTTCAATAAAAGGTAGCGAGTTATAGTGGTTTTTGGTAGCGACTTGGTCCTAGCGACTTGTCTATTGAGACAAGCCGACAAACAGTACACTTAGTGGATTCTCCACTACGGGTAGCGACTTGGTGAAGGTAGCGATTTGCTTTCAATTTTGTTAGCGACTTGTACTTAAGTTTTCTTAGCGACTTGGTGTTAGCGACTTGAACCTTAGCGAGTTGCTATTTAGCGACTTGACGACTTAGCGACTTGGTGCTTAGCGACTTGCTGTCAAAAATTTGTAGCGACTTGGTGCGTAGCGACTTGTTGTCATAATTCTCAGCGACTTGGTGTTAGCGACTTGGTTCAAGGTTTCTTAGCGACTTGGTCAAACTTTTGGTTGTTATACGGTTTTCTCTTGATTTAGTAAAATCCCGTGAAAGAATCTATTTCCCGGTTTAATCATAGAGTTTTAAAATCCCGTGTAATCGGTTAACATGTCTACCAACGTACCCACAATCATCTCCACTGTTGCTGAGGATGTTCAAGAAGCTGGTTCAGATACTCGTCCACCTATGCTTGATAGAACTGACTACGACTCTTGGGCACAACGAATCAGATTGGACTGTCTTGGAAAGGAAAACGGAGTCAACATTCTCAAGTCTATTGATGAAGGACCTTATCAGATTGAGACTACAAGAGACTTAATTGATACAGCTGCAGATGGAACAATGATCTATGGAATAGATAGACCAAAGACATATGATGAGATCAATGATAAGGAGAAAATGAGGTTCGATGCTGATATCAGGGCCTCAAACATCATACTACAGGGTCTTCCAAAAGACATCTACAAGCTGATCAATCACAACACTGAAGCAAAGGCAGTTTGGGATAATGTCAAGATGCTTCTCTCAGGTTCTGAATTAACTATAGAAGAAAGAGAATCACAACTGTATGATGAATTTGAACACTTCAAGATGAAACCAGATGAGAGTGTCTATGAGTACTACGTGAGATTCCATAAGCTTGTGAATGACATGAGGAACATCAAAATGACTATGCCAAACATTTAGTTGAACTCAAAATTTGTGAACAACATAAATCCTGAATGGCACAAGTTTGTCACCTCTGTGAAGCTAACAAAAGGATTGAAGAATACAAACTATGAGCAACTCTATGCATTCCTTCTTCAGAATGAGAGGCATGCTATGTTTGAAAAAAGGATTCTGGATCAGTTCAAAACCAACCAGGGAGAGACAAGCTCATCAAATGATTCAACTGCCTTTTACACAAATGTGGGAATTACCACCAAAGCTTCTCAAGTTATACCCATGGGTAATGGTAATCACAAACTCATTCTCGATCCAATGTTCAAACAAGCTGATGCTGATGCAGCCGTGGGAAACTTCATTAATCAACTAGCTCTCATGATTAGTCAAAACATGAACTCTCTCCCACACACCAACAACAACCTCAGAACAACGTCCAATCCACACAATCAAGCCACTGTCAGAGATGGGAAGGTTATGGTGTAGCCAGTTCAAGAAAGGCAGTGTGAACAAGGAAGAGGTGGAGTTGGTAGAGGATATGTAGGAAATCAGAATCGGGGAAGGATTGAAAATCAAGGACAAGCAAAGCCAATCAAATGCTACAACTGTGGTGGTGAGGGACATATTGCAAGAAACTGCACATCGCCAAAACACCCTCAGAATGCAGAGTACTTCAGGGTTAAGATGTTGCTTGTGCAAGCTCAGGATAATGGAGCAGCTTTGGATGAAGAAGAGTTATTGTTTCTTGCTGAAGGGAATGCCAAGACATATGATGCAGATGTGGATGAGCAACCAATTCAGGAAATAGGTCACAATCATTAGAATGCCTTTCAAGTAGCTGACTGTGATGCATTTGAATCTGATGTCGATGATGAACCTACTGCCCAGACAATCTTCATGGCTAGCATCTCACCTATGGTTTCTCCAAAGATCTCTCCATCACAACAAGCCGGTCCATCAAAAGACAAAATCATTTCAGAGGTATTAAAACTATACGATGATGTTGATGAGCAAAAGATACATGACAAAGTACAATCAACTGAAACTTTTGAGTCAGATATTGAAAATATGGGTAATATCAATGTTGTCCCATATGATCAATATGTGAAAAAAAGTGAAAGTGAGACTGTACCAAGTGATGCATCTTCTGCAGTCAATGATGACTATATTTTTGATGAATACACTGCATGTGCTCATGATGATTCTGTTGTTTCTGAACTGAATGCCTATAAAGAACAAGTTGCTATTTATGAACAGCGTGCTAAGTTTGAGTTAACCACCCATGAGCAGGAAATGGATGACCAAATGCGCACAACTATTAGAAAAAGTAAGTTTAGAGAAGAAGTATTAAAACAAGAGTTAAACTCCTTACAAGAAAAGCTTTCTAAAACTGCTAAGCAAAAACAAGAACTTCAAGAAAATGTTAAAATGCTTAAGCAAGAATTCAGTGCTAAGGAATCAAAACTCTTGAATGATTTTTCTAATCTAAAAACCTTGAAAAACAAGCTTGAAAATAAGTTGTACGTACAAGGGAATACCATTCAGACTGCTCACATGATCACGAAGCATAGAGTTCTCAGCGATAAGCATAGTATCCCCATTATAAAGGAATCCAACCCTGAGTATGGTAAGATATCAAAAGTTGCTCAAAATGTTATCTATGATGGCAATGAAATCCTTAAACCTAGGCAGAAACCTAGTTGCGCTGAGTGCACTAAGGAAGATAAGAAATCAGATGAGGTCACTAGGGAGAAAATGGATAGGAAACTCAACAATCCTACATGTAAAGAGAAAAATATAATTATCAGACCCCATGACTACAAAAAGGAAATTTGGATTTCCTTGAACATGTTTAAGCCTCAAACGTTGTTAACACCCGAACAAGTGTTTTGGAAAAAGGATTTAGATAAGCAAAAGGCAGAGAATCTTGTTGTAACAAACCCCCCCCCCCTTAGGAAAATGCCTTCAGCAACTGTGTATCCTCCAAATACACCAATGCATTTAGTTCCTAGAACTATTGCCACTAAAAGCAAGACCTTAATCAGTCAATATGTTATCTTTCAATTATTTGTTGATTTTGAGAAAAGTTGTAAGAAAAGGATCACACCCACTGGGATAACTGAAGGGGAAAGGGGTTTTGAGCAAACTAAAGAATGCTATTTAATTGAGATCATGCCTTTCTTTAAACAATTAAAAGGTCAATTTAAGAGTCTTAAAAAGGGGATGGACTTAGATATTAAAGAAATGAAAAAGGAATTTGATGCAATGATTGTTGAGGTTAGTGACTATGAGCGAGAATTAAAATATAATGAGATTGAGAGGAAAAACTTGCATACCTTGAATGAGAATCTTATTTCTGAATGTATTGCTCAAGATGTGTTTTACACTGCTACAAATTGTTCCATTAATGCTTCTCAATTTCATGAATTATCTGTTGCTCTGAAAGTCTCCCATGATCGTGTCATTGACCTTGAAAAAACTAACTCTAAACTGCATGATAAAGTTGAACAGGATGATCATGATAACCTGGTAAAACAGTTTTCTAAATTGGAAGTTGAGCATCTTGCTTTGCAATTAAAATATCAACATCTGAAAGAAAATATTAAAACCTCAAATATCAAGACATCCTTGGATGTTCCTGAATTTGATGCAGTTTTTGAAATTAGCAAACGTGATGAACATATTCGAGATCATTGTAACACGATCAGAAAGTTGAAAGCCCAAATCTCTCAATTAAAGGGTGAAAAGAACAATGTGACTGGCACCCAAATGCCTCCTCCTTTAGATTCTCAGTATTCTCAAACTTTTCATCTTCAAAACTTAGTAAATGCTTTACAAAAGGAAAACGAGAGCTTTCTAGAAGAAAATGAAAAGGTTAAACGTCACTTTAAAGAGTTATATGATTCAATGAAAGTCACTCGTGACAAAAACAACGAAAAAATAACCTCTTTACAAAAAGAAATTGAGAATCTGAGGAGTCAGGAAAAAGGGAAACTGCCACTTGTTTTTAATGAGAATGTTGCATCAAAGTCATCCTCAGACTGCAAATATATTGTGACTGTTAAATACATTCCTCCTCATCTTAGGAATAATGAACCTGTGTTTCACAACTATTGCGCTCAACTTAAGGATAGTCTAGAATGTCTCCGTGAGATCGTGGAAGAGGATTTCTTAAATAAGCCTCTTGATAGAGAAATTAGGTTTGCTTGCATTCAAGCCAAACGATCTCAAGAGCTGCTAGAATGTTTAATAGCAACATGTCCTAAATCCTTAGGTGCGAAAGGTAAAGCTGTGATGCCTTGTTCTATGCCTAGTGCCAAGCATACAAACCATTCCATGCCCAGCTTTTTCAGAAAGTGAACACTAATGTGCCTTCTAGTAGTTCAGATCCTTGCACATCTAGTTCAGGAATGCAAAAAGTAGATCAACCAACTAATGTTCCCATAATTCCCTCTACAGGAGTAATCAGTGACATTAAAGCAAGCGGGTCAAAGCCTCCAGGAAATACCAAGCAAGATAGGACCTCACAAGCTAAGAATGTGCATTGGAAGAGAGTAGAAAACCAACCTAGGAACTTTAAGTTTGAGTTGAATAAAACGAATCGTGTTGATTCTAGTATTAGCCATAGGCGTACTGTAATTAATTCGAATTCTGATACTATCTGCAAACCATGTAATGATGTCTGCTTGAATTCTGTTGCTAATCATGAATGTGGTGTGAATGTTTTGTCTAATGCTGTCAAATGCCCAGTTAAAATTGTTAATGCTAAAAATCATGCTAAGAAGGCTAAAAGGCAAAGACGAAAGAAAGTTGGAAAACAGTGGAAACCCACAGGAAGAACATTTAGTAAGATAGGTTATCAATTGATACCTTTTGGCCATAAGGATAATCAGTTCTGTCCTCAATCTGCTAAGACAATGCCCACTAGAAAATGGATGCCTACTGGTAGAACTATTCCTTTAAGAAGTGAACATTCTTTGAATATGTCAAATACGGATACCAGCACTACATCTATTTCTAATGAGTCCATTGCTTCTATTTCTGATATGGGTGTTTCTATTTCTGATGTGGGTGTTCCAATCACTGTTACTAACCAAATGGAACCCATTCTTGCATAGGGATCCCAATTATCCAGTTATCCATTCTTGTCTGTGTTCAACTGCAGATCGTTCAAATCGTTATGTGGTACATGGACTCAGGCTGTTCCAAGCATATGACTAGAGACCGGTCACGGCTCATGAACTTCGTGAGCAAATTCATCAGAACTGTGAGATTCGAAAACGATCATTTTGGTGCTATTATGGGTTATGAAGATTACGTGGTTGGAAATAATGTGATTTCCAGGGTATATTATGTTGAAGGTCTTGGACATAATCTATTTTCTGTAGGACAATTTTGTGACTCAGATTTAGAAGTGGCCTTCAGAAAACATACTTGCTTTGTTAGAGAACTTGATGGTGTGGAACTTCTCAGAGGAACTCGTGGGTTAAACCTATACACCATCTCTATCGAAGATATGATGAAATCTTCACCCATCTGCTTGCTGTCAAAGGCTTCTAAAACTAAGTCATGGCTATGGCACCGTCGTCTCAATCACTTGAACTTTGGTACCATAAACAATCTTTCCAGAAAGGACTTAGTAAGAGGATTACCCAAATTAAAGTATGAAAAAGATCATCTTTGTTCAGCTTGCCAATTGGGAAAAAGCACAAAATATGCCCACAAACTCAGTAATAGAAGTTCTTCATACCCTTCATATGGATTTATGCAGACCAATGAGAGTTCAAACTATTAATAGGAAGAAATATATTTTAGTCGTTGTCGATGACTACTCTCGATTCACTTGGGTAAAGTTTTTTAGGAAAAAGGATGAAACTCCAGATGTCATCATTAAACTTATCAAGCAACTTCAAGTTCGACTTAACAATTCTGTTAGAATTGTTCGAACAGACAATGGCACAGAGTTCGTTAACAAAGATTTAATCCAGTTTTATGAAAGTGTTGGAATCAGTCATCAAAGAAGTGTTCCACGAACCCCTCAACAGAACGGTGTAGTAGAAAGACGAAATCAAACTCTTGTGGAAGCCGCTAGAACAATGTTTATTTACTCAAAGGTTCCAATGTTTCTCTGGGCTGAAGCCATTGCCACTGCTTGCTACACCCAAAATCGTTCCCTTATTCACACCTCTCATGGAAAAACTCCATATGAACTTGTCCATAAACGAAAACCTGATCTATCCTACCTTCGTGTGTTTAGTGCTTTATGTTACCCAACTAATGACGGTCAAGATTTAGGTAAACTAAAAGCTAAAGCGGACATTGGAGTATTTGTGGGTTATGCACCAAACAGAAAAGGATACCAAATCTACAACAAGAGAACCCAAAATATCAAGGAAACAATTCACATTACGTTCGATGAGCTGACCGGTCAAATGGCTCCAGGACAATCCAGTTCTGGACCCACATTTCAACCTTTCTCAAGTAGTCCTATCAGTTCTACTCTTGTGTCTAATCACTCACCAGCAACTCCATATGTACCTCCATCAGAAGATGATTTAAAGAAATTGTTTGATCCAATTTTTGATGAACACTATTAACCGAATGCTGATGAAATGTCAATTCCATCAACAGAGACTGCTTCTATCCCTGTGACTGAAGTCAACCCTTCAGTCTTAATATCATTAAGTCAAGAAGTGCCTGCTGCTGATCACTCTGTCTCATCAACAAATCATCAATCATCGAGTGTACACAATGGAAATGGTGCTGCTGTTACAGATAATGAAAACCCTTTTGCTCCTCCAGAAGATGAACCCTTTGAAAACATATTTGCTCCTGAATCATCATCAGAACCATCGTCATCAGGAGATATAGACTCTGCTACTTCAGTTCCTCAACAACAACCACATGAACATCTTAGGAAATGGACACATGATCATCCATTAGACAACATCATTGGAAACCTCTCTCGTCCAGTATCCACACAGAAACAACTTGCAACCGATGCCTTATGGTGCTTCTTCAATTCCGTACTCTCTAAGATCGAACCAAAAGACGTGAAAACTGCCATGAATAAAGACAGCTGGTTCAATGCCATACAAGAAGAAATTCATGAGTTTGATCGACTAGTTGTATGGGAATTAGTACCTGCTCCAGATTGTGCAATGATCATTGCTCTAAAGTGGATCTTCAAAGTAAAACTTGATGAGAATGGTGATGTTTTAAAGAACAAGGCTCGATTGGTTGCAAAACGATACCGTCAAGAGGAGGGTATTGACTTTGAAGAATCATTTGCTCCAGTTGCTCGTATCGATGCAATCAGAATCTTCTTGGCTAATGCTGCAAGTAAGAACATGGTTGTATATCAGATGGATGTAAAGACGGCTTTTCTTAAAGGAGATCTTAAAAAAATTCGTATACGTCAGCCAACCTGAAGGCTTTGTGAATCCAGAGCATCCTACTCACGTCTATCGTTTAAAGAAGGCTCTTTACGGTTTAAAGCAAGCTCCAAGGGCATGGTATGATACGCTATCAAAGTTTCTTCTGTCTACTGGATTCAGCAAAGGAGCAGTTGATCCGACATTGTTCACCAGGAAGTCAGGCAAACATTTAATTCACGTTCAAATATATGTTGATGATATCATCTTTGCCTCGACTGACCCCAATGAGTGTGACCGTTTTTCAAATAAAATGGGTTCTAAATTTCAAATGTCAATGATGGGACAAATGTCATTTTTCTTGGGATTACAAATTTCACAAAGTCCCGGAGGCATTTTTATAAATCAATCTAAATATGCAAATGAGATTTTAAAGAAATTTGGATTTGATTCTAGTGACCCTGTTGACACTCCCATGATAGAGCGTACTAAACTAGATGAGGACCACTCAGGGATCATGGTAGACCAAACGAAATATCGTAGTATGATTGGATCCCTGATGTACCTCACAGCTAGTAGACCAGACATCTTGTTCGCTGTTTGCATGTGTGCTAGATACCAGGCTAAACCTACCAAAAAGCACATTGAAACGGTTAAACGGGTCTTTCGGTATCTCCAAGGAACCATCAATATGGGACTTTGGTACCCGAAGGACACCGGTATGTCACTAACAGCCTATGCAGATGCTGATCTTGCAGGATGTCAAGATACACGTCGAAGTACGTCTGGAGGTGCTCAGTTTTTGGGTGATAAGCTTGTGAGCTGGACTTCAAAGAAGCAAATGAGTACTTCTATTTCCTCTACAGAGGCTGAATACATAGCCATGTCATCTTGTTGTACTCAAATCCTTTGGATGAGATCCCAATTATCTGACTATGGCTTTGAATTTAACAAAATCCCTCTGTACTGTGATAATAAAAGTGTCATTTCTCTCTCATGCAACAACGTACAACACTCAAGAGCAAAGCACATCGACATTCGACATCATTTCATCAGGGAGCAAGTTGAAAACGGTGTGGTGGAACTATACTTTGTGAGGACTGAATACCAGTTAGCAGACATCTTCACCAAAGCTCTTCCTAGAGAACGTTTTGAGTTTATCCTTCCACGACTTGGTCTTAAGAGCCTACAACCGGAAACACTCAAACGTCTTCAAGAGGAAGAAGAGGAGTAAAAGGTTTTCCTTCATCTATCTCTTGTATATATTTATTCAAAAACCAAAATACAAAATTATAAAAACAACAAAAAGCAAAGAGAAAAATATAAAACTTTAAAAAATCCATAAAAATTTGAAAAATTCGAAAAATTCTCAAAAAATATTGTCATTTTGTCATGTTTTTCTCAATTCGATAATATCTACGGTCTTTGTGCTGTCATTCAAAGAATGACACGGGACTTTAGATGTTGTTCGAATGTTAAAAAAAAAAAATAAAAAAAAAAAAAGTGGGAGAAAGTGAAAAAAAATGGTTTATTGTCATTTCAGGCAATAACCCGCTTTTCAAAGAAAGAACAGAGCTATGCTTTATCTTGTTTTTCAAATCTCATGCTCTGATTCTATAAACAATTACTTACTATCTAATGAAAACTAATTGCTTTGAAAAATAACTCGGACTCTATTTTTGAAAATCATCTGGACTTAATGTTTGTCAAAAATATCTATCTCTCAATCAACAACTCATGTCATTGATTGAGGAGGAGAATGATTTCAATTAAATCAAAAGGTTATTTGTCATACAATTGTTTTTCAAAAGATAATCATGCATGCTTAATCAATGGAGTTTAAAGTCTCAAAATCCGATCTTTATCAGTTAAAACGTTTTCATAATCAAGTCACAATTCTCCTTAAAAGCTTTCAAAATTAATTTAAATCTATAGAGATCACAAATCTCAAATGATTTGATAATTGTGATCGGGGGAGATTTTGTGATTTAAATTGGATATAAACTGATAATTCGGTAAATGGTTTTATAAGGATGTACAAGCTCTCCTTCCCACATGTGCCAAACGATTTCAAATTTTCCATGCACATGTTGAGGGGGAGCATCCATCTTAAACCACAAAGATTTGAAACGTGATCAATTTATTTCAATGTGCAGTCTTTTCCTAATATGTGCAAAACATCTTCAAATATCTATGCACATATTGAGGGGGAGCAACTATTTTGAAAACCACATTCTTTATATAACTACTCTTAGATGAAAATTATTTCCATTACAAAATGATGCGTGATGCACATGTTGAGGGGGAGCTCTGCTTCAAAAATTATCAAAAACAATTCAGGTACAAAATGCTTTGATAATATATCACAAGTATCTGGATTGATTTTCAAATGGTTTTCAATTGGTTCCAATGGCAGATGAACAATACCAAATAGACCGACCAAATTTACTTTATGTATGGTGATATAAGGTTGATAAGGTTAGGAATTTGTTCCCATGATCCGCAAGAACCGGAGGGATCTACCCAGGGACAATCCACTAGATAGTGTAGAAGTCTTTAGGTATGATGAAAAAAATAAGGAGAAAAGTGAGATATGGGAAGAGTGCGGACTGAGATAGAGCTAGAACTGGAATAAACCCAACAAGGATCTAGTAATGAAGTCTCGGTAAGCACTGAAGGGGTTGAAGAATGAAAAGGAAATGAATATGAAAAGGGTGAAAAGAAATAGCCCTCTAAAAAATTCAACCGTAGGGCAGAAACCGGGTTCAATTCATATACTACTGGTGGTTACCAAGGTAACATCGGTATTGAAGACAAGACGTCATGGACCCAGTGACGTAATGCACTTCATCTTCCCCAACCACTCAAGTTCCTCTTAAAAGGACTTGTTTCATTCTCACGGGGAACCGACATAATCTATCGACTTTCTCTTAGAGATTGTTGATATTGAAGAAGGAGACCCTCTCCCTAGTCTCCGAAATAGGATCCAAATATGCACAATTGAGTCTAGAGCCACGAGATCATCAATAAATCTCATTAGGACACTTTCAATGAAGACTCTCTGTTTCACACAATGTGGAAAGAGAGATTACATCTTATGAGTCCTACGCATTATCCTTGTGGTATTGCCAGAACATCTGAGTGATATGCAAACATATTCACAATGAAGATGGAAAGCCTTCTGGAGCCAACATCAAACAAGCTCCTGGTGGGTGGCATGTGAGATCTATTCAATAGATCAACCATGCAACAACTGAACAGAAACAATGGGGAGATTCAATCTTTTGAATCAATCCTGGTTCAGGTTATGGATTGACGGATACCTTTGAAAAACCGGCCGTTGTGCTTAAAAACTCTTTTCTTTAGCACATCGACTGTGTACAAATATTTCAAAATAAAAGGTGTTTATGATTGGTAATTGATTTTCATTAAAACCTTCGTTGTATTGCAAAAACAATTTCTATTGAGCGATACACGATTGTTTTTCAAATCTCTTTTTATCAATCAGTGAATCTCAATTCGCTGGTTCACTCACTCCGTGTTGTCTTCTTTGAGATGTTCCGGTTTGAGAACAGCTAGAGCAGCTGCGAAACCCTATCAAGGAAATTCTTCGGAATTATACCTGATCACATGCAGTACTTGTACTGATCAACGGGGAACCGTGGGCCGTGTACCTCAATTCAACAAAAGTGATCAAAGACACTCTTGTGTGCTTTATTGCTAACTGTTTTATGCAGGAACACCCGACGTTTGCAGCTGATCAGAATGGAGCGGTCAATTCATAGCCGCATGCTCACACATCACATTCATTTCAACAGAAATCATGATTAGTGCATCAATGACTCTGATATTCTCACTCCATGCTTCTGCTACGCTGCTGCCTATATCATGAATCAACGAAAGCTTCCACTACTCTGATGAGAAGAAATCATGATCCAAAATGTGAGCATGTCGGTCCAAAAGTCACAACATCACATAATACCAACACCACAATGGATGAGTCAGAGATTTATGATTACTGATGATCTCAAAACTGGCTCAAAACTCAGTATCACGAGGATCAGTTAAAGACCTCCACTTGGATTAACCAAACATGCAATAATGAAGAATCGATGACTACAAGCTTCAGAGCAAAGTCATACATCAAGAATGCAAGAACAATTTATAATGTAATATCTGTTTGTATTCAGTGTAATTTTTAATATGTGTTTGAGGTGACCTCCCTTAGGGGGAGATTGTTAGGATTTAGTAAATCCAGTTATTAAAGAGTCGGTCACCTCAAGTATATGTAACCATTAGAAAGCTCGTAGTCATAGATTATTACAAGTTAAGTAGTATTTAGTTAAGTAACACCATGGAGGACGGACGGGTCTTTACCCACTGTATGCCTGATCCACAGCCCGTAGGTGGCGATTTATGTAAGTACTATAAATACTCTCTACCTTCCAAGGTAGGGAGTTGGAGCTCATAATAAGATTTTTCTTTCTCTCACTAAAGTTCCCAAACCTCTAACTTTCTCTCTCTAAAAGCATCTTATACGCCTACTTGTGTTTGTGTTATAATGTGTATGTGAAATCCAATATGTTACGGTCTATTTATATGAATGTGTATATTAGTATTAATTGGTCCACGAATTTATGTGTTCTTGTACTTGTACTTTTATAGATGGCGTGTGTACAGCCTAGATCACACGGCGGGGATGCTGGCGGTGATCCACCCAGACGGCCCTCATTTACTATGCCGGGCTATTGCGCAGGTAAAAATTGTGATTTTTTATTTTTATTATTTTATTTTTTATTTTTATATAATTTTTATTGATAAAACTGAATTTTTTTTACATGTATTTTCACAACTCAATAACTTATATTTATAGGTTCAATGATCATTGGTGAGACGGAAAATCGGGCCTTAAAGAAGGCTTATAAGGAGAATAACGGCTCTTTGCCTATATGCTTTGATTCCGATGATCAAGGCACCTTCTCACCGATAGGCACTTATGCACCGCAATTGGCTAGTCTTATTGGGGAACAAGTGAGGCCACTTCCCCTTGATAGCGATTGGGAAGAAATTCCTGATTCTTATAAGGCGCATATAATGCCTTCACTACAGGTTATATTTATTGTTTATTTTATTTCTATTATTATTGTTATTGACCGTTTAGATATGCTTGTTATATTTAAATTGTGTGTTTGTTTAAATGCGTATATTTTTTTTGCAGACCTATTTCAACCTGGCGCCTTAGTTGAATAACTAGAACAGATTCCAAGTTGGAAATAATGTTTATACGGTGGGGGAAAGGGTAGGACTTGGGTTATGGTTAGAGCAGAGGCAGATATACCGAAAATACAAACACAGGCTCAAGTCTAAATACTTTGATACCCACGAGACGCCTGCGGCGGCAAGGGCACATCCGCCACCCCCAAAAGCCTGGCTGAACAGAACCAAAGAGCAATGGGAGATGTTGGTTGACTGGTGGTGCGACCCGAAACGGATGGCAAGATCGGCCAAAAATGCAGAAAATCGATCTAAAAACAAGATTTTAACTCACCAAGGTCGACAGTCGTTCGTTCAAGGACGAAACCATTATGTAAGACTCGTTATAATTTTTGTGATTTTTAAAGGTTTTTATAATGTTTATATTTACCTCGTTATCAATTTATTTTATATTGTATGTATAGAGGGTCAACAATAACAATCAAAATGAAGACCTGATTGAAACTTGGAGGAAGGGCCATTCAAAAAAAGATGGCACATTTAAGAACAGGGAGAACGAGACGTCTTACGTAAGTAATTTTCTCTTAACATGCGTCATTATATTAAGTTACTTCTCATTTATTATTTTTTCCTAACTTACTTTATTTTATTTTATTTATTTTATTTTGGAAATTACACAGCATGAGATGAGGGCCCTTCAAGAGCAAGTCAGAGCCGGTGTCATCCTGTACATGAGCAGCATAGAAATATTGGAACGTATAGTTCCGAGTAACAACCGCCAGAACATGGCAGGCAGGGGCAGGAGGTTACCTGGTGGTGGCTCAACCTCTCGCAGGTTCACACGTAGGCATGTTGCTCAAGATTACGTTACTAGGGAGCATATGATAGAGGCGATGAGGGAAACCAAGGCTGCGCAAGAACGGGCTCGTCAGGCTGAGGAAGACGCTCACGCGGCTAGGGAACAGGCTGCCGCGACTTATTCCACAGTTGGGGCGTTCAGATCATACCTTCAGCAGTTTTTCACCCACTACAACTCACAAGGTAACCCATTTCCTGTTCCCTTTCCCCCGGTACCCATTCCTGGCCCTTTTCCCCCTCCCGGCCATGTTGGTTTCCAACCTCCCATTCCCGGCCCTGTTGGTTTCCAACCTCCCATTCCCAGCCCTGTTGGTTTCCAACGTCCCATTCCCGGCCCTTATGGTTTCCAAGCTCCCATTTTCGACCCCAATAATACATTTGCCGGTTGTTATCGTCCCACCTTTCCCAACTCTACTATGTGCCCGGGTTCTAGTTCCAACTATGCAATGCCGCCACCAGACCTTAACCAGTACAATTCAAAAAATAATCCTCATTTGCGCCAAGATGATCATGTGGATAATAATGATGATAATAGTGAGGATAATAATGAGGCGGGCGACGAGTCGGGCGGCGAGTTCTATGAGTAGTAGGCGGGAAGTTAGTTTTTGAGTTTTAGACTTGTTAATATTATGGAATAGTATTGAATTTGTCGAATGATATCACGGATTTATGTTAACTTTATAACTTTGAGACATGTTAGCTTTATAAGCTTGTGACTTGTTAGTTTGAGACATGTTATTTAGGAAATTTGCGCCTTGTATAGTTTAAGAGTAGTTTACTTTGTATCGTATTTGTCGAATGGTATCGTAGAATTGTGGAATATTATTCGATCCGTTTTGTAATTTGGTATTGTATCATATTGTCGAATTGGTATTGTGGATTGTGATTGATTATAGGTTGTATTTGTTTTGGTAGATTTTTTCCGGAAAAAATCTGTTTAAACTCCAGTTTTGCTGCATTTTTTTTTCCCACCCAGAAATATTAGGGACGACATTGCCGTCCCTAAATTACAGAGCACATGTCCTCCCATTTTGAACCCCCAGGCCACGTGGATCGTCCCATTTTGTATCGTATGCCACGTGGAATTACAGTTTGACACGACTTTGCCGTGCCTTTCTGTATTTAAAAATTCGTTTTATTATTATTTTAAAAAGATAAATAAGAAAAAAAAAATTGGTACGACTTTGTCGTACCATTTTGCAGTCGTACCATTTTGCATAAATCTGTCGTGCCAAACTTTATTTTCAGGTTGAATTCCTTTAGGGCCCCACAAGTTTGTCGTGCCAAATTTTTTTGGGTCAACAAAATTGGGTCTACCAAAAAGGCACGACATGTCGTGCTTTTTTTCGTTTGGGTCAACTTCCTTTGTATTTTTGGCACGAGAAAGTAGTGCCAAATATCACTTTTTTTTGTAGTGTATGTAAGGCAATGTTTCCATTTACACAGATGTTTTTACTTCATTCACAGAAGATTTGGATGAAGTTGCCACGCTTTAATTTGCTATTCACTCTCACTTTCATCGTCCTTCCCTGTGCTAACTCTCCATCGTCACACAATCTCTACTACACAATCTTAAGATTAAAAATATAATCATTGACATAAAATCACTGTTTGCATTCACGATCTCCAATCAGTTTCAAACTAGGGAATTCACATCTACCTATCGAAGAAACCATTTAATCAGTTGTGGCACGGGGAATGAAAAATTTCTTGAACACAAGAAAATGTTTAAGACTGAGAGTAACTCATGATGACACAACGGTGGATATGATATGTACTTCTTTGATACCATCGGAGCTAGCTACGGTGTTGTCTCGTCTCGAAATGTTACATTTGGTTTTAGTTCGTGGGTTAGCAACAGGGCCGGCAAATGAAGTTGGAGGCCCCGGGCGAAAATTAAAAAGAGGCCTCATCAAAACTAAAAAAACTTAAAGGTGTGCATAAAAGGTGTTTATTTATAACAATTTTTATAATGAGGCCTCTTAATGACGTTTTATTATTGTGTCAAAATGGGTTGTATTTAACTAATGGGATTTACAAAGAAAAGTCAGTCGGATATATAATATAAGTACACAAAGTGACACCCCTTAAATTATGAGGCCATGTGTGACTGCACCATTTGCACACCCGCTTCACTGCCACCGGTTAGCAAACACTAGCTTCTATACATATTGTTCCTATTTTTCACATATGCGGGCCAACTATTGTCGAGAGGACAATGGTGCTGTAAGAATAGCAAATCACGAGATGTTATCAACTACCCACTTTAATTGGTCACAAATGTTTTGATATCAGTTTTCTTTTTTTCATCTAATAAATGATACTTTTCTAAAAGAAAGAACATATAAAGGGTGAATATGAATAAGCCAAATATATGTGCACCATCAAGAAAAGAGTTTACAGATGGGTGTAATTGTCAAATGTGATTTTATGTGTTGACGGATAATCTGGGCAGTGGCCCTGCAACAGTATGTTTGGGCGAGTCCACCCGAAATAATGATAAGAAAAAAGTTAATGTAAAAGAGTACATATGGAGGGCACAAATGTAAAATGACAACAAAATTATGTGAGTGTACTAATTTAGTCCGTGTAAATATTAATTCTCAAATAAATAAAAATTACGTTTGTTTTCCCTCTTGTGTTTGCAAGTAGAAAGAGTAAGCTAGAAAAAAGTAAAAAAATTAAAAAAATGTTTTGGGTTTTTGTCGGATATAAAGGATTTTTTTTTAAATTTTTTTTCCACTTTACTTTTGTAAATTTTAATGTTATATAAGCACATAAGTGTCAAAATAAGGCACAAATTGTGGATTATATTATATAAGCCGAACACATATAAGCTTAAACAAACACCTCTTATATGTCTTTGGCTATACTCTCTTTAATAAACAGATTAACTTTTTTGAAAAAGACATTGTATTTTATAAGACAGCAACATTATATTATGGATGCAAAAAATGAAATACAAAGCATCCCACTTTCATCAAACAAGCTAATTAATAAAAGATGATATCCAAAGAGAAAAACAAAATAAACATACCATCCACTATTACAAACTAATACATCACAATGACTAAGCTCACTTTGAAAAATTACACGAAGGAATAAAAGAAATTGAACCACTTTTTTATTTGTATATTTTAAAGTACAATCTTTAACGCTGTGTTTTTTAGATTGGTTTATAAAAGAAGAGAAGTGATTAGAGATCACTTCTCTTCTTCCCTCTTCTTCTCATTTTTAGGCGGAAATTTTGTTAACCAAAATCACACACACTTTCTTTCCTCAATCATTTATTTTCTTTCCATTTTCCTTCAAAAAAAACTCAAAAACACGTTTGATTTTCAATTTCTTTAAATTTCTTTTCTTTTCTCTTGTTTATGAAACTTGAGAACATTGCGTAAAAGTACCATATAATAAATGTATGATTATTTATAGCAAATGTTAGATTTGTGCAAATCAAAAATAAAAGTTTGCAAATAACCTCTCATATGAAATATATTAGCGTCATAGCATGTGACGTATGCATGGATTCCATTGCAAGTGAGGACGCGTTCATGCCTTAGGCTCCTGAAAGGTAGACCGTTTCCACATTCCAAGTCACGATATGATGTCTTTTTTTTTTAACGGCAATTGTGGCTATATGGCTCCTAGCCCAGTAGGCGTAGCGAGCCCACACAACCAGGTTGGGTCCAGCCCAGAAGGCAATGGCACCCTTCCCTTTACGCACGCGGGAGGAAACCCCTATCGCCCTAGACAAGACTCGAACTTAAGACCTTGCCTAGAAAGGTAAAACCTCCATACCGCTAGACCAGAGGCTCTTTGGTGATATGATGTCTTTTATTAATAGTTATATTATAATCATCATATTAAAATATAGTACTAATTTACGAATTCACACTACGTTACATAATTTGTAAATAAGAGCAAGTTCAATGATAAGGCCCAACGGCGTTAAAAATCAAATTTCGGCGTTAGCCATTGGAGACCCGGTGTTAAATGGGTGTTAAAGGGGCGAGTTATTGCCCCAACGCCCATTATTTTTTATTTTTTTTTATTTTTTTTTTTATGCCCCTAAATGAGGGGTTGTTTTTGTAAATTGTTGGGAATGTTATTAATGTTATTGGGATGTTATTGTTGTGGGTGTTTTTTGGGGATGTTAAGGTGAAATGTTAAAGCTGATATGGCGCTAACGTGGACGGTGTTATTGATGTTATGGTGTTATTGTTGTGCATACTATAAGGAAGTGCACAAAAGCATGCTAATTATTGTAAAGCTGACGTAAGTATATATTTTAAGTTGTTCACATTTAAAAACACTTCTTTAAAGCCAATTGAAATGGACTTAAAAATTATAAAAGGAAACATAAGTACAAACTGATGACAAGTTAAACTAAAAAACTTTCAATAAATTAAACTTGTTTAGAACTAACTTGTGTTTATCATAATGCTTTTTTAAAGTTCTTTCACACTCCCATAGTCCCATTTGTATACGACAGTAATTAACTAATTACGATTAATAATAGTGCTATTAAATGTATTTTGATTTTGACGTTTTGCATATCTGTATATTTTTAAATTATAAGTATTGACGCATTTCAATACTAGTATACCTAAATTATATTATTATATATATATACTAAAAATGATCGGTGGGGGGAACAAAGTATGTTGCTTATATGGTAATTATTACCCTAATCTTTCTTGCTATTGGTGAGCAAAATGTACTTAACCATTATTGTGACACTTTGCATCTTCACATTGGTTATCAAAAGTTAATGATACAAAGCAATGAACAGTACACGCTATGAGGCCAACTTTGTTGTGCCACATATACAAGGTTCATTAAATGCATGCGAATCTTGGCCCAAACCTTTAACCTAATCTCTATAACAATGTATAAAAGAATAAGACAAACACGTTTGTTATTAACGAAAATTGAAAACCACTTTTTACATCACAAAAAAAATAAAAAAACCAACTTAGGCCCAACTTATAGGCCACCAGCCCAACGACAATTACAAAAGCCCAAAAACTTGCTTGCAACATTACCAACTTTTAACTAATAACAAAAAAAAATTAAAAAAAATTAAAAAAAAAACAAGAAAAACCACATAGGAAAAACAAAATAAAAAAAATAACAAATGAAGCAAATAATGTATAAAACAACATATTCCCGCAGCAACGCGCGAGTTAACCCGCTCGTTTTGGACTAAAAATTGAAACGTTAAAATATCAAAACTGATAAAACCGTAGAGAAACTATTACTATTTTTTTACGACAAGCGCTTATAGATATTTGGCATTTCATTTGTGATTGTTAAACTCGTTACTTACCTTTTTAAGACATCAAAAGCCACATTAATTTGATGATGATGAAATTCTCATCGTTCACTTAACTAGGGTTTAAGAAATATACATCATATTGAAATTTTAAATTAAAGACACGTCATGTTTATACAATAGTGTAGAAGTCTCTTTTGCTCTAGGTTGTGTTTGGTTCATCGTATTCCGGCGTAATTGGATGTAATTGTAATTTGATTACATTACGTCGGCTGTTTGGTTTGCAGAATGGAGGGAATTGTAATTCGGATTACATTACGTAGTCTGTTTGGTTTGTGTTGTAATAGTATTTCAGTCATTACAATTACATCAAAGGAGGGAATTCAGATTACATAGGTAGTTAGATGGAAAGTTTTGAATTACGTTGTAATTCAGAATTTTATTATTATTATTATTATTATTATAAATCACACTTTTATTAAAAACTCATATGATTACAAAAGATTAGTGGAGAGCCTCGAAACCAACTGAGCCCCTACACCTCTAGCAATGGTAAAACCAATCCTATTAAAGATATGAACTGCTGCACGCGCTCCAATGTCTTGGGTCATAGAGAATCGTCGAATACGCTTAAGTAAGGTGACTGCATCTTTCTCAAGTTCTCCAAAAGAAGAAAAAGAGAAGGGGAGAAACCCATATCCAATATCCGCACATTTAGCGTCGTACTTGACCCGTTTACGCTGTGCAGCATCACTGATCGCTCGCCCTGGTATAAAATCAATCAACCCGGATTGCGTCAAAGGCGACGAACCCGTAAGATCAACACATACGTCGCGTCCACTATCCCAAGAGTAGAGTAATATGTCAGCCGGTCGCAAGGATCTGTCCTCATCTCCAAAAAGCCCAATATCCACCTCCTTACGAGCGGAAATCCCTGACCGAGAGCATATATCAACAAGAACATCGCGCACAAGGTTGTGACGATGTTTAATGCCAACAATACCCGCACACGAAACAGCGTGATCCCCGTAAATATCTCCAGGAAAAACCTTAGAGCAGGCAGAACACGGTACCTGAACAGTCAAAAGAGGAACACCCAAACGATAACACAGTACACAACGATAAGCCCTGGCATTCATAGTTTGTCCCAATCCAGATATCGGAGCCACCCTAAGCCAATCCGAGGTGTGATCCTCCTTTAAAGAACTCCATAACGCCATCTGTCGAGGGGAAAGATGGAAAGTAGATTCAACAGTTTGGGAAACCCGACCGAAATATATATCTGCCAATTTCTTCATAAGTTTGGGGGCAGCGACCTCGCTAGGGTTACTCAAAAGGTCAATATCCATATTCACATTGAAAGTACATAGAGCATCATCAAAAGAGGGACCAGCAATTACAATACCCGAACCATGAAGAAGCTTAGTCTGTAGGCCAGCTGATTGAAGTCTAGAAGCAAGGAAGGCATAGTTCAAGACATCACCTGCAGAATATAAACCAAGTCCCCCAAAAGCAAAAGGTAAGGTGGCGAGTCTCCACTGCCAGTCACCAAAACCAGGTCTAGAAGCAGTGACAATACGCTCCAAAGAAGAACGAAGTGCCGCATCAAAAGAAACCTGAGCACACTCAAAGACCCGAGGAGAACATGTGTGCATAGAAAAATAGAGCTTAGAAATACCAGCACATGTACGGAGTAGCAACAACTCGCATTGAGGGTCATTAAGTTTGGCAACTGCCTCCATAAGTTCAATAGTTTTAGCAACCCTTTTCAGGACCAACTTACTACCAAACTCAAAATCCACACTAACAGGTCCACCCAATAATTTAACACCATGTGAGGGGCGAGAAATATTAGGGAGAAAAACACCATCATACCTGCTTCTGGGGTCCTCTTGTGGCCAAAAAACTTCTGTTTTATCAACATTGAGGTGTAAGCCACGACAAGGTCCGTCTGCCATAATCAACTCTAAAACCTTACTCACAACCAAGGTATCACCAATAATAGTGCCATCATCCAAATACCAAGCTTGAAAAGAAAGGTCAAAAGAATCTCTAATCTTACATGCTAAGGGATGTAAAACTAAAGCAAAAAGAAGAGGCCCAAGCGGATCACCTTGTTGCACACCTTGATGGGACCAAAGAGTATGCTCACCATAATATAATCTAGCAGGATTAGAGTAGCAGAACTCCACCCACTGTGAAATAGCCGGGAAATGCAACCGAACCTCACGTAACATAACAACCCGGTCCACCATGTTGAAAGCATTTTTAAAATCAACCAACAACATGGACAGACCAACATCACACCCACGGTCCTCAACCAAACGGTTCATAGCATGAAGAATAGCTTCCCCACCCCCAGACACCCCAACACCAAGTTGTAAATCATCGAAATAACTGTCTGAAGAGTGGCTAAGCATGGAAGCACAAACCTTGGAAACTAAACGCCTCCAAACATTCCCAACAGCAATAGGACGGATACCCCCTCCTGGTTTGACTAAAGGTGTGAGAGGAGCACTAGAAATATACTCCCCCAGCGCCCTCGGGCAGTTACCAGCAAGAAAGAGGTTCACCACTTGGGTAATAGAAGCGATCAACTCGTCAGAAATAGCCACAGCTGCACCACTCAAACAATCCAAAAGGTGTTGGGCACGCAACCCATCTCGCCCACAAGAAGTACCACGAGGGAAACTCTTGATCATGTCAAGAACGATAGAAGGGGATGCGGTAAGGTGATGATGGTCAATAGGTATATCAGGCAAGAGAGGAGCAGACTGAAAAGGGTGCTTAGCTTTTAAGTCTTCAAGAGTAGAAACATCATAAGGTGCAACACCAGAAGACAAAAGAACTCTGACCGCAGCAGTATAATGACCACCACAAATCTTCCTCTTACATTGCTTGACATTGCGGTCACCCAAATCCAAGCTGTCATCATTAGACCATAATGGAGAAGGTTCGGCTAAAACCTCACGCACAACCTGCAAACTACCACCAGGAGAGCCCCATGCATGAATACATTATTATTATTATTATTATTATTATTATTATTATTATTATTATTATTATTATTATTATTATTATTATTATTATTATTATTATTATTATTATTATTATTATTATTATTATTATTATTATTATTATTATTATTATTTTATGAATTACATTACGTTGCAAGTCAACCAAACACAATGACAGATTTCATCAATTACAATTCCAACACATTCCAATTCTTTGAATTACAATTCATTCAAATTACAATTTTTTCCAAAGATTACAATTCCTTCAAAAACATTCTGCGAACCAAACGCACCCTAGGTGTGTTTGGTTGGAATATATTAGGGGTGACAATCGAGTCGTGTTCGTGTTAATTTATTCGGGTTCGCGTGTTGCCGGGTTAGTATAGCCGATCAATTTATTAATCGTGTCAAGAAACTCAACCCTAACCCAGATCTGCATAACACGTGTAACTCATTTGTGACCCATTTAAGTAAATAGCTCAAGCAGTGAATAAAGTTGGTGGTTTGTCGATTTAACTAGTTTAAACGCAAAAAATGATATAAGGATCTAAAATATGATAAGAATAACATACAAATAACTATGCGACAATTTTCTGAATTACAAACGTCAATTTTCATGATATCTAAGGTATAAAATTATAATTCACTCATACTAGGTGAATAACAAAATACATTTAATCCACATCCAACATAAAAACCAGGTTATATATTTTATTTTTCAGATCTTATATACTTAAACGGGTTCACGGGTTGAGCTGTTTAATACTTACTCAACCCAAACACGACCCGTTTATTAAACGGGTTAGACGGGTTGAACCGTTTTTTACCCAAATCTATTTATCCTCAACCCAAATCTGTTTAACTTCGTGTCGGGTTCGTGTCGTTTATCGTGTCGTGTCGAGAATTGCCACCCCTAGAATATATTGATAGATTTCATTTCATTTGCATTTTAAATTATTTGAAATAATGTATTTGGTATTTTAAATGAAGGATATTAAAATTTCATCAATTGATAAAATGGTATTAAAATAGTTTGTTTGATATTAAAATTTCATCAATCGATAATGTAACACCTCCAACTTTGGAATACGCAACGGAATTCAAACTGAGTGTTACTTCATGGCACAACAGTCATAACAATAGAAAACGATATCTAAAGGAGTCGTTTTAAAAAGGCTTTATCATTCAAATATATCAGAGTTTACAAAATAGGTCCCAGTTGGTTCCATTGATTACAAAATACATCAATATAAAGTTTTTGATGTTTTGTGAATGATAAATTATTTATAGCCTTCTTGATCTTGTCCTTGCCCTTCCGTGCCAGCTTCCGACATTATGGACCTGAATTACATGCTTAAAACTGTCAACACAAAGGTTGAGTGAAATTCATAGAGTTTGTTTGATGGTTGAACACATTATGTTGGTAGTGTGAGTTAATTTTACTCACACCAAGGTTTTGAAAACAAAACAGATATTATTGTTGTACTAAACTCATGATACCGAAAATGTTAACAACTTGTCAATAGAAATTGATATAATAGTTTGCCAGGTCTTGGTCAAACAGTTGCCCTAATAGGTAATTTTCCAATAAACCTATGGTTCTTCAAATAGAGTGCGTTTGTTTACCGGACTTGGTCAAACAAACGGGATTCGTCAATCCCGATAGATCTATCCACATTATTCGTGTTGACCCGCAAGTGATTAATGGTTCATGATAATAGGGACTTAAGTTTGGCAATAGTGGTACTTAGTGCAAATAATACATTCAGATAAGCATATAGTTACAAAGCAATGTGTTCGGTTTAAAAATAAAGCATGTATCACCCCCAAAGGTTTGTAAAACAATTAAGTAATAGAAAGTGGGGCTATGAACTCACCGAGAGTTAATGATGTTAAGTACTTTAACGGATGTGATGGATAAATCGGAAAACTTCTACGTGCAACCTAAAAATGAAATGTTGTGACTTAATTTTGGAATAATGTTTTAGGAAAACATAAACCATCCTATATATGTTTCTATGTTGATCATGATGTAGTCAATTATCATTTGATGTTTATAGTAAGATTTTTAATATGTGAAAACATATTTAGTTTATAGATATCGTACTACTGTTCGGGCCATCATAATTCATAGGTCATGCAGTAAACGTTCGAGGAGTTAAGACACTTTAAATCGTAAATCCAGCAACTCGTAGATACGTTTTACTCAAATGAAACCCCTCACATGAAGCTCCCCACTATTGTAGCACTTAGTAGATAAAACATATTTTTTGAGTGAAGATTGTTATATTAATAAGTTTTTCATGTTTTTACAAGTTCTCGTCATTTCATAAATATGATCATTTGATAATGTAAATATATAAAGTTATGTCGTTTGGTTTGTGTTGGTGTTGATTTGCCAAGGTTAACACCTTGGTTAACGGTCTTGGGTAAATAAGCCTTGAGGCTTTAGCCATGGCCTTGTCGTGGCTTTGGTCTTGACTACCATGGTATTGAGCCTCAGCTTTGACCTTAGCCGTGGCTTTGGTCTTCGCTTATGGCCATTAGGCCTCTTGGTTTGCTTTTAGTTGTGACAAAAGTATAGTCGTGAGACTATATATAGGGCAGTTTCTGTTTTTGAAGGATAGTGGCCTATTTAAGCGTTTTCAGGGCCTGAGCTTCTTTTCAACCCTTAGGAAAACGTCGTTCCGGACAACTTTCGTGTTTTAACTTTTTGATGATTCGGACCAGAAGTGCCACTTTCAAAATGGACAGTTGCTTAACAGCTTGTGTTAGACAGTTTCGGTGTTTTGGTTTCGCTAACTTCTTTTGGCCGTATCTTTTGACTCGTTTGTCCGTTTCGGGTGATTCAAGTTGTTATGTTTACCTTTTTATCTTTTCTACAATAGTATGTAAATTAGAAAGTCCATATGTGACTGGTTTTAATGGTTTCAAATGTGTAGAATATGACTAGTTTACTAGTTTGTTACTTTTACGACAATATGTGAATTAAAACATGTGATTGAGTATATGTACATCATGAATCAACATAGTAACCATATATATATCATGAAATTGTCAAGATTATGAATAATAAACATGAGATGATGGTGGTGATTAGTTGCTTACAACTTTTGACTTTCAATCAAGAAAGGAGTAATTAGTAAGGATAGGACTTTGATTGAACACTTAGGACCTTGGATTGAGCAAGACTTCTACACCTTGGCGCCCTTGTAATCTTGAAGGATTGGTGATGAAGTTCTAAGTGACTTGAGTAGATCTAAACTCAAGAAGATCACTTAAACCTTCTAGAGATTTGATGTAGTAACTTGTTACTTGAAAGTTCTTAGTATAAACTTGGAGTTATGGATCAAATTATGAAAGGTGTGTTTTTTTATGATATGAACGACCAAAGAGAGTGAGGATGAGGTTTTTATGAAGCTTTCTGATGAGTGTCTAAATACTCATCATTTTTGTACCATTTAAACTGCAAAAACATCTGAAAACACTCAGAAATGCATCAAAATGATAAAAATATCACAAATAAGTGTTTTATGTGTTTTAAATGCAAAAATATCAAAATCTGGTGAAAAACGTATAAAGTTTGCATAATTGGCAGTTTTAGTCCCCCAAGTTTCAAAAGTTGTCAAAAACAGTCCCTGGTAAATCTAAATAAAGAGAAATGTTATTCAAGGTCCCTGAAATATTCTAATTTGTCAAAAATGGTCCTTGAATAAATCTTTTGTAAAATGGCAGAAAAGGTCCCTGAACTTTCAAAATTGTCAAGTTTGGTCCCTGGAAAATTTGAAATTGTCAAAACTGGTCCTTGTACTTTTGAAGCTTGTCAATATTGGTCCTTGTATTAACTTTGAGAAAATTACAGGAATGGCCCCTCAAGTTTGGAAAAGTTACAAACAAGTCCTTATCAAACCTAAACTAAGACTTGTCAGAAAATGAAACGTGACCCCCCTGCCACTTAAGCCAATTGACCCCCCTGTCATTACTGTTTTTGACCCCTTGGTCAAACTCAAGTCAAACAGGCAGTACCTTTCCCTCCACCACAGGTTTTCTTCCCCAACTTGTGCCTGCAACACCTCTGCTTCTCCCAACACTTATCCCTGCACCTTATCTCTTCAACATCACCCTCATCATATCACCTAATCCACCCCCCTAGTTGCAGTAAAATAAAGCCACAAAAAGTCAAATTACAAGTTTCCCGCCAAAACCATCAAATGGGCAATTATGCTCAAAACTCACCCATTGGCCTATTTCAGAGGTGGGATTCACTTTAGAGGACACGTGGAAGCTGTTGAAGCTATAAAAAGGAAGAGAGAAAGCCAGAGATGGGGTAGCTAGTTTTATTAATTTTTCTTTAATATCGTTTTTTATTAAAATGTTTTAATTTAAGTCAAAAGTTGTAATTTTAAGTTAAATTGTATTAAAGCAAGTTATTAAAGTATATTGAGACCAATTTCAAGTATTAATTCCAGTTTGGTTAAAGTTTCATGTTTTAAGATTACTGTTGGAATTTTCATTTTGAAAATCTTTAGTCAAGATCTATAACAGTTTAGTTTTGATCTCCAATATGTTTCTGTAAGCTTGTCATAGCTTTTAGTGAGCTTATATTTCATTTTCAAGCATATTTGAATCATGGTCAACAAAAGTCAAAAGAATGGCCAAAATGGAAATGAAGATGGAAAGGGGTGTTGCAGATCTGATATGGGTTGGATTAGGTTCAATTAGAGCAGTGTTTTGGGTTTGGTTTAGTCTGCTAACAGTTGGAAACATGTGAGTTAAATTTTCCTGTCTTAACTTTTCAAGCCAAATTTGCATTTTGCTTATCAGTGTATCTGTGGTCACAAATTGTTTTCCATGTGCTTATATAGTTGTAATATGATCATATAAACTCATTTTGATCACATGTACAAACTGGAGCAGTGGTTAGTTCAGTTTTAAGTTCTAAACAGTGGTTTATAGGGGTGTTTGGATTTTGTAACAAAATTGTGTTAGAGGGCTTAACAGTTGTTAAAATCAGTTGGTTTACATCTCTCTAGTTATTTGAGAGTCAGCCCAGTCATGAACTTGTGCCTGCTTTAGCAAAAGTCAAAGTTTTTCATTAATCTGATCTTGATACAGATTCTTATTGAACCAGGTGATTCCATTTTGCAAACAGGTTAGGATACAAAAACCATAGTCTAATATAGCTTCATTTCATCATAAAACCTTAATCTCAGTCCTTAAATTGCATACAAAGTTCATGAAAGTCAAATCTCTATTTTTTCATCAAAAGTCAAAATCTCATATACCTGTTTTTGAATAAACTTTAGATTTTCATGGTGTGTTTAATACTAGGTTTTAGCTCAAATGCTTTTGGGATAGTTAACTTTAGTTGCTCTAGAAAATTAGAAAAATAAAAGCTTGCTCTTATTCAGCTTATTTATAGCTTTTCCATCAGCTTATTTTGAGACCCCTTTCTGAAATGGTCCCCTGTGCAGCCCTGCACATCCAAAACAGTGGCATCACCACCACTTTGGTGGGTCCCACAGGCCACACCAGTGGACCCCACTGGTGTTTCTTGGTTCCTTACTACTCCCCACCCAGCTGACTACCATTTTCAGCCAAGGTTTTGAGCTTAACACCTGTGGACCCCACTCTTAGATAAGCCTTAATGTTGTCCCATTTTCTAAAATAAGCTAGCCCTTGCTTTGCTTAATTCTTGGCTTAATCTGCTTTTCAGAAGCTTAGGATAGTTGGAATAAGTTAGAATTTAGTTAATTTAGTATACCCTAGCTTATGTGTTAATTTGGTGGTCATTTATGGCTTTTAGCTTATTTTGATTTGCTTATTTATAAGCTAATCCACAGCAGTTGCTTTTTCCTCCAAATAAGCATATGTTTTTATATTTTTTATAAACTTAGAATAATATTTTAGACTTTTCCTGAAATTTTCAGATTTTTCCAAGTTGTTTTGCTATTTTTCTTAATTTAAATTAGTTTTTAATCATTTTTAATTAGCTTTTAATACAAATAATTAAGAAAAGGTTCAAAAAAATAATTTTTCAATTTTATTAAGTTTAGATAAATATAAAAACCCAAAAAAGTATTTTTCCATATTTTTCTTAGTTAAATTTGTATTTTTAAATATTTTAATTAGTTTTTAATAGTTTAAAATTCATAATAAATAGAAAAATAATCATAAAAATGCAAAAATAGTTTTTAAAATTCTAGTTTGATATTTTAGACTTTTCCATTTCATAATTTTATTTTTCTAGCTTTATTTCCTATTTTCTTGCATTTTAGGTAATTATTAAATAGTTAAAAATAGTTTTTAATTAATAATAATTAATTAAATAGTCATAAAATTAATTTTCTTTTTCTAATAATTTTCTTTTATCATTAGGATTGTAAAAATGTATTTTTCATATTTTTAGGACTTTTATTTCTTAGATTTCACTTTTTATTTTGTACGTTCGCGTAATTTTTATTTAAACGTAAGTATAGTGATAGCATTTATTTAATAGATTTTATCTTTTTAACTTTCTTTAATTTGCATTTAAGCCCCTGTAGTTTATGGGCTTTTCCTTAGTTATAATCATATCACAATCCCTTTTTCCCGTTCAAATCTCCCGATCACTTTACGTTTGACTATTCTCGCACAGCTCGTTGGGACTTAACGACCTGGGGAAACACTATACTCTCCTGATCTTCATTGCATTCGTGTTTAGGCAGTTTTAAGCTGATTACGGTCTGCCATTCACAAGTGGCAGGCTTGCGTGATTTAGCTTGACTGTTTTGCGCGGATCAAATTTTGGCGCCGCTGCCGGGGAGCAGTGCTAATAGTCTTACGTTTAGCAGATTAGTGATTTGAATAATCACTCCTTGTTTATACCATCTTTTAAAAAATCAAAAACCCAAAAAGATTTTCATTCTTTATTTTTACATCATGTTTTTCAAAAATACCAAAAATATTCCTCTTTACCCTCTTACCCTTTTGATTCTTCATTTGCGTTCGGACGGTGAACACTTACCGTCTGGCATTAGTCGAATTTTGACGGATTTGTGCTTACGTTACTTCTAGTCCTCTCATATCACAAAGGGGTCCAGCAATTCAGGGTTGCTCGACACGCTCTTATCAGTTTGCATTTCACTAGCCCTCTAAACTTGCCCTTTTTCCCTAACACTATACTAATATTGATTCCTTTTCGGGTATTTGATGTCCCCGAATTTACGTTTAATTTCTTTCAATTTTTCTATTTTAGATAATTTATTTACGATAGTGATATGAATGCAAATTTATTTTTAATGCGCTTGCATGTTTTATTTTTCACTTTAGATTCTTTATTTTCAGGATTTTTATACTTTTTATGTAAAA
>BPTQ01000004.1:233755920-233809719 GCA_019973895.1 Chrysanthemum seticuspe
GAGACAGCTCTAAGGCACTCTTCGGATGTTTTAGCCTACAATCACTCAGGTAATCATACTCTAAGGTTCACAAAGATGAATCAAGCATTAAGTACACAACGAATGACCTATCGCATTACTAGATCATTAGTCAACTAAGATAAGAAACAACCAATCAATATTTAATAATTAAGTTTCATACTTCCTAAGCAAACACACAAATAAATTAGCCGGACATGGAGAACATGCAAGCATACACACAAATAATCAAAGACATAATTGAATTAATGAAGCAAAGACTTATCTTGGTGTAAGATAGGGTTAAAAACCCTAAAATACTGTACAAGACACCTTAGGTTCGGTTTTAGGTTTTTACTCCAAAGACTCTCCACACAAAGACTGAAAAATTCGGATTCTATATATAAGATTACAATTGCGACGGCGTCACCTTATGTTTAGTGACGCCGTCGTGTCGCCGCCATTAGGGTTTCGTCTTGGCCACGTTAACCTTGCGACGGCGTCACCTTATGTCCGTGACGCCGTCCTCTTCAGCTTCTGACGTCGTCTGGATCGCATCTAGGCCGTCTGAGTAGCGACGGCCTACTCTTTCACAACTAGACGCCGTCTCTTGAAAACATGAGTTTTGCGTTCTGACCCGTCACAATAATTCTCCGACGGCGTCGCAAATAGAACCTGACGCCGTCGCCTTCTACATTCAGCGACTGTGAGTGTCTGATTTCGACTTTGGCCATTTTCTTCATATATTCGCGCCTTTCTGTCCAAATAAGTGCCATTCCAGCATTTTGCCTTCACGAGACCTAAAAAGTGAAAAGGAACGATATTAAGCAATAACGGATACAAAAGTGATCAAATAAGGACTTAAACGACCCCTCAAAATGGTACCTTTTAAAACCTTATCAGTTGGTCATACTATAGACAGATGCTTTAAATTCATAGGATATCCTGCTGATTTTGGAAAAAAAGAAAGGGGGACAAGGTGGTAAAGCTAAAAATGTTGCATACAACTCTGTTGGGTCCTCAGGGTCTGATAGTCCCTCTGGATCCTCAGGGTTCACTGATGAACAACTTGCCACTTTGGTCTCTTTCATTAAGGAGAAAAAAATGTCTGAGAAAAATGTACAAGCCAACATGGCAGGTACTTACTTTAATTCTAGAAAACTGTTTAATGATAACTTTGATAAATTTTTTTGCTCCAGTTCTAGTTCTATGACAAAAATGAATTATGTTGGTAAAGTTGTGGACTCTGGTGCCAATCAGCACATGACCAATAGTGAGAAAGAGTAAATAAATGTGTATGACATATCTCATCTTAATATCAAAGTGTCTTACCCAAATGGCACTAATGCCATCATATCTAAAATTGGAAACCTTAGACTTGGAAATGGTCTTGTCCTGATTGATGTGCTTGTCATTCCTGATTATTGTGTGACCTTGATTTCTGTTCATAAACTTGCTAAAGATAATAAGATCTTAGTTGTGTTTGATGAAAGTAAATGTTTCTTTGTGAATCAGGATTTGAATCTGAAAAACATTCTGGGGATTGGTAAACAATGTGGTGGTTTATACTATTTAGATACTGAAGGTACTAAATGTGATAATATTGATATTGAGTACAAGTGTTCTTTGTCTCTCTATGATTGGCATTGTAGACTTGGCCACCCTGGTGACCCTGCCCTTGATGTTCTAAAACATTATTTGAAAATTGGAAAAAATGATAAATATGAGGTTTGTGAAATCTGTCAAAGAGCTAAACAAACTAGAGAACCCTTCCCTTTAAGTGATCATAAATCTAAAATGCTTGGTGATATTGTTCATCTTGATCTGTGGGGTCCATATAAGGTGGTGAGTCACTCTGGCCATAGGTATTTTCTTACCATAGTTGATGATTATACTAGAGCTGTGTGGGTGTATCTTATTAAATCCAAGGATGAAGTTTTTGAGTCTATTAAAATCTTTTACAACTTGATTAAAAATCAATTCAAAAAGACTGTTAAAGTGTTCAGAAGTGACAATGGAACTGAATTTCAAAATCAAACCTTTAACAAGTTTTGTGATAACATGGGGATTACACATCAAACTTCTGTTGCTTACACCCCACAGCAAAATGGGGTGGTTGAAAGGAAACACAGACATCTCTTAAATGTGGCCAGATGTCTTATGTTTCAGGGGGGAATACCCTTAAGATTTTGGAATGAGTGTGTGCTAACTACTACTTATCTTATTAACAGATTGCCATCTTCTGTGTTAAATGGAAAATCCCCTTACCATATGATTTATAATTGTAGTCCTAATCTCTCTCTTATCAAAATGTTTGGTTGTCTTTATTTTGCTACTATTCTTAATAGTCATGATAAGCTTACCAGCAGATTTGAAAAATGTGTTATGATGGGTTATTCTAGCTCTCAAAAAGGATACATGCTCTATAGTCTTGATAGATGTCAATTTCTTGTGTCTAGGGATGTTAAATTCTTTGAGTCCATATTTCCTTTTAAGGAATCTATATCTAATGGTATTAAGAATAAGCATATTGAATCTGAGGTCTTTCATGAAAATAACCTGTTGAATTTTTTTGATCTAAATAACCCTGAGCTTCCTAATGATGATGAGAGAGATGTATCTAGACATAATAGTGACCATGAGTCACTGAGTGGAGGTAGCCCCTCTGCAACTCTTGGCGACAATGTGATCACTGGTGATTCCCCAACTGGATCATCCAGTGATAACATTGATGCCAGATTGCATGATGTTGAGGCAGCCACACTTGATGAAAACTCTGCTTCTGAAGGAAATGTTGATCCCAACATAAATACTCAGGGTACTCAAACCTTAAGAAGATCTTCTAGAACTTCTTTTTTTCCAAAAAACTATAATGACTTTGTTGTTAAAACCAATGTGAAATATGGGATTGAAAAATATGTTGGGTACTCTAACTTAAATGGTGAAAACTTGTGTTTTGTCACTCAATTGAATAAAAACTGTGAACCCAAGTCCTTCTTTGAAGCATCTCAAAACCCCTTATGGGTTGATGCTATGAACTTAGAGATTGCAGCCTTACCTGAAAATGATACTTGGGATGTTGTTGAATTATCCATAGGTAGAACTGCCCTGAACTCCAAACGGCTGTGGAAACTTAAATATAAAGCCAATGGTGAAATTAAGAGGTACAAGGCTAGACTTGTTGCCATGGGGTATGCTCAAAAAGAAGGGGTAGATTATGAGGAAACTTTCTCTCCTGTTGTTAAAATGGTCACTGTGAGATGTGTGCTTAATATTGCTGTTGTGAACTCCTGGCCCATTTTTCAACTGGATGTTAATAATGCTTTTTTGTATGGTGAGCTTGATGAATCTGTTTACATGAGACCTCCTCAAGGTTTCTATGTTGGTGATAAGAACCTTGTTTGCAAACTTAAAAAATCTATCTATGGTCTTAAGCAGGCCCCTAGACAATGGAATGCTAAACTCACTTCTGTGCTCAGTGAAAATGGATTTAGTCAAAGTAAATCTGATTACTCCTTGTTTACTAAATCTGATAATGGTGTGTTTCTTGCTCTCTTTGTTTATGTTGATGATATAATTGTGACTGGAAATAATCTTGGTGAAATTGAGAAGTTTAAAATGTTTTTGAAAAGTAAATTCAAGATAAAGGATTTGGGAAAGCTTAAATACTTCCTTGGTATAGAAGTGGTTGATTCTGATAATGGAATTTGTCTGAATCAGAGGAAATATGTGCTTGATTTGCTATCTGAATATGGTATGCTTGCCTGCAAACCCTCTAAGACTCCCTTGATGGCCAAACTGTCTATATCCAATATTCCCACTGCTACTGATCCTGCTCTTGTGAATATTGTTGATTATCAAAAGCTTATGGGAAAGCTTATATATTTAACCAATATCAGACCTGATATATCCTATACTGTGCATTGCCTTAGTTAATTCATGCATTCTCCTTTAACTTCTCACCTCAAAACTGCTTTCAAAATTCTGAGATACCTTAAAGGATCTCCTGGTCTTGGCATTCATATTACTAAGAATACTGGTGTGATCCTTAAAGGTTACTCAGATGCTGACTGGGCAAAATGCATTGTCACTAGAAAGTCTGTTACTGGTTATTGTGTTTTTATGAATGAGAATCTCATCTCTTGGAAAAGCAAGAAACAAAATACTCTCTCCAAATCTTCTGTTGAGGCTGAGTATAGAGCCCTAGCATCTTTAACCAGTGAGATCATTTGGATTTTGAAAATCCTTCAGGATTTACAATGTATAAATCTGCTGCCAGTTGATCTGCACTGTGACAGTAACTCAGCTATCAAAATAGCTGCTAACCCTGTATTTCATGAGAGGACTAAACACCTTGAGATTGATCTCCACTTTGTGAGAGAAAAAATCTTAAATGGTGTTGTTAAAACTATCAAGGTAGATTCAGCAAAGCAAATTGCTGATATCTTTACCAAAGGGTTGGACACTTCTCAGCATCAGTGTCTTTGTGGAAAACTAGAAGGGGGGTTGAATAGTTTTACCGATTTTAATGTTGATTTCAAAATCTTTAGATTCGATATTATGTGAAATCGTATGGATGTTGAGAACGTGTAGATCTAATGATAATGCAAGCAAATAAATAAAGTTAAGGGATAGAAATGACATCACCGATTTATAGTGGTTCGGCTACAAGGTCACCTTCCTTGCCCTACTCCACTCCCCGAGTCACCTACTCGAGAGTTCAAGCACTATGTCAACAAACTCCTTCACTTGGCGGAGAATCCTTCACAACGTTGCTTACACTTTTTTCGGTACAAAGCTAGATACCAAGTCCGTAGCACGGTGGACCAAACCAACACAACTATTACACAACAAATATGTGAAATATCAAATACAAGATCTTCGCTACAGAAATCTTGCGGACTGACAAATCAATCAAGGACCCCTTGCTTGGATGACTTGTAGAATGCTCGTGATCTCGCCTTAGAGAAGGACCTATATGAGGATCACAAATAGAAAGAAAGAAGAACAACTCTCTAGATCAAGTGATCTATATGTTAGAAGAGAATGAGAGTGTATGAGAGATTTAGTAAGAAGAGGGGTGAGTTAGAATGAAGAAATGGCTCTCTATTTATAGGCAAGTTTCTTCACTGTTCCCACGGATCCCTTCCACAAGGGATCCGTCTAGTGTAATCCTAGGGATCCGTGGAACGCTCCTCTTTGCCCATGGGTTTTTTGGTTTGGGTCATGAGTTGGTCCATGAGTTATATCTAGATTCAATGTATCTAAGTATACATTGTATCAAGTCTCTTTGGGTATGGGTTAAGATCCATGGGTTATGATATTTAGCCATCCTAATAAACTATTACAACAAATGCTTAATTACTACATTTTTGTATTTAAATGGTTATATGTAAATGCTTTACAAAACTAACATGTATCCTTTATAATTGTACTTAAGATAACATTATATTTGTTATCAACAAAACACAAAGAGATCGCAAAATATTAATAAACGGTTTTACGGTTTATTTGTATTAACAAACTCCCCCTTTTTGTTGATGACAAAACATAATATTATGATGAGTAAAACTTAAGAATAGATGTAAGTTTTGAAAGCCCTAAGTTTTACTTCTTCTCCCTCTTTTTGTCGAAACAAAAAGTTAACCCTTGGAAGAAATAAACAAACTTCTAACTCCCCCTTGACGGTAGCTCCCCTTTGTTTGGGGCGTCAAGTGAAGAAAAATAAAAAATCCTACAAAAAGAAAGGTTAGTAACATGCTTATATAATCTTGTGGTTGCCGAGAATCAAGATTGGGAGCCAAGGTATGTAAACAAGGCCTTGTAATAAAACAACAAATTGTAGTGGTATGTATGCCACTTACACGCATGTAAAAATAAGAACAAGACTTGTTCTTAAAAAATGACTTCAAAAGGAATACTTAAAAGTAGAAAAGTAGTAGTAGTGATTCCTTCCATGCTTGCATAAGGTTATGGATGGAGGTTTTGATGAGTAATGGTATTGATGCAATCAAGGATGAGGTTGAGTATGAAACGCATTTCTTCCCTAACTTCTATTGCAATTTCCCTAGTGGATTGGCAATGTTCACAATGTAAATGATGTGGGTGATGAGTGCGGAAGGTTTCCGGGTTGATTTGATTTGAGTAATGCGGAAGTTGTGGTGGAAAAATAGGAAAATATGGATCAATATCCGGAATGTTAGTAAATGGTGGTGGAAAAGAACCTAGATGTTCTTGTGATGTGATAGGAGCTAATGGTGGTGATGTTTCAAGATCTTGAAATAAAGTATTTGGAGATGTGGGGGGTGTTGAAAAGACTAATTCTTTTTCTTTAGGTTGATTACATCTTGTTGGAGTCTTAAGGAGTTCCAAAAGAGTTATTTTAGGTGGTGATGAAGTTGGTGTACTTGTTGGTGATGAGGGTGGTACTATAATGGAAGCATCTTGTGGTGAGTTATTTGTTGAGGATGAATCATTTGAGGTTGGTTTTGCTAAACAACAAGATCGGATACTAATCCGTGCGGATATCCTAGCATTTGATTGTGGTATTTTGGATGGTGGAAGTACAAAGGTTTGGATATCATGATTGTTTGTACTAGATGATTCTCCTAAAGGGTTTTTGGATGACATGATGAAGTGTGTTTGTGAGAAGGAGATGGAGTATGCAAGCATTTTGGGGGTTATATATATATAGAAAAACAAAACATTGTAATGAATGCTTGACCCAAAATGTGGATTAAAATCTAATGATTAGATATGAATTCAAGGCATGTGATCATGAGAACACAAGCATTAAAGAGCATACTCCGAAAAAAAATGAAGCAAATGTGGATTTTTCATCCAAAGTGAAAAAATAGAAGTTGAAAATAGCTTCTGTTTACACGGATCCCACGGATCCTTCCCTTGAGGGATCCGTCCAGCATGAAGGCTGGGATCCGTGGGTCTGGTGATTCAGGCAGCACAAAAATTTTCTTTTGGAAACATTTTTGCCTATTGTGTGCCTATATGCAAACTATTTGGAGTTGCGGTTTTCTCGACCTCTAAAAAGAAAAGGAAAATAACTAGAGAAAAAATAAATCCTAATTGAGATAACCCGAAAACACACATTTGGTACATAAGTACGTAATATTGTGTTATCAATACTCCTAATTCATTTTTGCTTAAATGAATGTACCCGAAAACACATATTAGTTATATGTTCCCTTTAGCATTCAAAAGTCATGAGATGCAATGAAAAAGGGTTTTTACTTTGTATTAATAATGAAAAAGCGATTTGTCCTAAACGTGAGAAATTGCTTTTGTGAAATTGATACGGGAAGGTATCATTCTTTTTAGAAAACATTTTGAAAGGAGATTTTCTTTAAAAATGTGTATGTAGTTATGTAAAAAAAAATAATAAATGGAATACTTATCTTGGGTTTTGAAAATTCCCGTATTGTTTGTGAGTTGTGCGTGAAATAGGAATCCTAGACTCAGAAAGAAGAAGGCTAGTGTTTACATACCTTGTAGAGTCAATTAAGTTATGACGTTTGTTCCAATAGACCAAGACCAAGACGAAGTAGGTTGAATTGTTCCCGCTTCAACGGTTTGGTGAGGACGTCGGCTATGTTGTCTTCGGATGCAACCTTCTCAATAGAGATGTTCCCCTTTTGAACATTGTCTCTTAGGAAGTGATGACGAATCTCTATATGCTTTGTGCGAGAATGTAATACCGGATTCTTGCTTAAGTCGATTGCACCTTTGTTGTCACATAGAATGGTTATGTCGCTTAGATGGATGTCGTAGTCTACTAACGCTTGTTTCATCCATAGTGCTTGTTGGCATGCTTTGCCGGCGGAGACGTACTCGGCTTTGGTTGTTGATATTGCAAGTGCCGTTTGTTTCTTAGAAAACCATGATGTTAAACAACATCCCATAAAAGTACACACCCCACTTGTACTTTTTCTATCAACGTAATCACCTGCATGGTCATAATCTGCATATACAATTGTTTCTACTCCCGTGCCCTTAGGATACCATAATCCTAATTGTGTTGTACCCTTAATATATCTAAATATTCTTTTTACGGCTTCTAGGTGTGATATTTTAGGGTCTTCTTGAAACCTAGCACATAAGCAAACACTAAACATGATATTCGGCCTACTTGCCGTGAGGTAGAGAAGGCTACCTATCATGCCACGATATTTAGTATTATCAACGGATTCTCCGTCCTCGTCTTTTGTGAGTTTGGTGTCGGATGACATTGGAGTCCTAATTGGTTTTGACTCTTCTAGACCGAATTTCTTTAACATCTCCTTGATGTATTTAGATTGATTAAAGAAGATACCATCTTCTACTTGTTTTATTTGTAGACCAAGAAAGAAACTAAGTTCTCCCATCATACTCATCTCGAACTCGTCATGCATGATTTTAGAGAAATCATCACACATGTCTTGACAAGTGGATCCGAATATAATATCATCTACATATATTTGTACTATGATTATATGTGACTCTCTTTTCTTAGTAAAAAGTGTGTTGTCAACTAACCCCATGGTGTAGTTGTGTTTAACTAGAAATGACTTGAGTCTATCATACCAAGATTTTGGAGCTTGTTTAATATCGTAAAGGGCTTTCTTTAATTTATACACATGTTTGGGTTTTTCAAAATCAATGAAGCCCGGAGGTTGAGCTACATATACTTCTTCATTTATGACACCATTTAGAAAAGCGCTTTTGACATCCATTTGAGAAAGCTTTAGATCATTAGCACAAGCATACACAAGAAGTATTCTTATAGACTCTAATCTAGCCACGGGGGCATAGGTCTCATCAAAGTCTATTCCCTCTTGTTGGTTATACCCTTGAGCAACGAGTCTAGCCTTGTTCCTAGACACTACTCCGTTTGCATCTAATTTGTTTTTATAAACCCATTTGGTTCCTATTATGGTTTGATTACTAGGTGGAGGGACAAGTGTCCAAACATCATTAGAAACAAATTGATTTAGTTCTTCTTGCATAGCCATTACCCAACTTTCATCTTTTATGGCTTCTTGTGTATTCTCAGGTTCTAAGGTTGAGACGAAACAAAACAAGATACTTTGGTTTTGAACTTGAGACCTTAATGTTCGTTCTTTTAGTTTTCCTATGACTTTATCTACGGGGTGATCTTTGGACTCTTTAATGTTTACTATTTTATCACTTAAAGGTTCTTCTTCTTCACTTATCTTTTTCTTTATTACTATGGCTTCACTTTCTATAATCTCGTCATCGACAAGAGGTGGAGAAGGTTTGGGTGGACTTTCATCAAATTTTATATTTAATGACTCTTCTACCTTCATTGATTCTTTGTTTAATATGACGTAAGCCTTGCTATTTGGCGAATAACCTAAAAAGATACCTTCGGTTGATTTAGGATCAAATTTTGTAAGGTAATCTTTAGTGTTAAGAATAAAACATTTACTACCAAAGACTCTAAGGTGATTTAACGTAGGCTTTTTGCCTCGAAATAACTCATATGGAGTTTTTCCTAAGATTGGTCTAATCAAGACTCGATTGAGTATATACGTTGAAGTATCAACGGCATTACACCAAAACTTTGGAGGTATGGATTGTTCATTAAGCATGGTTCGACTCATTTCTTGTAGAGTTCTATTCTTTCTTTCTACTACCCCATTCGATTGTGGAGTGCGTGGAGCCGAAAAGTTGTGAGTAATACCATTAGCGTCACAAAAAGCTCCGAATTGCACTTCATTATCGAATTTCCTACCATGATCCGTCCTAATAGACACTATGGGTTTTCCTAGTTGTCTTTGGATCTTTTTGCTTAATATTTCAAAATAGTTAAAGGTTTCCGTTTTGTTCTTTAAAATTTTTGTCCAAGTATACCTAGAGTAGTCATCCACTATTACCGAAGTATAGTAGTTGCCTCCATAACTTTGGATAGCTGATGGACCAAATAAATCCATATGTAGTAATTCTAGACACTTAGTTGTGGACACCATGTTTTTAGCTTTATGACTCGAATGAGCTTGTTTTCCTATATTACAAGCATCACAAAAATGATGTTCATATTTTAGCTTAGGTAGATCTCTTACTAGATCTTTGGATGATAGCGATTGAAGAAGTCGCATGTTGGCGTGACCCAATCTTCGATGCCATAAGGTCGAAGTATCATCCATAGAGGTAAGACACAGTTTGTCTTTAGGTTCATTACCGATTTTAATGATATAGACTCCATGTTTCCTAATTCCTCTTCCTATGGTTATGCCATTTTTAAGTATCTTACTACCGGTTTCGGTAAAAAGTACATTGCACTTTTTATCACATATTTGTCCTATACTTAAGAGATTAAAGTTTAGGTTTTCTACGTGACACACATCGTTAATGGTTAGAGATTTGTTAGAAATCGTACCTTTACCGATGATTCTACTTTTGCTATTTCCAAACACCACATTACCTCCATTGAAGGATTCGTACGTGGAGAATAGATCCTTATTTCCGGTCATGTGCCTCGTGCACCCGCTATCCTTGACCCATTCATTGGGGTCTAGGTCGACCTTTAAGCACACCTAAAACAATAATAAACTCAAAAGTTTGGTCCCCATTTGTTCATGGGTCCATTAGTGTTAAACATTCCATTCATGTTAGACATGTATGGATAAGATGAGTATGCATTCCATGGAACAAAGTTTTGAAAGGGAAAACCGTTTTGCATGTTTGGATTCCATCCCATTTGATGATTACTTTTTGGGTAAACGTTATTAGGTCTCCTAAATGAATTAGGTTTTGAAAAAGATGGAGCTTTGTTTCTTGCAAAAGTAGGATTATATTTTGGAGGTGGTTGTCTAGTGGTGATATGAGTTGGTTTCTTCCTATTAACTATAACAAAATCAGTTCTAGGTAAGGAAGCTACGTTATTGCTACTGTTTGCTACAGCAGATCCACGGATCCCTTTCTGTACACTAGCCGGTTCCCTTTTTAGGGGATCCGTCACAACATTGGCTGGTTTTTCTAGTTCCTTAACAAATTTCGTTTCTTTACTTTCACTAGTTGATGGATCAAGTTGTTGACTACCTAGACCTTTTTGATTATTACCGGTTTTAACACCTTCCAGTATTGAGTCTAAAGTGTTCGTACTCATTCTAGCAATTTTAGAATCTAAGTTATCCACTAGTGTTTGAAGTTGAACGCAAAGTTCACATTCACCACTTGCTATTTTACCTTTTTCTAAACGTTTTAGTTTTGCTTTTAATTCTATGACTTCTTTATCTAAACGTTGATTTTGACTCTTTAAAAGCTTATTTTTGTTAACTAATTTTAAGCTAATATTGCATAGTTTATCATATTCATTATGCAATGAGTCGTCATCAAGTGATGAGCTACTATAGTATTTGTGACATACCTCGTCGTTTGCCATGAGACAAATTTCTTCGTCTTCCTCGTCGCTCATTCCCCATGTTCCGCTCACGAACGCCTTTTGATCATCCCGTTTGGGACACTTACTAATAAAGTGGTTTGGGTCCCCACATTTAAAGCAAGTACGATCATCCTTTGGCTTCTCGTCCTCTTTGCTTTTCCGAAAGCCTTTCTTATCGTCATACGGTTGTTTGACGTATCTACCCTTTCTTCTAAAGAACTTTTTAAAGTCCCTTACCGCCATAGCGTACTCTTCGTCGTCACTACTCGAAGATGAGTTCTCCTCATCGCTCGAAGCCTTTTTGGCTTTAAGGGCAAGAGATTTGTGTTTCTCTTTCACCTTTGAGGTTTCGGAATCTTTAGCAAGGACAAGCTCGTAGACTTTTAGGTTGCCTATGAGTTCATCGAGGGTGAGGATTGTCAAATCTTTTGACTCTTCGATTGCCGTCACCTTGGATCTCCACTTCGATGGAAGTGCCCTTAGATATCTCCTAACATGGTTACGGCTAGAAAAGGATTCATCAAGTGCTTGTAAAGATGTAATAATAGTATTAAAGTTAGCAAATGAATTATCTATAGTTTCCTCATCCGATATTGAAAATTGTTCATATTGTTGAACAAATAAATCGATTTTATTATTTTTAACTTGTTGGTTGCCTTGATGAGTTACAACTAAAGAATTCCAAATTTCTTTAGAGGTTTTAAGCATAGAAATTCTTTCAAATTCCTTTTTCGGTAAAACATTATATAAAACCATTTTTGCTTCACTATTTTTAGAAAGCTTTTTCTTCATTTCATCATTTAGTTTATCATGAGGTATGTGAATTAAATTTCCTTTATCATCATTTGAGGTAGCCTCAAAATCACCTTCAACAATAATGTACCAAAGATCAATATCTTTAGACTTCACATATGTTTCGAATCTATTTTTCCAGTATATAAAACCATTAGTTTCTAGTAGTGGTGGTCGTTGCATAGATTGCCCTTCCTTATAATTTTCAGAACCCATAGTGATCGAAAAGTTTTTAAAATACAATTTTATTTTAAAACTTTTATAAACTTAGCTCTTGATGCCAATTGTGGAAAACTAGAAGGGGGGGTTGAATAGTTTTACCGATTTCAATGTTGATTTCAAAAACTTTAGATTCGATATTATGTGAAATCGTATAGATGTTGAGAACGTGTAGATCTAATAATAATGCAAGCAAATAAATAAAGTTAAGGGATAGAAATGACACAACCGATTTATAGTGGTTCGGCTACAAGGTCACCTTCCTTGCCCTACTCCACTCCCCGAGTCACCTACTCGAGAGTTCAAGCACTATGTCAACAAACTCCTTCACTTGGCGGAGAAGCCTTCACAACGTTGCATACACTTTTTCCGGTACAAAGCTAGATACTGAGTCCGTAGCACGGTGGACCAAACCAACACAACTATTACACAACAAATATGTAAAATATCAAATACAAGATCTTCGCTACAGAAATCTTGCGGACTGACAAATCAATCAAGGACCCCTTGCTTGGATGACTTGTAGAATGCTCGTGATCTCGCCTTAGAGAAGGACCTATATGAGGATCACAAATAGAAAGAAAGAAGAACAACTCTCTAGATCAAGTGATCTATATATTAGAAGAGAATGAGAGTGTATGAGAGATTTAGTAAGAAGAGGGGTGAGTTATAATGAAGAAATGGCTCTCTATTTATAGGCAATTTTCTTCACTGTTCCCACGGATCCCTTCCACAAGGGATTCGTCTAGTGTAATCCTAGGGATCCGTGGAACGCTCCTCTTTGCCCATGGATTTTTTGGTTATGGGTCATGGGTTGGTCCATGGGTTATATCTAGATTCAATGTATCTAAGTATACATTGTATCAAGTCTCTTTGGGTATGGGTTAAGATCCATGGGTTATGATATTTACCCATCCTAATAAACTATTACAACAAATGCTTAATTACTACATTTTTGTATTTAAATGGTTATATGTAAATGCTTTACAAAACTAACATGTATCCTTTATAATTGTACTTAAGATAACATTATATTTGTTATCAACAAAACACAAAGAGATCGCAAAATATTAATAAACGGTTTTACGGTTTATTTGTATTAACAGTCTTGTTGAAAAACTTGGAATGATTGACCTCTTTGGAATATCGGATTAAGGGGGGATGTTAAAATTAACCCGATATCCCCTTGTGTATTTGTTGTTTTATATCTTATGTTTCAGGTTGTTTGAAGCCCAAGTTGATCTCAAGCCCAAGCCTTTCTCAGCCCAAGTCTTCTCAGCCCAGCTTGTTGTGACCGTTGCAAGCTAGTCAGAGTATAAAAGTGCTCTATATCTCGTCATTTAGGGTTAGAAGAGCATATCGGTTGTTTACTGCCGCTACAAAATATCTCTCTCATTTCTGCTGATCTTGAGACTTTAACTCAAGATCTGATCTATCCATTTATTATTGTTGTTTATCTTGTAAAACTATTATCAAGTTAGATAATAGGATCACACCAGCGTAGCTGTGGTGATCTTTTATGGTTGTAAGCTTCTGCTGTTGAACTTTGTGTCGTTTGATCTATAAAAAGTGTTTTGGTTTCTGCATATCATGTTTTTCTACGAAGGTGAATGATAATTTTGATCCATACCACCTAATGTGTTGTATTTTCATTTGTATATGTTGGGCAATATCGCCTTGTCTGAAATCATAACCAAAAAATAGAAACACGATCGAGGACAAATAGAAAGTATGTTAGGTCTCTCCAGAATAACTAAGGAACGTAAGAGACTGAGGAACTGAACCAAGACCGACAAGAAGTCGAACAAAATTTTAATACCACGGTCTAGTTATCAGTATCCAGATTCCTAATTTTATGGTTCTTGGTACTGTTCGGGTCAGAACTGATCACAGCTATCGGTATTTCCCTGGGCATGCCTAAAGTATGTTGTACAACCGATACATACAATTATGAAATTACTTTGACTGTTACATCTCATTAACTTAAACAGCCAATACTATCTAAAAAATCGTAAACACAACGGGATGAGTGATTGTTAGTTACCCTCAACTTATGGAGATTTAATCTATCTTCTTATCTTCTAGATACTTGCATTGTTGTAATAATGTTGTGTGTAAAATATAGTAGCAATGCAAAATAAACGTGCATAAATTGCTTATTAAACGAATTGATTATTTATTTTTTTTTTTTGTAAAAGGTCAATGACCCGGTAAATATATTACTCCAAAAAATGTTTAAGTACAAAGGATATGGGTGAATCCCATATCTCAGCTCGTTACATAGGCGAAAAGCTTACATAACAAGATACTTCCTATTTTCTAAAGAAGAAAATAAACCACTACTCAAAATATAAAATCACACTCCTATGAAGATAACATTTACTTCCTACCAAGGCCTTGGAGCTTGATACCATAATGACAAGTTCCACAATATCTAGTGTAGACTTACTAATATGTGCGTGTATATAAACCTCATGGCAGTCACATCTTTGGTGCAACTAAATTTCTAAGTACCACTAAAGAAAACCTTTGATCATCATCACATGGCTTTAATAGACGAGTCATTAATTTCAGACCCAAGAAAGAAAAAATGGGTTGATGAAATTAGTAAAATTTTAAAACATCAGCTGACCATCCCCTTTAAGTCAATCCCTAAGCCTTCCATATTTCAAGTCCCGGAAAAGTTAGCCGCAGAAAAACCGGAAGCCTATGAACCACAACAAATAGGTTTGGGGCCAAATCATCATTTTCGGCCCCAGCCCTATAAAAGAATGGAGCAGAAGAAACTTACTGTTGTTCAAAGTGTACTACAAGATCGCCAAATAAATGATTTCAAGGTTGTCATTGAGAAAATTCGGGAACTTGTCCCTCTCGTCCGTGCATGCTATGACATGTCTCTGCAAGATGACGATGATTCCTTGGCTTGGGTCTTCGCTATCGATGGTGTTTTTTTGCTTGAAGTAATCGGTAACAGTAACGATGGAATATTCCATTTTCCGTCTCTACAAGATATACTGATGATGGAGAACCAAATACCTTTTGAGGTATTAAAAGAAATCGATGAGGCTTTGATGCAACCATCATCTGGCACTTCTTCAACTGATTTACACAATATCTTTTCACCTTCAAAATTTCGAGCTTTTAGTTTGACCCATTCGCCACTTGGTCTGTGTGAAGAATCAGTAGCTCCAACTAACGCAAAACATCTACTCGATTATACGTATCAGTCAATCATAAAGAAAGCCCCTTTACCACCAGTACCCCAAATAATACATATACCTGTACGGGTACCAGTCACAAAGACAGCAATGGTGCGCGTGGCTGGTGCTTTAACCAAGGTTTCAGATTTCACAAATCAAATTCCAAAGGATGAGATTGCTGAAAAATTTAACCAAACACTCATAGCTCTAGAAACCTTCTCCCAAAGTAAAACACCCATCCCTTCAGCTTCCGAATATCACCAGAGAGCTGGAATAAGGTTTTGCCGCCTTAACTCCGACCAAGGTATTAAGAATATATACATTGACAGTGAGAAATTTGTACTACCATCTCTTACTTTGAATAAGGACTTAGAGGTTGTGCTACGAAATTTGGTTGCTTACGAAATGTCAGTGGCCAAGTCCGATGAATTCCCACTTACTGAATACGTGAGCTTAATGTGTGGGCTTATAAAAAATAGGAGTGACGTCAAGCTTCTTCGAAAAGAGGACATCATTAGAGGCGACTTGAATGATGACGAAGTTGTCAAACTGTTCGCTGGGATGAGCAGCTCTATACTAAGCATGGAAAAGAAAAAGAAAGAGAAATCCGAGTTAACGAGAATGATAGAAGAAGCTAACAAAGTTTATGAACGTAGGCCGAGCATGAAAGCAAATTTTCTCTTGAAGAAACTCGCAAGTTGGTTGCTACTGATTTTAAAGGCTATTGGTGTTTTCGTAGAACATTCATGGAAAATTGCCGCGTTCATTATCAGCATTGGGACAGTAATCCTATTAACGTTGCAAGCTTATTGTAACACTTATGGCTGCGAAGAAACAAACGTCACGTTACTATCATATGTGTCGCGCTAGCCTTACCGCATAATCATATACTATGGCTAGAATATGGTTCAATGTATGTAGTTCGTTGGTCCTTTCCAAATAGCATAAAGTGTCAGGCTATTCTGTACTCGATCTGTAGTAGTAACTCAGTTGGGTGTGTTTCTAAATTATATATGATGTGTAATGTTTATGTAATAGAACTTATTATTATCGAATTAGCAAGTTATTTTTGGTCAATTCAGATTTTAGTTTATGAGAACGGATCACTTATACAATTGTTCTTACAAAATGTCAATTTTTGATCAGTTGCTGATTTGCTACTACAAAGTGATATTCTGTGAAAGTTACATGCAGGACTCTTTTATTGACAAATATTCATTTATAGTAGTAGCAAGTCAATCAATATGTTCAAAAGACATCAACAAATAAAGTTTGATACGTTTCAATAATGTTTGCAAAAATCATACAAACGACATTACTCACACTACAACATCGAATTCTACCATTGTCATTCAGCTATTTCTTATAGCTAGAAGTTTGTTAAGATATTATAGAAACAAATCAATAAGTCACATTTCGACTTCGTGTCTACCAATCTAGTACTGTATTTTATTTCCATGTAACTAAACTAGCTTGGTGCTGTATTATTAGGGCCATCTTCTATATAATCTATAATCTTTATAAAATTTTTAGACATAAACTCACATATATTCTTAACCTAGCAAAATCATATCTTATAAGATTTTTAATGCCAGTACACGCTGAACTTTGAAAGAACAAGAAACAGAAGTACAAATACTGAAAATCTAGCTCATAACATCAAATACTCAAATAGTGATGTATCGACTATGGATGCTGAAATGTGATTTGCACTTACAATAAAGGCGGGCCAGATGGTGATCGAAGTGGGCAAAATGTATCGGGCTTTCGGGTTCAGCCCAAATCCAATTATGTATTTACTTAATTACTGGAGTAATATATTTGTGAACCTAAGCTAGCAAAAACTGTGCAATTGTGATTTTAAAGTACTTCAAAAATCAAAACATTTTAGTTTCTAAGAAGCTCTTCTTGCTGAAATAATCCTAAAGCCAAGAGTTCAAGAAGTGGGTTTTGGTGTACATCTTGCACTTTTACTTCCGATTGTTTCATATTGCTACTTGTTTGTTATAAAGAGTTTCATTAATATCTAGCATGAACAAGACAATTTGATAAGGATTGGGAATTCAAACCTCGTTTGTTTCCTAACATTGCTTAACTGAAATAACATCTTGGAATGCCCAGCGCATTGAAACTAGGATTAAAACCCGAGTTCCAAAAGTACTATTGTCCCATTTCGAGTCCATTATACTGTAAGAAGTAGGCCGTAATTTATAAGTATTAAACTTCTACAGTAATATTTTTAACATTACGGAGAGTAAGAAAATATTTATATATGTACGATGGAGAAAAGGTTATAAATAGAACAAGGCTCACGAATTCATACAATGTTACATTATTATAATCATAAAAATCATCAAAATACGGGACAAATTCCTAAAAAAAATATACGTAACTATTGCATGGAATTGGAATCACTTCATGTGTTTAAGACAAAAACCCCTCCGATATGTAATTATTTAAGGCAATGTAGGTTTACACTCCAATAATCTTGTATCTACACGCCATCAAATAATACCAATCATATTAATCATGAGTGCAATCATTAGTCTCTATCATTCTCGATCATTAGAAGATTTTTTAGTAAAGAATTGGAGGGAAAAAATGAAACACTCGTCCCTTTTATGACGCCAAATAAATAAAAATTCTCATCTTTTGATTTTCCCTCCTTTTGATTTTGGAGCCAACACTGATGTTACTTTATTGTATTGTCAACTTGTTCATACAAATTATCTTCACACAAAATACTTTGTTTCAATAATAATAAAAAGTTAGAGAATAATTTGTAAAGCTAAACTTGTTTCAAGCAAGTGTGAATCTTTGGTTTTATGATCAGTCGTGGCCGGTGGAGGTTTCAACTTTCAATGTTATTGGATTTATTTGTTGTTCTGGATATAGGAAATACTTGTCTAAGCACCAAAAGTAGACCTCTTTGTTAACATATATAAGTGTACTACTATACTCATGGATGGTTCTAAATGTCTGGTTACTCGTACCCTGCGATGTGCAGCTTCTAGCTAATATGTTTCATTGGTGTTTCACAATTGTAGCATGAAAATATATTAACTAAAGCTTAATTTAACCAAACTGAGTAAATACATAAGATATGTTTTAAAAGAATGACAAAAGTACTAAATTTAATACAGTAGTATACTTTGTAAACCATGGAGGGAAAAAAAAGGAGGGAAAGTATATGTAAAATTCGCGCCAATATAAGCCTAGGAGGTAGTGTACTCTTTGAAAACAACCCTTCATTAATGTTGTAATTCCATACATGTGTCCCCAATTATTTTCTCTTTTGCTTCTAAAATGAAAAATGATCCTATATAAAGGCGGCAAAGTTCCCTCCATTTTATTTTTGCGTTATTTTTTTATTTTATTTTATTTTATTTTTTTTTATACCAAAAAACTATAAACTTGAAAGTGCAGAACAGAAAATATAAGTTTAATAAGTCAAATGTTTAAACATAAATTAAATGATTTTCATTAACTTTTTCAATCACGACAGTGTTACAATGACATAACCAAGAGAGTATGTCGTATTTTTCACCCAATTCATCATATCTTCACGAGACTCAAAAACCTAAAATTGAGTTTTTTGTTAATGGTGATGTGATGTATATTAATTTTATTAATATAGTATAAATATTTTTATTTAATATTTATTTTACCTGGTCGGTATAAAATGGTGATGTCCGTGTCGAATTTTGAGCTTCTTCAAATCCATAACAAAATTGATCATCATCAAAATCCGAATTTTGAGCTTCTTCAGATCCATAAAATTGATCATCATCAAAATCCGAATTTTGAGCTTCTTCGGATCCATAAAAACATTGATCATCATCAAAAAAACGACATATTTTTTATCAAAACAAATCAATTGCTAGTTTTGCAATGGTTGTAAAATGTTATTTGATTGTGATTGTTTTGTGTTGTGAATTATACTGTTATATATACAAAAATGTTAACTATAGAAATACATATGTAGCAAAAATATAGCAAAACAAAATTAATGTTAACAACATACTTTACAACATTTGACAACACATCATATGTAGCCAAAAAAACTTAAATGTTACAACTCAATTGTTAAAAGTTGAAACACAAATATGGCAATGGAAACTTAAATGTAGAAATAGACTTCACATATATGTGTACATTAATTTTTCAAATTAAAATAGGTCTAGCTTACTGTTTTTCAAAAGTAAAAATAAATGTTACGCATACCATTTAATGGAAGAGTTGTCAATAAATGTTAAGCATGATAATGGTTTCAAATGTGGCCCATGCATTTTCAAAAGTAGTGTTTTATTAAAAAAACGTGAAAGACACTCTATTTTGATATCAAATAGGGTTGAGTTATTAAGACCCCCCCTAATTTTTTATTAGGACCCCCCTAGATATTTTTTTTTTTTTTTTTTTTTTATTTTTTTTTTTATTTTTATAATTTTGTTTATATCAAAAAGCTATAAACCTGAAAATGCGGAACTGTAAATATAAAGTTTAATAAGCCAAACGCTTAAAACTGTCAGAAATACGGAACAGAAACTGACAAAAAACTGTGTTGTACTGGAAAAAGCGGGGGACAAAGGGAATATTCCCTGGGGACAAGGTGGCAGGGCTATGGGTAGAGAGGGTTCCAATAGTAGGACCCATCAAATATGGTAGGTATTAAAAGGCACTTTATTAAAAAACGTGAAAGAAGACAAAAAAGCATTGAAAAATGTAAACATTTTATGATTATGGTGTGTATACCCGATGACCCTTATTTAATTATCACTTTAATCTTCCTTCCTATTGGTCTATCAGGTATAGTTTATCGGTAGTGGGACAAAAGGCAGCATATTATTGGCTGTTAAAATCAATCATCTCATCTCGCTACAGTGCTCAATGAACAATACACACCGTTATAGCACTGTTTTGCACTGTAGGCCCGTTATCTACTCCATTTTGTTTTCCCTAAAACCTACCCGCTTCACACCATACTTCCTTGAGCTCCTAGAAAAGTCGAGGCCCGAGGCCATTGATATTTAAGGCCTTTCAAGTGTTTGAAAATTGGTATCTAGATCTTGTTTCGTTTAGTTGTTTTGATCGTGATTCAGGTTATGTTTTCGATTCTTGATTTTTCTGTTCGTTTGTTGTGGTTTTGGTGGGTTCAGGTTTGTGTTATTTGGTGGTTAAACCAATAATTGGCAGCTTTGTATGGTGGTTTGTTTTTGTGCTTCTTTGTTGCTAAACCGAGATCTTGCCGCCGTTAGGTGGTTTGTGTTTTACGTTTGTGGTTTTGATGTTAAAAGCGAGATATTATGGCATTGATGGTTTATGTATTGGTGGTAGAACCAGATCTGTGGTTTTGGTAGATGTTATCGTTGTTCTTGGCCAACAATTATGGGTTGTTTGCTTGGCCAACAATTGGCAAAAAGGCTATGATGATCTAATGAGTCGGCAGGGCAATAAATGGGTGGTATTGTTATAAAAATGCAACCGTATGTTTGCAGCCAACCAAATCTGAGCCAAATTTGTTAACTTTGTTAGTGAAAACTTTTAAAATGTGTAATTTTCATTCTTCCTATTCGAAATATTTGGTAACTTTTTCAAAGTTTGAAAATCAAAAACTAGATGTTATCGTTGTTCTTGGCCAGCAGTTACGGGTTGTTTTCTTGGCCAACAGTTGGCAAAAAGGCTATGATGATCTAATGAGTCGGCAGGGCAATAAACGGATGGTATTTTTATAAACCTGCAACCGTATGTTTGCAGCCTACCAAATCTGAGCCAAATTTGTTAACTTTGTTAGTGAAAACTTTTAAAATGTGTAATTTTCATTCTTCCTATCTGAAATATTTGCTAACTTTTTCAAAGTTTGAAAATCAAAAACTAGAGATATCAATATTATAAAAAAAATATAGAAAATTCGCTTTTTTGAATATCATAGATTTTGAAATTTATTAATTTTTGAAATTTGAAATTTCAATACTTTTAAATTTTGAAATTTTTTGCAAAGTTTTTGACTTTAAAAGTTTGAAATTTAAAAATGTTTTGAACTTTCAAAAAGTTTTAGTTGAAAAATAAAAGTTTTGATACATAAAAGAATGGTGTTAGATATATCGAACATTTGAGAATTTTGAAATCTAGGATGAAGGAAAAATCAAGTTGGTTAATACAAAAAAAAAATAATGTACTGTAAAAAAGGGTAACATGTGAGTGTACTCTCCCTTTTGACATGTGAGTGTACTATTTTTTGGACTGTGAGTGTACTATCCTCGAACCAAAGCATTTTAAATGCGCTGGGTTATTGGGACGGTACCTAGTTTTTTAGATTGACTCCTTTATTTTTTTTTGTTTTTATTTATTTATTTATTTATTTATTTATTTTTTTTATAATTTTGTTTATATCAAAAAGCTATAAACCTGAAAATGCGGAACTGTAAATATAAAGTTTAATAAGCCGAACACTTAAAACTGTCAGAAATACGGAACAGAAACTGACAAAAAACTGTGTTGTACTGAAAAAAATGGTGGGACAAAAGGAATATTCCTTATGATTTGACCCTATAGAGAGGGTTTATATAGTATAACCTTTAAATGAAATTCAAAAGCAACCTCGAAAGACTCGGTTTCTTTAAAACATGCATAATTCAAAATTGTGTTACTGTATCTAATACTCCGTATAAAGTTAACCAATTTTGGGAGGCTCATAATGACAATTATCAACAATTTCACTAACGATGTTTTAGCTCCTATCAAACTTTGAAGCTACGCTTTGGTAGAGATTGGTAACATAAAAGGCATAAAAAAAGAGATAAGGCCAACTTGAAAGTCATGAACATCTCACCTATCAAAGACCAAATTTGCATTGGGATTATTTGTTTAAGTGTTTAAAGTTTTAAACACTAAAACAATTCAGCTATGCCGAACGACAAATTCATGTTCTAATAAAAAAGTACTTTTTATAACAAAATATTAAGGAAATAATATATATCAAAGTTAGAATATGGCTTTCACATTTTTAGGACCAACAAAATCATAAAGAATGCCAATAAATAAATAAAAATAATCTAAACCACAACAATCTATAGAAAAAATTAAGTGTTGAATAAGTTGTTTGTCGGTAAATAATCGTCGCCACCCCTATACCTTCAGAAAACACAATAATCTATTGTCGTTGTTGTGTTATCATACCTTCAGAAAAACAACTCTTCGAAAAGGATTCCCGAGCGATACATATACAATTTTTTAGAAAAAAATTATTGTCGCTTGAATTTTGTCAAAAACTAAACACCGCTGCCGTTAGGCGCGGGTACTCGGCTAGTATTGATAAAGCATGAATATTTTGAAAGAAAACTAAGTTCCTTGAGTGTTTTTGCTATATGGATCATCAAATGGTTGATGAGTGTTCGCCGATTCAAGGATGAAGAAAGTCTTCATAAGAGATGTGTTTAGAGGTTCCATCAGCTTGTTCACAAGTACGTACAACGGACTTTGAAATTGAGGGTGGAAGTACATGATGTGATGATAAAGGCGTGTCAAAAACATTCCATAAGGGATTAGTTTATTCTTGGAGCCGTGAAGATATACAATTCGCCTTGCGAAGAAGTAGGCGAGATTGTATGGTTGTTGTGTTAGCAAACAATAAATTATGTGAGCACAACAAGCGGGAAGGACTTCTCGATTTCTCCTAAGACTCCAAACATTTTCACGTAGGATGAGTGCAAGAGACTTGTACTCTTCTCGGATATCCCGTGTATAGATAATGTTTGGATCGGAGTAATAGGGTCGAGGTTTGCATATTAAGCGAGTCAAGTCTTGCGGGGAAGGTATGTGTGAACAATATGTACTATTTTCTTCACGAAATTTGAAGAGAGAATCAATAGACCAATCTTCAGTGAAGGCACATTGTCCATGATTTTGAATTCGGGGGATGAGAGCAAATTGCCCCAAGGGTTAAAACAAATTTTTGGTTTTTGATCCAAAACCAAAGAGATAGAGGGCGATCCTCGTTACGAACGAGTTCAACTTGACGGAAGAATTCCAATACAAACCTTGGACATATTTTCTCGTTAATTTCGAGAAGACATTCCAGTCCTATGGTTCGGAAGGAGGTATTGATACCTTCTTCGTATTGTAGAGGAGTGTCGATAATACGTCCTTCATGGAAGTGACGGGTTTCGAGATTGTTGAACCCACGGACATGATTACCAGAAGTGTTGGGCTCAAGAGAGATGTTAGGGGTGAAGACGCAAGTGAGTGAAAAATCAAACTCATACTCATGCGACATAGCGAGACCTATAGAAAAGAAGAGTTAATAGGATGTGACGTATTACGGGCAAAACAATGATTACCTAACGTTTTTACAAGATGTTTATTAACAATGATAATTAACTCACTCAATGTTTGACATTCTAGTGAAACATTTCTTTTAGGAAGAAAACGGTTCTTATATTGCATGAAAAACTGTTATCTAGAAGGACGGTTCTCACGGTTCCCTTCCATGAGGGATTCGGCTAGTATGCCTACAGGGATCCGTGGAATAGTAGAGACAGAAAAAGGGTTTTGACGAAAAAATATTTTTGCATCTTATATGTTTATACAAAAATATGTATTTTAGCCAATGTTTACTTTAGCATGCATTGTTGGTTTCTAATGTATCTCAAGATCAAAAAATACGAAAGATAAAAAGTAAACGAAAGGACAAACATATTTGAGAAATAAACTAGATAAACTAGAACATTAGTAATATTTCATTTCAATGCTAAGAACGATACAAATGTTTGAGTATATAACACCAATGTAGATTAACAACACAAAGTATATGTCTCCATACGAAAACTTCATTATGGGGAACACGAGAGCGATGAGTGTTAAGGCGATGAGTACGAGGGCGATGTAAACCATGTTGATGAAGAACCTTCTTGGTTTTGGTTTGAGATGAGATGAGAAGAGAAGGAAGATGAAGTTTTGAATGAGAGGAAATTTTTGAAAGTGGAAAATTTGAAAAAGTGAGGGTTTGGTGGAGTGGACATCAGAGGGATTTTAATGGGAAAGAGGAATTTTTGAGATTTGTGTTTTGTTTTATTATTAGAAAGATATGATTTTTGGATTAAATGAAATAAAACACAAGTTTTATAACCCTCGACTTTTAGACGAAAGAGAAACACGTATGCGAGAAAAGTTTTCTAACGAAACTATGTGTAATATATGAGTATGCACAAAAGATAATCATATAAATACCTATGTAAGCATACTTATTTATTAAGCTAATGTTATTTAGAGATAAGTGGAAAGTCATACCTCTAATGCACTTAGGAATGTCTTCACAAATGACACAACAAATGTCAGTAGACAATTCCGGTTCCTTCGTGTTTAGGATACCTTCTTAGGGAAGGTATTCTTGTTACCAAGCAATTCCTACGGCTTGGTAGGTATGAGCTTTAACACAACGTGACAAAGAAGGTTAGTGCAATTAAATAAATAGTAAGTAAAAAATGGTGTCATCTAATCAATATCCAAACAAAGTGTTTGTTTTTGTAAAAGGCCTTGTTTGTAGTATTCAATTAAACACGGATCGTATCAAGTTTTTAAAGTACAACATACTTTAAGAAACTTGGTAACGAAGCTCTGATACCAATTGTGGAAAACTAGAAGGGGGGGGGGTTGAATACTTTTACCGATTACAACTTCGTTTTAAACTATTTAGATCAACTTATGTCAACCTATTAAACATGTGTGTTGGATGTTGATAGACAAGCATATATAAGTATCTAATAAAAAGATAAGGAGTAAGAAGCACAAAACCACAACGCGAGTATTTATAGTGGTTCGGATACAAGTACACCTTCCTTGCCCTACTCCACTCTCCGAGTCACCAATTCAAGAGTTCGTAAACACTACACGACACCAACTCCTTATGGCGGAGAAGTCTTCACAACGTCGCCTACTCTTTTTCCGGTACTAGGCTAACCACCGGGTTCTTTTACAAGGTTGAACCACAACTACCACAACGTTGCCTACCATTTATCCGGTACTAGGCTAAGTACCGAGTTCCATTACAATGGAGGAACTACTACCCAACACTACACAACACCTAACCCCAATGGAAACCAACTCCTTATTACAACACCATAAAGAATATCAATATCCTTTGATCCAATACTAATCTATCTTGTACATCGAATCACACCATATCGAATTTACACCTTAGGCACCTTTCACAAATTCATTTGACTCGATCTCCAAGGCACCTTTCACTAATGCCTTGTGACTTGACTTCTGGGCATCCTTCACTAATGCCTTTAGCCTTGAATTCTAAGCACCCTTCACTAGTGCTTTCAATACGGACGTTTGACACCTTTCACTAATGTCTTCGTCTTGACTCTTCTAGACATCTTTCACTAATGTCTTTAACACTACACTTCTTATGAGAAAGAAGAGAACTATCCGCAAGAGGACCTCAATAGTCTTGATGATAACGAAGCATGACAACTCATGGACTTGAGCTTGCTCGTCTTCAAAAGATAGTGATCTCGCCTTTAAGTGGAACCTAGAGAATCACAAAAACAAAACTACATACATAGATCACTTGGATCTGGCATTCGAGAGTTTATAACTTAAAGAGAAAATACGTGAGAAAGGGGTGAGAAACAATGAAGAAATGATTCACTATTTATAGAGAGAAAATGGCTACTGTTCAACAGATACCACGGATCCCTCACTTGAGGGATCCGTCCAGTGTATTATTGGGGATCCGTGGGACGCACCTTTTTGCCCATGGGTTTTGGGTCATGGGTCATGGGTTTTGGGTCATGGATCATGGGTATCTAAGTAGATACAATGTATCTACAAGATGCAATGCATCTAGTCCATGTTTCATGGATTAAAACCATGTGTCATGGATTAAAACTATGGGCCATGGATATTATCCATATATGACTTATGCATGATGTCATGCAGTGGGTTATGGGTCAAGCTCCATGGGTATGGGTCATGGACTTTGGGTTGTGCCCAACTACATTCAATGTATTTGGTCAATGGGTAAAATACTTAAATTTCTACCCAATTGTATCACCCATTATAATACATACTAGTTATGTATATATTCACCCAATATGTAAACACTAGTTGTTATACATATGTATTATTAAATCATAAAATCACTTATACTTGTTTTAGTGTTTTATGTGAAAACATAAGTGTGTTAGAAAACTATTGGCTCAAACCATTTACTTATTTTATTTGTTTCGTTAAAATGATTTTACGTTTGTTATCGTCATAACATTAGAAGATAGTAAAATATAAATAAACGTTTTTACGGCTTATTTGTATTAACAGAATAGGATATACATCACATATCCTGGATCAATTAAAGACTGGGTTTTCGACAAGCTACCGCAACATCCATTTCATTAGCAATTGATGATCTTATATGATGAGGAAGATGTGTTTATGTGAGGAAGATAGATGTGGAAAACTAGAAGGGGGGGGGGGTTGAATAGTTTTACCGATTAAAACTTTGTTTTAAAATATTTAGATCGACTTATGTCAATCTATTTAAACATGTGTGTTGGATGTTGATAGACAAGCATATATAAATATGTAATGAAAGAATAAGGAGTAAGAAGCACAAAACCACAACGCGAGTATTTATAGTGGTTTGGCTACAAGGACACCTTCCTTGCCCTACTCCACTCCCCGAGTCACCTACTCGAGAGTTTGTAACACTACACGACACCAACTCCTTATGGCGGAGAAGCCTTCACAACGTTGCCTACTGTTTATCCGGTACAAGGCTAGATACCGGGTTCTTCCACGAGGTAGAACCAAATCTATCAAAATGTCGCCTACCCTTTATCCGGTATTAGGCTAGATACCGAGTTCCATTACAATGGAGGAACTACTACCCAACACTACAACAATAACTAACCCCAAAGGAGATCCACTCCTTATGTGATGATCGTAAGCTCAGCTAGGGATCAATAACAAAGATAATAAACATGGTACGCAGCGGAATAATCAAAACAATACTTTGTTATTGACACAAGGTTTTTCATTATCATAAACTAACTAACTAACTATAATAAAGATCAAAGACTTGATCTAACACTAACTAACTAAACCCTAGGCGTTTACAAGACTATACGCCTAGGTCACACACACACCTTTACTAGACGTCTACATTATGGAAGACTTAATTTAAAACCTACACCTATGTCCTCTTTATATACTAGAGGATAAGGTTTAAATAATAAAACTTCAATTGCAAGCAAGTCCTTCCATCTTTTAGTAGGTTTCTGATCGGCTCCCAAACGGTCAGGTTTATTACACGAGTCAACCACTTGTGAATGGTCAACCGTAATAAAAGCCAGACAGCTTGAGAACGCAATGAAATTAAGTCCAGGAGAGTTTAATGTTTCCCCAGGTCGTTAAGTCCCAACGAGCTATGCGATTAAAGCTACACGTGTAGTGATCGGGAGATATTGAACGGGAAAAGGTTTGGATTTTGAATAATTATACCTAAAGAAAAAGTTTGTAACTTACAGGGGCTTAAATGCAAATTAAAGAAAATTAAAAAGCTAAATTATATTAAATAAACGCTATCACTATTTTTAAAATTCGATTATTATGATTTTTTGAATTAAAAACTAATTTTAAACTTTTAAAACTAAATTAAAATACTAAAAATTATGAAAATAAAGAGGAAAATTGTGAAACTATTTTTCAAAAATCTAAGATAACTAAAGAGAATTTTCAAAACTAATTTTGTATTTTTCTGATTATTTTTCTATTTTCTATGAGTTAAAAACTATTTAAAACTAATTAAATTGCTAAAAATTACGAATTAAACTAGGAAAAATCTAGAAAATTTATTTTTTTGCTTTTTATATTTATCTTAATCTATGAAAATTGAAAACTTATTTTTTTGAAGCTTTTCTGATTTAATTGTATTAAAATCTAATTAAAAAGTTCTAAAAACTGTTTTAAATAAGGAAAAATAGCAAACAGTGATGAAAAATTATAAAAAATTCAGGAAAAGTCTAAAATTATATTCTAAACCTATGAAAATTAAGAAAACCTATGCTAGTGTGCAATAATTTGGTTCTGTAATGAAAAGTGCTTATAAATAAGCACTTGTAATAAGCTAAATGTACCAAATGAGCACCAAATTATCACAGAAGCTAGAGTATGTAAGATCTACTTAATACTAACCTATTTCAACTAGTCTAAACCTCTTAAATGCAAACTACAATGATTTGGTGATTTAAAAGCTTAAGTGCCAAAACAGTTTCCTCCTAACTTCTAGCTTAAGCACAAGCTTATGTGAAAAACATAACTGAGGATCTCAGAACTATCTTAGGACCAAGTTTCAGCCACTAAAAAGCTAATATGAAGCTTGTGCAAAGCTTGCAAGGGGCCTGTTTCACACTCAGTGTATGCAGAGTGTGAACAGGGCATAAGGGGGTTTACTGGACAGCTGATTAAGTGCTTAAGATTGTTCCCAAAAATTTGACAAAAATCAGATTTAGAAACTAGACCAGCTCAACTTGTTAAATCCAAAATACCAAAAGCTCTTAACCAAGGATTAACAAATGATAAATCCACAAAGTTTGATAAAAAACAGACTTAAGCAATTTTTGACTTTTTGAAAATCCTATTAGTTTGACTTTAATGAACTTGTGAGCTTATGTAATGGAATGTAAATGATTTATAATGACAAAATGATCCTACAATAAGCTAGCTTAACCACTTCTAAACCTATATGCAATTTAGACTAACTCATGTTGACTGATTAGAACATTAGATCAGTTAAGTCCAAATTTTGACTTTAAGAGATTGTACATGCAAACTAAAGACTAAAATTGATGCAAATAACCTATAAAAGTATAATTCTACTAACCTTTATCACTGAACTAACCTCAAACTCAGTTTGATCTTATGATCCAAACACTAATTAATAAGCTGTTTATAGTACTTGATCTATATAAATCCTAACTATAGATCAAAGCAATAATCTAACTAAGTTCTAATACTCAATTAACAACTAACAATGATCTACTAATGCACAAATAGCTACAGCAATAATGGAACAACAAATTTAGCTCAACAGTTTTAAGTAAATGGAATGAGATTGAACTCACTTTTGATCCAGCTTATAGAGCAACTCATACAATACCCAATCTACACTAAACTACTCAAATTTAACCCATTCCAGCACTGCATCAACCCAATTCCATAACTAAGTCCACGTTGAGCTTTTTAGTTGACTTTTGTTGACCAAATACCAAATTTGCTTGAATCTGTTTGATAAGCTTATTCAAAGCTATCAACAGCTTGAATAAGCTTATATAAGTTAATATAAAGCTATTTGAAGCTTTATGCTTAGCAATGTTAAAACAGATTTGATTATAGAAAATGGAAAAACAGAAAACTTAACCAAACTTTGAATTAGAACTTGAAACGAATTAAAACTGATACAAAAGCTTAGTTTTAGTACAAATGAAGGTTAAAATTACACTTTAGAACTTACTTAAGACATAAGGATTACAAAACGACATATATGAAAAATAAAACTAAAAACTACTCAACTTCTCTGCCTTCTCTTCCTCTATTTATTCAACAAAAGTGCTCCCACGTGTCTTCTGAGCATTTCCCACTTTTTTTTAGAACCATTGGATTATTAGAGCTCATATTAGCCATTGATGAGTTTTTGGCGGGAAAACTATTTTTGTCAGTTGGTACTGATGACTTGTAACAGGGGAAGGAGCATTTAATGCATTTGGCTTGGGGTGTTTGGAGGGTAGGAATAAGGTGGGTGTGATGATGATGGAGTGTGGGAAGAGTTGCAGGCGTAGGTGATGATGAGGGAAGAGGGAAACCCGTGAGCGGGGCGGTTTTATTTTAAACGTGGGTTTGGATTGGACCGGGTAGGGGGGTAAACGGGTTGGATTGGGTAAAAGATGGGTTTGGGCTTGGTAAAAGATGGGTTGGGTTTATTTTTTTTTGGGTTTGTGTTTGTTAACAAAAGGGTCCGGTTTAGTTTTAGGATTAGTAACACAAGGACAAATTTTGTAATTCACCAATTCTTGAGGGACCAAAAATGCACTTTTCCAAAAATAAACCAAGGGTGATTCCTGCCATGTCCCAATAATCCAGGGACCATACATGAGATTTCCAACAATAAAATTTTCCCAGGGACCATTTTTGCAAATTCTGAAAGTGCAGGGACCAAACTTGTAAATTATTGAAACTTTTCACCAAAGGATTAAATATGACAACATATGATTTCAAAAAGACCTTTGGTGACTTTTCTTACAAAACAAATGCCTAGGGACTAAATTTGACAAGTTTTGAAAGTTGAGGGACTGAAACTGCCAATTATGCAAACTTTGTTCGTTTTTTATCTGATTTTAAACATTTTGCATCTGAAACATATAAAATACAATTTTGGGATATTTTCAGTATTTTGATGCATTTCTGAGTGTTTTTAAATGTTTTGCAGTTCAGCTTTGACCAAAAATGATGAGTATTTACACACTCATCAATCCCCCACACTAAACTATTGCTAGTCCCTAGCAATCTTTTATGAAAACTTAATGGATTTGAATCTCTTTACCAAAAGCCATTACTTCTGGAGTAGCCAAATGTTTCAGTTCAAGTAAGAACCTTGGTACAATGATAACCAAATGATTTTGAGCAAATCACCAGCTTTCAACGGATTTGATTTGTCTTTACCAGAAGCCGTTTGCTTCTGGACTAGCCAAATCTTAGATAAAATATCTTTGGTGAGTCGATTACCAATTATGGTTTTCCAACTGCCTTTACCACAAGCCATAAACTTGCGGGCTAGCCAACTCTTCACTAATTAAAGATATGGTGAGCTGAACACCATACAATTTTGGGCAAATTGCAAGCCGTCAACGGATTTGAGATATCTTTACCAAGAACCGTTTGCTCCTGGATTAGCCAATCCTTTTGTTTATTAGACATGGCGGACTGATAACCGTATGTTGAGTAAGTGCAAAACACTTACTCCAAAAAAAAAAAAAAAATTGGCCAAAAATGGGGGAATTGGGCGGTATAATTACATGATAAAATTCGTGAGAATTCCCCCCCACACTAGAAATGAATATTGCCGTCAATATTCAAAGTACCGGCGGTTATGCCGAAACATAGAACGTAAAAGGGAAATACAACGGCCATTATTTTGAATTTTTTTTTTTTTTTTATTTTTTTTTTTTGAAAAACTTATATACAACAGCGGGGGGCAACTCCCCCACACTAGGGTGGTAGAAAGTAGAAAGAAGTCAGAAATACGGGTGAAAACCCATATAGTGTGCTATTGTTTTTTATTCCCGAGTCGCTAGCTTGACTCGATCCCCGCATTCATTTGTTCATGGGGAAAGTTTGTAGATCCGGGACAACCACAGGCGGAATGTCCTCTCCAAAATAGTGATTTAATCAATGACCATTCACTTTAAAATTTGGACCATCGGGTTGAGATAACTCAATGGTTCCATAAGGAAATACTTTAGTGATGGTGAATGGTCCAGACCAGCGGGATTTTAGTTTTCCTGAGAAAATTTTTAATCTTGAATTGAAAAGAAGGACTCTATCACCGACGTTGAAAACGCGGTTCTTGATTTTGGAGTCATGAATCTTCTTTGTATTTTCTTTGTAGATCAAAGAGTTCTCGTATGCTTGATCACGGAGTTCATTTAATTCATTCATTTGAACTTTCCGTTGATCACCAGCTGTCTGAATATCGAAGTTGGCATGTTTCAAGGCCCAGTATGCTTTGTGCTCAAGCTCAATCGGTAGATGACACGCCTTTCCGTACACTAGCTTGTATGGAGTACATCCGATGGGTGTTTTATAAACTGTACGGAAGGCCCAGAGTGCGTCATCTAGCTTATCCGACCAAGAGGCACGGTTTTCGCCTACTGTCCTCTCCAGAATTCTTTTAATCCCACGGTTGGAAACTTCCACTTGCCCACTTGTTTGGGGTGATACGCAGTAGAGAGACGGTGAGTTACACCATACTTTTGCATGACTCTATCAAACTGGTCATTGCAGAAATGCGTACCACGATCACTGATTATAGCTCGTGGAGTTCCAAACCTAGCAAAAAGAGATTTTAAGAATTTCACAACAACTCGGGCATCGTTGGTAGGTAAAGCTTTCGCTTCAACCCATTTTGACAAATAGTCAACGGCCACAAGTATGTATTTGTTTCCTCGAGATGATGGAAATGGCGTTTTGCGGCATTTCATTCCTTTGTGAGATATTTCCGTGACGTTGAAAAGCGTCACAGGTTTTGACAAATTCGTGGGCATCCTTATAAATCGTGGGCCAATAAAATCCGGAATCAAACACCTTCTTGGCAGTGTAGTTGGGGCTATGATGTCCCCCAGTAGGTCCAGAATGGCAAGCCTTGAGAATGTCATTGGCTTCCTGACCATACACACATCGCCTGATGACTTAATCTGCGCAAATTTTGAATAAGTAGGGGTCGTCCCAGAAGTAATGTTTTACATCTTTAAAGAATTTGTTTTTGTAACGCCCCAACCAGACAAGGGTAAAGGAATCACAAGTAATGGTGTCATATCAAAGCAAAACATAAATAACCAAACAAAATCTTAACATAAATGCGAAAATAATTCAAGTCAAAATGACTTCAATACATAGGTCCCAGCGGAAGATAAACTTCAACAAAATATCTGAAATAAATAGTCTTAAATGGCATCATAAGAATCAAGCTAAAAATCTCTAAGGTAAGTCCACTCATGCACTCATCCCAAAGCAAAACCCAGCTTCCAATGCTTAGATACCTGCCGCGGAAGAAAAGAAAATGCGGCTGAGCTTCAAAAGCCCAGTGAACAGATATGGAAGCAAAAGCGAAATACTAAACGATATCGAATATGAAATAAAGCGAATGAGCGATAGCAAAATCATAATCATTTTCAAAGTATAAATCAATATTTCAAATAAAGTTTATAGTTAACTACCACGAGCCCAGAAACAAATATCAGATCATAATCATATTCTCATAAGGCAAAATTTTGAAGGGGAGACCTACCAGAGTTATGAAGGACGTGCATGCACGCAGCATCAATCATCAGATAACATATAACAGATAACAAATAACAGATAACAGATCTAGGATGCATCCATACGCCCCTTCCTACATATACAAAATATGCTTCACCATCCAGAGACGTGGCAGAACATCACTCTACTGCCCTAGAGTCATATCAAAAGTGCATCACTGATACGGACATGGAACCCCCATGACTAGTGAAATATTTGGCTCGGGTGTCAAACTATCTTAGGTCAAATCAGAATGTCATAACTGACACAGATCATATTTTATCAGAAAGTTATTCATATTTCCAAAATCAGAGTTTTCATATCATATAGTTCAAAATCAGATGTTTCATAATTCAGAAATCAGAGTTTAGATAAGCAACAGCTCAAACAAATCAGAATGGGGTTCATAGCAAAGGCTTAGGAAACCCTAATAGAAAAGCTAACGAAAGAAAACTTTAAAAGGAACCTTTACTGAAAAGGTCAGAATATATGTACCTTATTCCAAAGCAAATGATCGAAAAGCATAAATACGGAAGACAAAGGATTACTCCTTCTTCACAGAACCTATACACATTAACGGTCGTCCATGTTATTTATGATTCCAAAATCGTCGAAATGATCTTTTAATATTTGGTGTTATACTTAGTGTATTCAGTGCTCTTCATACTTTAGGGTTTTATGATTAAATGAGACTTAAATGTTTTATAATTAATATTGTAGATTAGGGTTCATTATGTCATTTATTAAAGTTTAGGGTTAAAAGTGAAAATAGTTTATATGTCATAACTCACACATGAAATAACGAATTACCATACTTAGCTCAAACCCTAATCGATTCTCATTTATGTTCTAGGGTTTTCTCCTTCTTTAATATCTCATTAATATGCATTTATTTTACATGTTACGTCTTTTAATGACTCGCTACTTAACCTAACGCGTAATGAAAACAACCTTTCCTTTTATGTTTCATCATGCACATTTATGATTTTATGTGACATACAAGTTACTCATTACTCGGATTAATTACACGTTTACACATCTTTACAAGTTCACTTTAGTTATAATAACGCACGCATATGAGACAAGGTTCACAAACCATTAGGGTTTCGGCATACCTTATTCGGTTCACATATTAAACTAGGGTTTATGTTTACAAGACCTTTACTCGTTTAATACATGTTCAAAGCTTTTATATATGGTTCGGTTCAAACTAGGGTTTCTGCTACAATACTTTACGCAAGTCCTAACTCATCTAAACACTTCACATATTCAAGTTATTAAGTTTTACATAGGCCGAATTGATTACAAATGGTTCGGTTCTAATACATATGGTTCGGCCCTATATATTTAGACTTAACCATGATTCGATTCAATAATACTTATTACGTTACATGTTCCTTAATATTTATCAAGTTTAATTCATTATGGTTTGCCTTGGTTTGGTTCACACGTCTCGGCCAACAAAAAGAAACAAGAAACTCGACTAAACGAAACATAACACAACATATTAACGTAAGGTACATCAAAGGAAGACGAGAACATGTTATACCTTGACTTGGTTGAAGCAAAAACTCGACACCAATGGGTTCTAAGGTTCGGCCGAATAGGAGCAAAGAAAAGAAAAGAGGCAAAGACTAAACTAGGGTTTCACTTTTGAGCTTTTGAGTTATATTTATAGTTGTAGCATTTAGTTTAGGGTTTTAGGAGAGGGGTTGGGTTCGGCCTAGTCCAACCGAGCACACAAGCTCACGCCCATGTGGGCTTCGGCTCTTGAGTCCATCCGAACCAAAACAAACGCCCCTTGGGCTTCTTCCTTGGGCTCTCGGCTTGGCGCAAGACAAAACAAAAGAAACGAGCCCATCCAACAAACGAACGGCCCAACATATTAGCGAAACGTTAAACTCCTTCGTCGTACCAAAGTCGATCACGTAATATATTCGTTAAGTTTTTATTATTCGTATATTAGTTTTTAAATTTCGTTAAATGATTATAAACGTGTTTTACGTATTTTATACTTTTTGATTCCAAGGGTATTTTCGTCTTTATCTATGTTTTAGGTTTTCAGGTTTTACAATTCTTCCCCTCTAAAAAAAAATTTTCGTCCTCGAAAATTGAAATGAAACGAAACGAAAACGAGATGAGAACATACCAAATTATTCAAAGAAATGAGGATAACTAGCTCGCATCGACTCTTCGGTTCCCCAAGTAGCCTCACGCTCCGGGTGATTTTTCCAAAGAATCTTAACGAACGGAATGACTTTATTTCTCATGACTCTTTCTTGTCTTTCTAAAATAGCTTCCGGTTCTTCAGATAAAGACATATCGGATTGAATTTGATCAAACGGATAAGAAGCAACGTGTAACGGATGATAATTGTATCCCCTTAGGAGAGATACATGGAAAACATCATGAACATGCGATAACTGAGGCGGAAGTGCTAAACGATACGAAACTTCTCCTATACGCTCCAGAATTTCAAACGGACCGATGAATCGAGGACTGAGCTTGCCCTTGATTCCAAAACGTTTCACACCTCTAAACGGCGAGACTTTCAAAAATACACGATCTCCAACCCGAAATTCTAAATCACGACGATGCTTGTCGGCATAACTTTTCTGACGAGACCTAGCCTCTTTCAACCTTTCTCTAGCAACAGCTACTTTCTCATTAGTGATCTCAATCATTTCCGGTCCTTCAATTAAGCATTCACCTACTTCATCCCAACAAATAGGTGCTCTACATTTTCTTCCATACAGAAGTTCAAACGGTGCTGCCTTAATGCTAGCATGCCAACTGTTGTTGTATGCAAACTCTACTAAACACAAATATTCATCCCAGCTACCAGTCCATTCCAGAGCACAAGCCCTTAGCATGTCCTCTAAGGTCTGAATAGTCCTCTCTGACTGACCATCTGTTTGAGGATGAAATGCCAACTGAAATTAAGTCGAGTACCCCATGCTTTTTGCAAACCTTTCCAAAAACGAGAAGTAAAACGCGGATCCCTATCGGACACAATAGATGCCGAAGTACCATGAAGTCTAACGATCTCTTGCTGAAAAATCTCCGCCAATCTACCAATACCATAATCTTTTCTGATTGGTAAGAAATGAGCAGATTTGGTTAGTCGATCAACAACTACCCAAATCGCATCATGCTTCTTCTTGGTAAGAGGTAGTCCAGTCACAAAATCCATAGATATCTTATCCCACTTCCATGTCGGAATATCCAATGGTTGTAACAGTCCACTAGCTCTTTGATGTTCAATCTTAACCTGCTGACAAACCATACACTTCGACACAAACGTCGCCACATCTTGCTTCATGCCATTCCACCAGAAGTACTGTTTCAAATCCCTATACATCTTGGTAGATCCAGGATGGATAGTGAAAGGAGAACTATGTGCTTCAGTCATAACTTTCTCACGAAGTACTTGATTATTGGGAACACAAAGCCTATCTTCATACCATACGATTCCGTCATTATCAACCTTAAACTCCGTCTGCTTACCTTCTTCAACATTTTGCGCCACGGCCCACAGCTCGCCGTCATCTTTCTGAGCTTTTTTAATTTGCAGTATAAAGTTCGACTCCACCTTCATACTAGCCCAGTATCCATCAAAACCTCGTACACACAACTCAACGTCCAAACGTTCTAAGTCACGAATAATCCTAGGTTCAATCTCAATACTTGCAAGAATACCTGATTTCCGGCTAAGTGCGTCAGCAACTACATTAGCCTTACCCGGATGGTACTGAATGTTGGTGTCATAATCCTTAAGAAGTTCTAACCATCTTCTTTGTCTCATGTTGAGTTCTTTTTGAGTGAAAATATACTTGAGACTCTTATGATCGGTGAAAATGTCACACGTCTCTCCATACAAGTAATGTCTCCAGATCTTCAACGCGAACACCACACCAGCTAACTCGAGGTCATGAGTTGGGTAATTCTCCTCATACGGTTTCAGTTGCCTTGATGCGTAAGCTATCACTTTTCCATGTTGCATCAAAACACAGCCTAATCCTTTCTTAGATGCGTCGCTATAAATTTGAAATCCTCCAGAACCGGATGGAAGAGTCAAAATGGGAGCGGACACCAATCTCCGTTTCAACTCCTCAAAACTCTTTTCTCGTTCATCCGTCCATACGAACCTTTCACCTTTTCTCATCAGTTGGGTTAGGGGCAAAGCTAAGCGAGAGAAACCTTCTACAAAACGTCGGTAGTAACCAGCAAGTCCTAGAAAACTCCTAACCTCAGTCACTGTCGTAGGTCTTGGCCATTTATTGATAGCCTCAACCTTAGACGGATCCATGGTGATACCATCAGCAGATACGATATGACCAAGGAACGCGACTTGTCTTAGCCAAAATTCACACTTCGAAAATTTGGCGTACAACTTCTTCTTCCTCAAAATTTCCAAAACTATCCGGAGATGTTCTTCATGCTCTTCTTCAGACTTAGAGTAAACTAAAATGTCATCGATGAAAACGATAACGAACTTGTCGAGGAACTCATGGAAAACACGATTCATTAGGTCCATAAACACCGGAGGCGCATTTGTCAAACCGAAAGGCATAACGAGAAACTCATAATGACCATATCTGGTACGAAACGCGGTCTTAGGAACATCTTGCTCCCTCACACGTAGCTGATGATAACCAGATCTCAGATCAATCTTAGAAAAGAACTTAGCTCCTTGCAGTTGATCAAACAAATCATCTATACGCGGAAGAGGATAACGGTTTCGAATAGTAATACGGTTGAGTTCACGATAGTCGATACATAGACGCATACTTCCATCCTTCTTCTTCACAAACAAGACAGGTGCACCCCATGGAGAAAAACTAGGTCGAATGAATCCATTATCTATAATCTCTTGCAGTTGTTCCTTCAACTCCTTCAGTCCTACAAGTGCCATACGATACGGAGCTTTCGAAATCGGTTTAGCACCAGGAATTAACTCAATGCTAAACTCAACTTCTCTAGCTGGAGGAAGACCAGGAAGTTCATCGGGAAAAACGTCGGTGAATTCACAAACAACAGAAAGATTTTCAATTTTAGGACTCTCCAAAGATGTGTCCTTAACAGACGCCAGGAAACCTTGACACCCATGAGCAATCATGGTTCGTGCCTTCATAGCAGAAATGAACTTAACAGATTTGAGAGGTTGAGAACCGTAATAAACAAATTCAGGATGTTTTACGTCTCCAAAGATCACAGTTCTAGCATAGCAGTCAATGGAAGCTCTATGATAAGCCAACCAATCCATGCCTAGAATGATATCAAAGTCGACCATATCGAGAGGATACAGATTTGCAGAGCGAATACGATCATCAAAACGAAGAGGACACTTAACGTATTTATGATCAATGATCATGTGGTTTTTCATAGGCGTAGATATCGATAAGTGATTTGTTAGTAGTTTGGGCTTCATATTAAGTTTCTTAGCACATGTGACAGATATAATGGAGTGTGTGGCACCGGTGTCAAATAAAACGAAGATAGAATAATCGTCAATGAAAAGAGTTCCCGTAATGGTACCTGAAGTGTGCTCTGCCTGATTCCTAGTAGTAGCATAAACACGTCCAGTAGTAGGTGGCGGCTTGGTGTAGTTTCCAGGAATCGCCGGGTTCCTCTTAGGGCAATCCTTGATTTTTTGAGTAGTGGAACCACAAGAGAAACATCCACCAGTGGCCTTGAAACACGGTCCCGGATGAGCCTTTCCACAAGTAGTACAGATAGGTGGGGGAGGCAAAACTTCAGCTGTCCTTTGCTGACCAGAAGATCCTGAAGCACGACCCTGATTTGATCCTCGAGCCGACTGATCCTTGTTGTAACGCTGGTTATTGTTACCTTGATTCTGACGATCATTTCCATTCTTACCAGCAGCTCTGCTATCCTGATTCCTCGCCTCAGGGCGCCTAGAGTCCACATTCCTTCCTGACTGACCCCTTTGATCATAACCCTTATCCACTTGTCCCTTCGAATCATAACTCCTGCCAGAATTTCCCTTATAATCATTACTTTGAGTCCTACCTTGAATCCGATCACCATAGCGATTACGCTTGTTGTAACCCGAACCCTCATGAAAGATCTCAATGTTACGAGCTGCGTCATTGCAGGCCGACACATCCTCATATTCCGTGTTAAGCAGTCGATCCAACACCCACTTCTTCAATCCCCACTTGAAGTGCTTAGCTTGGCGTCTACCATCTCCAGCAATCGTTCCCACAAAGCTTACCAGTCTCATAAACCTACTCATGTACTCATTGGAGTTCTCATGATCAAACTGGTAGATTCCCTGATAATCCCTCTCATACCTTTGCTGTTCAGCATCAGGGAAGTAACGGTTATAGAAGATAGTCCGAAACTCAGTCCAAGTACAAGTAACAGCAAAAGCATCTCCTCCTCGTGCTTGTTTCAGCGCCTTCCACCAATTCAAAGCATCACCTTCCAACTTAAACGCAGCCAAACGAGTCTTAAACTTGTCTCCACAACCCAATACTTCAAACAGCTTCTCAATATGAGTGATCCAGTCCTCGGCCTCAGTGGGAGTGGCAACAGTGCTAAAAGAAAGAGGCTTGAGCTTACCGAAACGCTCGAGCCAAGTGTGAATGCCGGTGGGTTGATTTCCTCCACCACTACCCGAAGCACCATTCTGATTACGAATGTTGTTGATCACCTGCTCCATCATCTCAGGTGTAGTAAGACCAGGGAAAAGAGTGTTGAGAGCATTAGCAACCGCAGCATCAATGTTAGTAGCATCATCGTCTCCATCCGCGCTACCGGTAGTACGAGTTCGAACCATCTGAACGATATTCAAACGATTAGCAAAATGAACAAAGGTGAGATACGAAATGGAAGTTCGTAGAAGGAAACCTAAAGTCTACCCAATCCTCACAGGTCAAAGCCTAAGCTCTAAGGGAAAACCTAGGGTTCTTATGTTCACAGGTCCTGACTACAAGTCGTAAACCTGGGCTCTGATGCCATAAATTGTAACGCCCCGACCCGACAAGGGTAAAGGAATCACAAGTAATGGTGTCATATCAAAGCAAAACATAAATAACCAAACAAAATCTTAACATAAATGCGGAAATAATTCAAGTCAAAATGACATCAATACATAGGTCCCAGCGGAAGATAAACTTCAACAAAATATCTGAAATAAATAGTCTTAAATGGCATCATAAGAATCAAGCTAAAAATCTCTAAGCTAAGTCCACTCATGCACTCATCCCAAAGCAAAAACCCAGCTTCCAATGCTTAGATACCTGCCGCGGAAGAAAAGAAAATGCGGCTGAGCTTCAAAAGCCCAGTGAATAGATATGGAAGCAAAAGCGAAATACTAAACGATATCGAATATGAAATAAAGCGAATGAGCGATAGCAAAATCATAATCATTTTCAAAGTATAAATCAATATTTCAAATAAAGTTTATAGTTAACTACCACGAGTCCAGAAACAAATATCAGATCATAATCATATTCTCATAAGGCAACATTTTGTAGGGGAGACCTACCAGAGTTATGAAGGACGTGCATGCACGCAGCATCAATCATCAGATAACATATAACAGATAACAAATAACAGATAACAGATCTAGGATGCATCCATACGCCCCTTCCTACATATACAAAATATGCTTCACCATCCAGAGACGTGGCAGAACATCACTCTACTGCCCTAGAGTCATATCAGAAGTGCATCACTGATACGGACATGGAACCCCCATGACTAGTGAAATATTTGGCTCGGGTGTCAAACTATCTTAGGTCAAATCAGAATGTCATAACTGACACAGATCATATTTTATCAGAAAGTTATTCATATTTCCAAAATCAGAGTTTTCATATCATATAGTTCAAAATCAGATGTTTCATAATTCAGAAATCAGAGTTCAGATAAGCAACAGCTCAAACAAATCAGAATGGGGTTCATAGCAAAGGCTTAGGAAACCCTAATAGAAAAGATAACGAAAGAAAACTTTAAAAGGAACCTTTACTGAAAAGGTCAGAATATCTGTACCTTATTCCAAAGCAAATGATCGAAAAGCAGAAATACGGAAGACAAAGGATTACTCCTTCTTCACAGAACCTATACACATTAACGGTCGTCCAAGTTATTTATGATTCCAAAATCGTCGAAATGATCTTTTAATATTTGGTGTTATACTTAGTGTATTCAGTGCTCTTCATACTTTAGGGTTTTATGATTAAATGAGACTTAAATGTTTTATAATTAATATTGTAGATTAGGGTTCATTATGTCATTTATTAAAGTTTAGGGTTAAAAGTGAAAATAGTTTATATGTCATAACTCACACATGAAATGACGAATTACCATACTTAGCTCAAACCCTAATCGATTCTCATTTATGTTCTAGGGTTTTCTCCTTCTTTAATATCTCATTAATATGCATTTATTTTACATGTTACATCTTTTAATGACTCGCTACTTAACCTAACGCGTAATGAAAACAACCTTTCCTTTTATGTTTCATCATGCACGTTTATGATTTTATGTGACATACAAGTTACTCATTACTCGGATTAATTACACGTTTACACATCTTTACAAGTTCACTTTAGTTATAATAACGCACGCATATGAGACGAGGTTCACAAACCATTAGGGTTTCGGCATACCTTATTCGGTTCACATATTAAACTAGGGTTTATGTTTACAAGACCTTTACTCGTTTAATACATGTTCAAAGCTTTTATATATGGTTCGGTTCAAACTAGGGTTTCTGCTACAATACTTTACGCAAGTCCTAACTCATCTAAACACTTCACATATTCAAGTTATTAAGTTTTACATAGGCCGAATTGATTACAAATGGTTCGGTTCTAATACATATGGTTCGGCCCTATATATTTAGACTTAACCATGATTCGATTCAATAATACTTATTACGTTACATGTTCCTTAATATTTATCAAGTTTAATTCATTAGGGTTTGCCTTGGTTTGGTTCACACGTCTCGGCCAACAAAAAGAAACAAGAAACTCGACTAAACGAAACATAACACAACATATTAACGTAAGGTACATCAAAGGAAGACGAGAACATGTTATACCTTGACTTGGTTGAAGCAAAAACTCGACACCAATGGGTGCTAAGGTTCGACCGAATAGGAGCAAAGAAAAGAAAAGAGGCAAAGACTAAACTAGGGTTTCACTTTTGAGATTTTGAGTTATATTTATTGTTGTAGCATTTAGTTTAGGGTTTTAGGAGAGGGGTTGGGTTCGGCCTAGTCCAACCGAGCACACAAGCTCACGCCCATGTGGGCTTCGGCTCTTGAGTCCATCCGAACCAAAACAAACGCCCCTTGGGATTCTTCCTTGGGCTCTCGGCTTGGCGCAAGACAAAACAAAAGAAACGAGCCCATCCAACAAACGAACGGCCCAACATATTAGCGAAACGTTAAACTCCTTCTTCGTACCAAAGTCGATCACGTAATATATTCGTTAAGTTTTTATTATTCGTATATTAGTTTTTAAATTTCGTTAAATGATTATAAACATGTTTTACGTATTTTATACTTTTTGATTCCAAGGGTATTTTCGTCTTTATCTATGTTTTAGGTTTTCAGGTTTTACAGTTTTTCTGTTGGGACGACATCCCTTTCACTACAAAGTTACCCGCATGGTAATTTGCAAAGTCAGCAAACCATTGGGTAGAAGAGTCTCCACGAAAAGAAACCACATTGAGTGTTTCGAGAGGAAATGTTTCGTTTATTTTCTTTTTCTCGAACACATCCTGGTGAGGGTTTTCTAGACGGGACAGATGATCAGCCGCCAGGTTCTCAGCTCCTTTTTTATCACGTATAATGATATCAAATTCTTGCAGGAGGAGAACCCAATGGAGCAATCTCGGCTTTGCATCTTGTTTTGCAAAGAGATATTTGAGAGCCGAGTGATCCGTATACACCACGCATTTGGTCAAGATTAGGTATGGTCGAAACTTCTCAAACGCATACACCACAGCTAATAATTCTTTTTCTGTAGTGGTGTAATGGGTTTGAACTTCAGTCATAGTCTTACTCGCGTAGTGGATAGGCTGAAAATGCTTGGTTTTACGTTGCCCCAGGACTGCACCGATAGCAAAATCACTTGCATCGCACATGAGTTCAAAGGGTAAATCCCAGTCGGGGGCAACGAGAATGGGTGCTTCTGTAAGCTTTTTCTTTAATGTTTCAAAAGCTTTGATGCACTCAGGTGAGAAGATAAAAGGAGCATCCTTCTCGAGGAGATGAGTCATAGGCCGAGCGATTTTAGAAAAATCTTGTATGAATCTGCGATAAAACCCGGCATGACCTAAAAAACTCCTAATACCTTTGACGGTAGTAGGATGAGGCAATTTGGCAATAACATCGACTTTTTCTCTATCGACCTCGATTCCATTTTTTGAAATCTTATGGCCAAGGACTATGCCTTCTTTGACCATAAAGTGGCTCTTCTCCCAATTTAGACAAAGATTGGTGTCTTCACACCGTTTTAGCATTTTTTCTAAATGGGAGAGACATGTTTGAAATGAGTCCCCAATGACCGAGAAGTCATCCATAAACACCTCCATTGTTTCCCCGATCATGTCGTGGAAAATTGCCATCATACATCGTTGGAACGTGCCAGGAGCATTTCATAGGCCAAAAGGCATACGTCTGTAGGCAAAAGTTCTGTATGGGCAGGTGAATGTGGTCTTTTCTTGATCTTGTGGATCAATAGGGATATGAAAATAACCCGAGAAACCATCTAGGAAACAATAGTATTCGTTCCCTGCTAATCTCTCAAGCATTTGGTCCATGAAGGGTAGAGGAAAATGGTCTTTACGGGTGGCGTCATTTAACTTGCGATAGTCAATACACACACGCCATCCCGTAACCAATCGAGTTGGAATTAACTCGTTTTCTTCATTTGTGACAACAGTTATGCCACCCTTTTTAGGAACACAGTGAATTGGGCTAACCCAAGGACTATCAGAGATCGGGTAAATTAAACCGGCATCAAGAAGTTTGATAACCTCCTGTTTGATAACCTCATGGATTTTTGGATTTACTCGTCTTTGTTGTTGAACTGCTGGTTTGAAGTCATCCTCCATCAAGATTTTGTGAGTACAAAACTCAGGGTTGATACCCTTAATGTCGGAGAGTTTCCAAGCAATTGCTTGCTTGTGTGACTTCAAGACCTTTATGAGAGCAGTCTTTTCATCTTTACTCAAATCTCGAGCAATAATGACGGGTAATTTATCATCACCCTCAAGAAATGCATACTCGAGATGAGGTGGTAAGTCCTTAAGTTCAACCTCAGGAAATTCTTCAGTTTTCTCAACTGACTTGACTTCCTTGTTATGAAGCTCATCGGGAGGGAGTGGAGGAGAAGTGTCCTGATTTAACAACTTCTCAAGAAGAAGAATATCTCCCTCCATGTCAATTGGAGCGTGATCAATTTCCCATGAAACTGAATCACTAGACAAGTATGCTTCAATCTCTTCCAAGATGAAGTCACTTCCCTCAAACGGAGTGAGAGAAGGAGTAGAATTGGCAATGATGGGTTGAGATGAATGAGTGAGATTATCACTCGAAAAATTATGAACATAACCGAGAACTTCTTGAGAGTACTCTTCAGAAGCAACATCAATGATATCTATTCGGTTAACCGACTCAGAATCATAGTTTGCGGAGTACCTCGAAGTTTGATCAAGGTTAAAAGTGACAGCTTCATTACCCACACGTAATGTGATTTCTTGCTCAAATACATCAATGAGAGCACGACCCGTTCTCAGGAATCCTCGTCCAACAATGAGGGGAACCCGATGATCGGCATCGAAGTCAACAACCACAAAGTCAGCTGGAAAATGGAACTTTCCTACTTTCACGAATACATCCTCGGCGATGCCAATAGGACGCGATATAGAACGATCTACAAGCTCAAGAGTCATGCAGGTAGGAATAAGTTCTGGAAGAGAAAGTTTCTTCCATACTGAATAAGGCATCAGATTGATGCTTGCACCAAGATCGGCGAGGGCAAAGCATTCAATCATTCCTGGAAAAACACAAGGTAGAAGAAATTTTCCAGGATCTCCAAGCTTCTCGGGAAGCTTCTTTAACAGAACTGCTGAGCAGTTCTCGTTCAGAGGAGTTTTAGCCATTTCAAACAGTTTTTCCTTGTTGCTTAACATGTGTTTGAGAGTTGATGCAAACTTGGGCATCAGCATGATAGCATCCGCAAAGCTTATGTCAAAATGTAGTTCTTGGAAAATTTGAAAAAATTTGTCCATTTGATGACTGGCTTTTTCGCGGAGCTTTTGCTCATTTAAACGTGATGGGTAAGGAATAGAAGTTTTGGATTTGGAGTTTTCAACGGGAGCCACAGGAGGTTCAAAAACAACTCCTGGTTTGGATTTGGGTTTCGGGACAACTTGAGGATGGACATGTGCTGTACTTTGTGAGCTAGTGGGTTGCACTTGGTCCTTTGTCGCCTCAGGTTCACTTTCCACTACCTTCGGGAGAGAAGAAGAAGAGGTAGAAGGAATAGCGGGTCCATCATATGAAGCACCACTTCTGGTTGTGATCGCCTTTGCATCGCCCCTCGGATTAGCGATCATGTTGCTAGGTAAATTACCTGAGCCCGAGGGTCGGTCATTTAAAGACTTCTTAATGTCAGAAATCTGGCTAACCAACAACCTATTCATTTCCTCTTGGGATTTCATGAATTGCTTCAACAACTCATCAGATGATGGTCCAGTTGGAACAATGGATTGATTTTGTGTAGGAAAATTCTGGCCTCTATTGTTTGGATTAGGGCCTTGATTTTGGAAATTTCCTTGATTATTGCCATGAAAATACCCTGGGTTGAAATTTCCTTGACCTTGGTTTCTATTAAAATTTCCTTGGTTTTGGAAATTTTGACTTTGATTTTGAAAACCGTTATTTTGACTAAAATTACCTTGGTTTTGAAATCCTTGGTTCGTTCTATTCTGATTTTGATTACGGTTTTGGTTGAAACCGGGTGGTCCAGGGTAGTGGTTAGGACGGTGGTTCGGGTCCATAGGAGCACGGTATTGGTTGCCTCCTGAACTGGAAATCCCACCCACAGCGTTTGCTTCAAAAGGGTTACCATCGGTGGTCATACAATTGTAATAGGCATGGGGGCCACCGCAAGTAACACATACTTCCAATTTCTTAACTTCAGCAGGAGGTGAAGTTTGTGGAAAAGAAACTTTCTTTTGGTTAGAGAGAACCAAAGCTTGAATTGCTTCCGTGAGTTTGTCAATCTTAGCATCGGTGCTAGGTTGACTCACGGACGATGAAGTAGAAGGACCAACACTGACTTGGGAAACAACCGGTTTGCTTCGTGCAGTGCGGACTTTAGACTTGTTTTCAATGATCGCTAAAGCTTCTTTGACAGTTTTGCTCAAGAAATTTCCTCCAGCGGAGGAATTGAGAGAATCTTGATCAGATTGACTCACTCCATTATAGAAAGTATCGAGTTGAATCAACTCGGAGAAACCATGGTGAGGACATTTGCGGAGCAACTCCTTAAAACGATCCCACGATTCACTGAAGGATTCATCAAACTTTTGTGTGAACTTGATGATTTCGTTTTTAAGACTCGTGGTTTTAGAAGGTGGATAGAACTCGTTCACAAATTTCTTCACCAGGTCTTCCCATGTTTCGATCGATTGAGGGGGTTGTTTTTCAAGCCAAATCCGGGCTTGTCCCTCGAGGGAAAATGGGAAGAGAAGAAGTTTGACAGCATCGGTCGGGACATTCTTGTATTTGATGGTAGATGCAATCTTGTTAAACCATCGAATATGAGCATGAGGATCATCCCTCTCAAATCCATAGAATTGACTTGAGGTTACAAGATTTAGTAACCCGGTTTTGAGTTCAAAATTTTCAGCCACAATGGCTGGGATAACAATAGCATCTCCATACCCATCGATGGGTGCCTGGAGAAGTTCGCACATAGGACGTTCCTCCGCCATGATAACGGAAGTAGTGCGAGCAGTCCGGATCTCAGATCCGACTGATGGGGCAGAACGTCTACGGATACGCTTTCTTGGAATTCTGACAAGCTCACGAAATGGGATCACAGATCTAGAAGAGCGAGTGCGCATACACTAGAGTTGACTCTAAGAAATCTCAGAGTCAAGGGAATTATGAAAATGGGGAAAGAAGAATCTTTTTGGGTTTTATGGTTTTGAAAAGTAGATATAACAACAAATCCAATTAAAACAATATCGAGGCAAAACGACAGTGAACTTAAACCAATAATCACAAGATGAATGGCTTCTTTGAAAAAGGTACACCACTCACAAGGACACAAAGGCAAGTTTTAATCTTTGGTTCGGGAACTTATTATGGTCGTACCCCCAGTTAGGTAGTACTCTGTCTTGGTTCTCGATGGTAATTTTTATGTTGTTATTATTAAACAAAGAAAACGACAAATCTTTTTGTATTTTTATCTTTTATATATATAGAAACAAAAGAAAAATATTTTTGTGTTTTATACGTCTTGAGATGTTTTTGGGTTTTTGGATTTTTTATAAGAAAATATAAATATATATAGATGGTATGAACAAGGAGTGAATATTCAAATCACTAATCTGCTAAACGTAAGATTATTAGCACAGCTCCCCGGCAGCGGCGCCAAAATTTGATCGGCTCCCAAACGGTCAGGTTTATTACACGAGTCAACGACTTGTGAATGGTCAACCGTAATAAAAGCCAGACAGCTTGAGAACGCAATGCAATTATATCCAGGAGAGTTTAATGTTTCCCCAGGTCGTTAAGTCCCAACGAGCTGTGCGATTAAAGCTACACGTCTAGTGATCGGGTGATATTGAACGGGAAAAGGTTTGGATTTTGAATAATTATACCTAAAGAAAAAGTTTGTAACTTACAGGGGCTTAAATGAAAATTAAAGAAAATTAAAAAGCTAAATTATATTAAATAAACGCTATCACTATTTTTAAAATTCGATTATCTTGATTTTTTGAATTAAAAACTAATTTTAAACTTTTAAAACTAAATTAAAATACTAAAAATTTTGAAAATAAAGAGGAAAATTGTGAAACTATTTTTCAAAAATCTAAGATAACTAAAGAGAATTTTCAAAACTAATTTTGTATTTTTCTGATTATTTTTCTATTTTCTATGAGTTAAAAACTATTTAAAACTAATTAAATTGCTAAAAATTACGAATTAAACTAGGAAAAATCTAGAAAAATTATTTTTTTGCTTTTTATATTTATCTTAATCTATGAAAATTGAAAACTTATTTTTTTGAAGCTTTTCTGATTTAATTGTATTAAAATCTAATTAAAAAGTTCTAAAAACTGTTTTAAATAAGGAAAAATAGCAAACAGTGATGAAAAATTATGAAAAATTCAGGAAAATTCTAAAATTATATTCTAAACCTATGAAAATTAAGAAAACCTATGCTAGTGTGCAATAATTTGGTTCTGTAATGAAAAGTGCTTATAAATAAGCACTTGTAATAAGCTAAATGTACCAAATGAGCACCAAATTATCACAGAAGCTAGAGTATGTAAGATCTACTTAATACTAACCTATTTCAACTAGTCTAAACCTCTGAAAAGCAAACTACAATGATTTGGTAATTTAAAAGCTTAAGTGCCAAAACAGTTTCCTCCTAACTTCTAGCTTAAGCACAAGCTTATTGAAAAAGCTTATGTGAAAAACAGAACTGAGGATCTCAAGACCACCAGCTGAACTATCTCAGGACCAAGTTTCAGCCACTAAAAAGCTAATATGAAGCTTGTGCAAAGCTTGCAAGGGGCCTGTTTCACACTCAGTGTATGCAGAGTGTGAACAGGGCATAAGGGGGTTTACTGGACAACTGATTAAGTGCTTAAGATTGTTCCCAAAAATTTGACAAAAATCAGATTTAGAAACTACACCAGCTCAACTTGTTAAATCCAAAATACCAAAAGCTCTTAACCAAGGATTAACAAATGATAAATCCACAAAGTTTGATAAAAAACAGACTTAAGCAATTTTTGACTTTTTGAAAATCCTATTAGTTTGACTTTAATGAACTTGTGAGCTTATGTAATGGAATGTAAATGATTTATAATGACAAAATGATCCTACAATAAGCTAGCTTAACCACTTCTAAACCTATATGCAAGTTTAGACTAACTCATGTTGACTGATTAGAACATTAGATCAGTTAAGTCCAAATTTTGACTTTAAGAGATTGTACATGCAAACTAAAGACTAAAATTGATGCAAATAACCTATAAAAGACTATTTCTACTAACCTTTATCACTGAACTAACCTCAAACTCAGTTTGATCTTATGATCCAAACACTAATTAATAAGCTGTTTATAGTACTTGATCTATATAAATCCTAACTATAGATCAAAGCAATAATCTAACTAAGTTCTAATACTCAATTAACAACTAACAATGATCTACTAATGCACAAATAGCTACAGCAATAATGGAACAACAAATTTAGCTCAACAGTTTTAAGTAAATGGAATGAGATTGAACTCACTTTTGATCCAGCTTATAGAGCAACTCATACAATACCCAATCTACACTAAACTACTCAAATTCAACCCATTCCAGCACTGCATCAACCCAATTCCATAACTAAGTCCATGTTGAGCTTTTCAGTTGACTTTTGTTGACCAAATACCAAATTTGCTTGAATCTGTTTGATAAGCTTATTCAAAGCTATCAACAGCTTGAATAAGCTTATATAAGTTAATATAAAGCTATTTGAAGCTTGATGCTTAGCAATGTTAAAACAGATTTGATTATAGAAAATGGAAAAACAGAAAACTTAACCAAACTTTGAATTAGAACTTGAAACGAATTAAAACTGATACAAAAGCTTAGTTTTAGTACAAATGAAGGTTAAAATTACACTTTAGAACTTACTTAAGACATAAGGATTACAAAACGACATATATGAAAAATAAAACTAAAAACTACTCAACTTCTCTGCCTTCTCTTCCTCTATTTATTCAACAAAAGTGCTCCCACGTGTCTTCTGAGCATTTCCCACTTTTTTTTAGAACCAGTGGATTATTAGAGCTCATATTAGCCATTGATGAGTTTTTGGCGGGAAAACTATTTTTGTCAGTTGGTACTGATGACTTGTAACAGGGGAAGGAGCATTTAATGCATTTGGCTTGGGGTGTTTGGAGGGTAGGAATAAGGTGGGTGTGATGATGATGGAGTGTGGGAAGAGTTGCAGGCGTAGGTGATGATGAGGGAAGAGGGAAACCCGTGAGCGGAGCGGTTTTATTTTAAACGTGGGTTTGGATTGGACCGGGTAGGGGGTAAACGGGTTGGATTGGGTAAAAGATGGGTTTGGGCTTGGTAAAAGATGGGTTGGGTTTTTCTTTTTTTGGGTTTGTGTTTGTTAACAAAAGGGTCCGGTTTGGTTTTAGGATTAGTAATACAAGGACAAATTTTGTAATTCACCAATTCTTGAGGGACCAAAAATGCACTTTTCCAAAAATAAACCAAGGGTGATTCCTGCCATGTCCCAATAATCCAGGGACCATACATGAGATTTCCAACAATAAAATTTTCCCAGGGACCATTTTTGCGAATTCTGAAAGTGCAGGGACCAAACTTGTAAATTATTGAAACTTTTCACCAAAGGATTAAATATGACAACATATGATTTCAAAAAGACCTTTGGTGACTTTTCTTACAAAACAAATGCCTAGGGACTAAATTTGACAAGTTTTGATAGTTGAGGGACTGAAACTGCCAATTATGCAAACTTTGTTCGTTTTTCATCTGATTTTAAACATTTTGCATCTGAAACATATAAAATACAATTTTGGGATATTTTTAGTATTTTGATGCATTTCTGAGTGTTTTTAAATGTTTTGCAGTTCAGCTTTGACCAAAAATGATGAGTATTTACACACTCATCAGTTTCCTTCTTGTCATATTAAATCCCTCTTGTTTCATTCTTTTTGTTTTGTATCATCAAATCTATAAAAGACATACAAGTTTGGGAAATTCTACTTCTTCATCAAGTTCGTTATATTTGGTTTTCTTCACAAGTGATCATTACATAAAGCCTACAGATTTTGAAGAATCAAGAAGATGGTTAACATATGGTTTTTAGGAGAAGCTTATTGTTAAATGTTTAACCATCTACATGCATCACTCAAGGGGAAGTTTTTGATTTTTACTACTATTGATCATTATTACTACTGCTAGTTGAAGTTTTCTACTATTTTGGATCCATTTTTCTTATGATGCGTAATGGTGGGCGATTTGAAGCATTGGACGGCTTAGATTGGAAGTATGATATTGGTTCGTGGTGGTCAAGATCATTATTTGCATATTTTCCCTATTTGGATAGTAACAAAAAGGGGAAGAGATGTTTGAGTGACATGGCATGGATTAAGGGGAAGACAAAGGAAGACATACTTGTTTCATTCATGGTGAGATCCCTGATCTCAATTTCTCTACTTCGTCTAGGGAAGTTCGTTCAAGAATGGTTTTGTCATTATCAACTAGGGGAAGATTGTTGGGAATTATACGTTTGAGTTGATAAAGACAAAAAGGATGAAACAAGAGGGACTTAATATGACAAGAAGGAAACCTACTAAAAGATGGAAGGGCTTGCTTGCAATGGAAGTTTTATTATTTAGTCCTTATCCTCTAGTATATAAAGAGGACATAGGTGTAGGTTTTTAATTAAGTCTTCCAAGATGTAGTCGACTTAAAGGTGTGTGTGTCCTAGGCGTATAGTCTCGTAAACGCCTAGGTTATTAGTTAGTAGTCTAGACGTGTTCCTATAAACGTCTAGGGTTAGTTAGTGTTAGTGAATGAAAAACCTTTAGCAATAACAAAATATTGTTTTGATTATTCCGCTGCGTATTATGTTTATTATCTTTGTTATTGATCCCTAGCTGAGCTTATAAACGATCTGATGATCGTTGTAAGCTCTTAGACTAGGTCTAATATTATATCTAGGAACACATAATAATGAAAGCGGAATATTCAAACATAGAATCAACATTATTATGAACAAGGTTTTTAATTATCATAAACTAACTAACTAACTATAATAAAGATCAAAGACTTGATCTAACACTAACTAACTAAACCCTAGGCGTTTTCCCAAATCCCGACGCCTAGGTTCACACACACACACACACCTTTAGACGTCTACATCTTGTACGTACAATGAAACTAATGACCCTATGTCTCTTTATATACTAGAGACAACTTGGGTTTACAAGAGGAATCATAATACAATTAGGAAACTAAATATTCTTTCAAGCATATCTTCTAGAATCTTCCAAATCCTCCATCTTTTTGTAGTTTCCCTTCTTGTCACTTTTAGTTCTTCATGTTTCATTCTTCTTGTTTTGTATCATCAAATCTATAATAGACCCAACAATCTTCCCCTATTTGATGATGACAAAACAAATACGATTCTTGTACGAACTTCCCTAGACGAAGTAGCAGAAGTTGAGATAATTAAATCTCACCATGAATGAAACACTCTTATCTTCCATTCTTCCCCTTGACTTGAACATGTCACTCAAACATCTCTTCCCCTTTTTGTTATTATCCAAATAGGGAACATATGCAAATAATGATCTTGACCACCACGAATAAATATCATACTTCCAATCTAAGACTTCCAATGCTTCAAATCGCCCACCATTACGCATCATAAGAAAAATGGATCCAAAACAGTAGAAAACTTCAACTAGCAGTAGTAATAATGATCAACAGTAGTAAAAATCAAACACTTCCCCTTGAGTGATGCATGTAGATCAAATGATTCTTCAAAATCTGTAGGCTTTATGTAATGATCACTTGTGAAGAAAACCAAATATAACGAACTTGATGAAGAAGTAAAATTTCCCAAACTTGTGTCTTAAATCTTTTACAATCCACGGAACTCCATACTTATACCTACCAAATATAAGTAGACCGCAATCCCTTGACAAGAATCCTCAACTAGTATGAGACACTGAGCACTACAATGTAACTCCTTCAAGTGATAGCCAATGTGTGCATAGAGCATCATAAGAAAAATCACACATTGCTAGATTCATCAAGCTAGATGATAAGAACACAAACCAAGTAATTCCA